>JAOWBW010000312.1:407576-780076 GCA_026119855.1 Campanula takesimana | reverse complement strand
TCGAGCTCGGCTCGTAAAGACTCGAGTTCGAACAGCTCGTAAAAGCTCGAACTCGACAAGGCTCGAACTCGATAAGGCTCGAACTCGAGCTCGTTTGATTTCATAATTTTCTGAAAAATGTTTAAGCTCGAGCTCGGCTCGTAAAGACTCGAGTTCGAACAGCTCGTTAAAATCTTGCGAGCGGCTCGCGAGCAGCTCAAAGCTCGATTCGATTCGAGCTCGAACAAGGAAAATGGGCTCGAGCTCGATAAAAGCTCGAGCTCGATAATTCTTTAACGAGCTCGAGCCCAAAACTCCAAAGCTCGGCTCGGCTCGTTTACAGCCCTAATGACAAGTGTGAAGCAAGTTTTCAAGAGTTGAAAAGGCGCTTAACGACAGCTCCAGTCTTGGATTTGCCTAGTGGTTCTGAGAATTTCATGGTTTATACTGATGCTTCTAAAGAAGGATTGGGTTGTGTTTTAATGCAAGATGGAAAGGTAATAGCTTATGCTTCTCGAAAATTATCTCCTTATGAAAAGAATTATCCTACTCATGATTTAGAGTTGGCTGCGATTATTTTTGCTTTGCATAATAGGAGGCATTACTTGTATGGAACAAAATTTGAAGTCTTTACCGATCATAAGAGCTTGAAGTACTTGTTTTCTCAAAAAGAGCTTAACATGAGGCAACGTAGATGGATGGAGAAATTGAAGGATCATGATTGTACTATCCTTTATCATCCAGGAAAGGCAAATGTTGTGGCTGATGCATTGAGCAGAAAAACTTATGTTTCTTACTTGATGATTCGTGAATGGAAGATGTTTGAAGACTTGTGTGATTGGAGTCCTTGTGAATCTATACATGTAGTTATTCTTGCAAATATAAAGGCTAGTTCAGATTTATTTCAACAGATCAAAGAAGTTCAGGTAACTGATTCTGAATTGCAGAAAATTATTAGTGGAATGAATGAAGGAAAGCAACCAGATTTTTTTTTCAACAGTGATGGAATTCTTACCTTTCGAGGCAGAGTTTGTATTCCAGTTGATCTTGATATCAAGAAGAGAATTCTTGAAGAGGCTCACAAAGCCAAGTATACTATTCACTTTATTGTATTGTTAATCATATAATGGGACTTTATATCCTTATCTTGGAAGAACAAAATAATGAGTATAACGTAAATAATGTCAGCTCACTTCTTGTCTGTTTTCATGGGATATTCATTGTCTCAGTTGGCATCTTTGTATGTTCAGGAGATTGTTCGACTCCATGGAGTTCCTGTGAGTATTGTATCTGATAGAGATCCTCGTTTTACTTTTCGATTCTGGCAGGCTCTTCAGGGTGCCATGGGTACTAAATTGAATTTCAGTACTGCTTTTCATCCCCAATCTGATGGGCAATCTGAGAGACTTATACAGATTCTCGAGGATATGTTACGTGCTTGTGTTGTTGACTTTAAAGGCAGTTGGGATACTCATCTTCCTTTGGCTGAGTTTGCTTATAACAACAGTTATCAGTCTAGCATTGAAATGACTCCTTATGAAGCCCTTTATGGTAGAAAATGTCGATCTCCTATATGATGGGATGAAGTGGGAGAAGCTAGACTCTTGGGACCTGAAATGGTTCAACAGTCAGTTGAGAGTGTGAAATTAATCAGAGATAGACTGCGCACAGCTCAAAGTAGACAAAAGAGTTATGCTGATCATCGCAGAAGGGATCTTGAATTCCAGGTAGGTGACTTTGTATTCTTGAAAGTCTCTCCTCGTAGAGGTATAAAGAGATTTGAGAAGAAAGGAAAGTTATCTCCTCGTTATATCGGTCCATTTGAAATTCTTGAAAGAGTTGGAAAGTTGGCTTATAGAGTTGCTTTACCACCTTCTTTATCTGGTATTCATAATGTTTTTCACGTGTCCATGCTTCGCAAGTATATGGCGGATGAGTCACATGTTCTTGAGTATGAGGCTATTCCATTTCAGCCTGATTTGTCTTATGAGGAACAACCTGTTGAAATTCTTGACTGGAAAGAGCAAGTCTTGCTCACCAAAAGGATTCCTATTGTGAAGGTCCTTTGGAGAAATCATGAAATAGAAGAGGCTACTTGGGAAACCGAGAAAGAGATGCATGATAAATACCCGAGCCTATTTGAAAACCTTGGTAAGTAAAATTCGTGGGCGAATTTTCTTTAAGGAGGGGAGGATGTAACGCCCATCCTTATTCTTGTTAAATATTTGACTTGCTTGTTAAATACTTGAACTTGCATATTATGTGCTAGTTTTACTTGGGTTAATTTCTTAACTGCTTTAGAATACTAAGGTGGTTAAATGTCTAGTTTTGACTTTTGAGTCATTTGTGGAATTATGACTTTAGTGGCCTTTTTGTTAAAAGTGAAACTTGAGGGGCCTAAGTGTCATTCTTTGAAAGTTGCAAGTATATCTTGTTGATTTGCAGAGAAAGCAATTCATAAACAATTCTTCTCGTTCTTCCTTTGGTTCTTGAAAGCTAGGTTTAGGGTTTACCCTATTCTCGACTCCTCGAGTTTAATTATCCCTCTGTTCTTGATTCCGATACCGTATAAATATTCGTGGCGTTGAATAGAGCATTTCCTGCCGAACAGAAATAAGTTTCCTTGACTTTGATTTCGGACTAGGTAAGTTATTAGCTCCCCCTTGCTTGTAATAACATGCATATATGTTAATCTTGATACTTGTGCTTGTCAATTTCGTGTTTGGGGCAATTTTTGTGATACTTGTAATTTTGGGACAAAGGGAGTATAAGAGACTTTGTAAGAAGGGGAAATTACACTTGAACAAATGTTTTGGAGTATGTTTATATGCCATGGGTAATGTTAAAGTGTTAGTAAAAAGTATACTCCTACGATTGGGACGGAGAATTCTAAGCCTATGAAAGAAATCATGATTTGCTGAATTAGGCCTTGGGCGCCCGCCCAGAGGGGCTATGGGCGACCGCCCAAAGCTACTGAAAGGTTCCCATATAATTCTGCCGAGTGGGTGACCGCCCAGTCTCTAGTGGGCGCCCGCCCGCTTACCCTAAAAAATAAAAGTGTTGTTTAAAGTTTGTACAAGTTGGAAGTAACCCTAGTTAAGGTATATAGCCTTAGTATAAGATGTACTAACAATGTTTGTGCACCTTTTGGGGCATTAGAACTTAGTCTTGAACATGAACACTTATAGAACTCAAATGAGAACTTAAGTATAAGAGTAACAACTCTTCCTTATGTCTTGAAAGTGCTATGAACAAGCACTAATGTGTTATGCTTGTCTTGAAACCAATGTTTATGTACCTTAGGGTAATTAGATCATAGTCTTAGACTTGAACATCCTAAGAATAGGATCAAGAACTTGTAAGAGTAAAATGTATAACTCTTATACACGCTTGAATGTCCAAAGATTTGAATTATAACTTGAAGTATAAGACAATAAAATCTTGTACATGACTTGAACATCCAAAAAATGGGATTAAGACTTGAATATAAGATAATAAAATCTTGTACATGACTTGACACCAATACCTGTGTATGGTAATGAACTAGAAAGTGCTATGAACAAGCACTAACGTGTATGAGAAATGTTCTTAATGTGTATGTGCAAACATTGCATATAGCTACGTGATAATAATATGACTTCTTGATTTCTTGAAGCATGTTCCGTGTTATGAGCTAGTCCACTACTTTTGGATTAGTTCTACTCTCGTAGTTCAAGTAAATACCTACTTGTGCATTCTTGTGTGAATCCAGCTGGTCCTTGCTTGTTCGGAGGTATATAGGTTCACGCTTATCATGAGGTTGGGGCCAAAGTGATAATCGGGGATCTATGTATCTGCGCTTGACCCCTTACTACAGGCCATAGTAAGGGCATATCTTCCTTTGTTAGAGCAATACGCCTGATAAAAGTGAATGCTAAACTCGTGAACACCTCGTGAATCTTGATCTTGGGAATGACACTAGTTACCGGGTTTTCTTATATATACTGTATAAGCGGTTTCTTGATATTGATCGTGATTTGTCAAAGTAATACAAGCTACGACAACAATGGTATTCTTGGGAGGAATAAGGAAGGAAGCAATATCCTTTGTAACGTGTTAACTTAGCCTTATGTGCTACTTGATGAGTGGCTTAGCCTCTCATATACTTGTTACTTGATGATACTTGATACATGATTACTTGAGTATCTACTTGAACTGCATGATAACATGTCATGTAGTTGCATCTAATAGCTTACTGAGATTTATCTCACCCCGTTCCTTGTTTATTTGTTTTCGTTAGATCAAAGGAAGGCTAGTGATAGTGCGAAGTGAGGCTCGACATAGCTGGGAGCTTACTACGCATGTGGTTATTCTTTTGGGGATCGTGGTCCTTTTACATTTTGGTGAGGACGATGTATTATGGGTTATGTAACTCCTTATTTTAGGGTAGACAGTCTTGTATAGTACTTGTTGTCTCTAGACATCTTGTAATGCCAGCATATGTGCTAGGCATTTCTTCCGCTGTGTATAATCATGTTTGGTTTAAATTTTTTTGTCTAGAACTCGTGGTGTGAGCTATCTTAGCTCCTTACTCTAGAGTATATATATATATCATGTCAGTTTGTTATAAACAGATGTCATCCCGTTTCTTGTTAGTTTCTTGATTCTTGTTAGTCACGTGCATCCAGGTTCGATGTTCTATTAGGGGATCCCGGGACCTGGGGGCGTGTCATAAATATACCACACTAATCTACTCCAAACGTAGATTACAATTATGCAATTAATTTCCATTTACACAAAATGGAACCTAATGGAATTATTGGTCAAAAGTCGGTCAAACCACACTTTTCCAAAACTAAATTCCAACAAAATATTGTGTGGCTTTGCCACTGCTCCAACTCGTCAAAAATAGAAGTCGTTTTTTGTTTTTCACCATCTAAAAAAATGTACAACTATCCTTGTAATTCTCTCTGTCACACATTATTTCAATATGAATTTCGGTCAAATTTTTTGAGTATTATTTAAAGATTAGTTTACAAAATTTTGATCACAGACTGCATTAAAAATATGTGATTAGATGTTGTGATTGTTGACCCTAATATTCATTAAATAAGTATCCAATCAGTCGATTCCAACTCAGTTTGTGGTCAAAATTTTATTAACATAATCCGTGCTTCTAATATTGTTCCATTTTTCACAAAATCACATTTATTTTGGATTGAGTTCTAAAATATCTACTCCTTCCGTCCCATACGTATCGCTATTTATTTCTATTTTGGCGTCCCATACTTATTGCTACTTACTCAAAATATCCACTTTTCTCTCTCCTATCCACTCACAACATATATCCACTAAGGCCCTGTTTGGTAAAGCTGAAAATTAAGCTCTGAAAATGTAGAGCTGAAAAAATAAAGCTGAAATCATTAAGTTGCTGAATTTTGTAAGACTTCAGTTTGTTTGGTACTGACAAACTACATACATCTGAATTTAATCAAAATTGTAAACAAACACTTAAAAATTAGTCTCATCTCTTTCATTTGATTTTTTTTAATCCTCAAACACAAATAGTCATATTTTTAAAATAAATAATTATAATTCAAATTATTATTTGTCAGATTATCTTTTATTTAGACCGATAGTAATAATATTTGAACAATTTTTTATTGGTACTTTCATTTGTCCCACATTAATAAAGTTCATCTTCACTATTTTGATCAATTTTACTAAAATTTGACAAATTTTTTTTTGATAAAATTTAATTATGATACTCAAGTAAAACATTATCAAATTTATAATATAAAAATAATATTATTTTAATTTTATCATATTTAATCTATAGAAAAAATAAAATATTTCAACAAAATAAAGTAACATTAAATAAACAAATATGTTGATGAGTGGGTTTGAACTCATTTTCTTTTTTAATCTTACCTCCTCTTACCTTGTTAAGACTTGCCATACTAGCTTAAAATTAATACTAACTCTGTCCCTAAATGAGTGTCCAAATTTCATTTTAAAGGACACTGAAAATCTCAACTTTGTTATACAATTTGGTAGCAAATATTCATATATAATCTTGTAATCTCCTTTCCAAACATTTAGTTTTACACGTATAAAGAAACTGGTGAATTTTTTTTCGAAAAAAAACATTTAGGGAGAAAGTTATGCTAAAAAAAGACATTCATTTTGGGACAAATATTTTTTGAAAATGGACACTCATTTAGGGACCGAGGGAGTAGCTTATTTTAAGACAATCTTAACAATTTAAGTGATTGAAATTTCCCTTACCAAACAATCTTAATTTTCTAATCTCGTAAAGTGTTCCAAATTAAGAGCTTAATTGGGTTACCAAACAGGCCCTAACTTATTTTCTCTATCCACCCACTTATAATACTTACTTTTCCAACATACTCCATCCGTTCCATCTTAAACTTCAAAAAAAAAAGTGGGCACAAGAATTAAGATGAGAATCTTTATATTATAGAATATAAATAGTGGGGTAGAGTGTTGTGAGTATAGAAAGTGGGTAGGAGAGAGAAAGTGGGGGTAGGGAATAACTATTGGATAGTGGTTGTGTGTATGACATGTAGGTCCCACAAAATAAAAAAAATATAAATAATTTTTCTTTTTTGGATTTTGAAGTTTAAAATGGGACACTAAAAAGAGAAATTTTTGAAGTTTAAAATGAGACGGAAAGAGTATATTCTTAATCCCTGTACATTCTTATTTGGTAGCTGTAAGTATGGGACTGTGGGAGTAGTTAAGATAAAGATTAAGATTTGGTGCGCGGATGTCGGCTAAGGTTAATTTGATGTCGGCTAAGGTTAATTTGTCACCCTTTTTCAAGAATGTTAACATTTCTTGTGCATTAAGCATTTTTTGCCTGGTCCATGTTCAAATAGAATAGAAAGCATGACTATCACTTTTCACGGCATCATGCCTCTCATCTTTTAATTCTCTTTATATTATTTTTTTTATATATTTTTTATTTAGTTGAGATATTTTTTTCCTTCCCCCCCCCCCTATTTCTTCATGAGTTAGTTTTGGGGGAAACTAGTTCCTCCATAAATTATAAAAAATCCACTTTTTAACGCTTTAACCCTAAGCTTTAAACCCTAGAGGACCTAAACCCTAAACCTTAAACCCTAAACTTTAACCCCTATAAAAACAGGACTTTTTATAACTTATGAAAAAACTAGTTTCACCCAAAATTTTCTCTTTCTTCATAACGATATTTATTGTCTTTCATAATTGTCTGAGGTTTAATTGAGTAAAAATACAAAAGTCTTACTTATACAAAATAATTATAAAAAAAATTAATGCATGTTATAATATTATGATGATTACAATTTATATTAGCTGTCACACACGCATACCATCTCGAAATGTGGAATCATCAGTAAAATTTATTCTCTTGTCGTATACTCCATTTATCACACTCTCGAATTAAGATTTTTTGTCAATCTAATTATATTTTAACCAATAATTTTAAAAAAATATTATTTTAATGTAAATTTAAAAATAGTTATTAAATTTATTAGTAACTGTGATACAATAACAAATTTTAAATTTTTATTAACATCATTATTTTTCTTCAAATTATTGGTCAAAGTATAATTAGATGGATCAAGAATCTTAATTCGAGTGGGACGGATGGAGTACTTCCCTCGTATTTTAAAAATGGTGTAATATTTGAAATGTTTAATTTAACACGGACTACGTATGGATATTTTATATTTTAAATAAATTTATAACTAGTTTTTTATGTACCGTTTACAATATTAATGTCAAATAAATTTTATAATGTCACTAGTATAATCATTTTTAAGTATTTTTTTTTATTAAAATTGAGTTAAGAGTATTGTTATTACACCCATAATATTTCTTAGTACACCCATATTTAATATTTCTTTTATACTCCACATGAATTGTTGCCGTCGTAGGCCTATTCAACCCCATATTTCGATCCAACCCAACGAACACATGTCGCATTCAATCACATTTATTCATTTTTCTTCAGTCTTTCCTTACCCCCCACCATCTTATCACTTCTGTTCAAGCCTCCTAACCGGTGCATCACTCGGTTTTTGTCTCACATGACTAAACCATCTTACTCACACATTTTATTTTCAATTGGTGCAACTCCTACTTTTCTCTTGATCACCTCATTCCTCACCCCATCATTTATTGTATGCCACACATCCATCGTAGCATATCCATACACCCCCCTCACTTTTCTTCTTATGAACGTGACACTTTTTCACAGCCCGACACTCAGTACCATATTACAGTGCAATCCTAATTGTCGTGCGGTAGAGTTTTTCCTTCAATCTGTGGGCCATATGCCGGGATTACATTGAAACCCTATGGTAATTTTTCACTTCAACTAACCTACTTTGATCCTATGAATCACATCCCCATCATTTTGGACAATAGATCCATAATATGGAGAGAATCCGAACTTTGGACCCTCTATTACCCTTGCCCACTACTTCAAACTCCGCTAAACTTACACTCTAAATATTCAGTCTCGTTCCTGCTCATTTTAAAGCCTCGAGATTTCAAAGTTTATCTCTACAATTCCAACTTCCTTTCAACACCCTATTTTGTCTCTTCGATCAACACAATATCATTTGCGAACAAATATATATTTTCTTTTTATGACGAAGTATACAAAATGAATTAAATTAAAAGCACATCATACTAAGTACATAATTTGTAATTGAGATCACCAAAATCATTTACTTAAAAGAGGTGGTCTCTTGTGAGAACATCTAGATCCGTCTCATATAAGAGACGGGTCGACCCATGACCCGTGTACAACATTTTCCGCGAAGCGTAGCATCCCAACCCATGTTCCACTCAAGCGACCCATTGATCCAATTATTTTTTCCCATATAGTTTTTATATATCTTTTGACTGTTTTTTCCGTTTGCCAAAAGTAATACTTAGTACAACTAAATGTAACAACTGTGTTACTTATAAAGTAACATTGTTTATAAGTAAACGTAACACCATTTTTTTTTTTTAAAAAGAGTTCATTTTACTCATCTTTCAACTGTAATACTAACTATAAATACGTGTGACGCTAACAATAACTAAATGTAATTATTATTATACTGAAATGTAATAGTGTTTTTCCAGAATATTTTTTGTTTTTGAGTATTTTGATTTTATTTTTTAAAAGAAAGTAACATTTGAAAAATAACAACTTATATACATGAATGTAATTATTTGTACAAGTAAATGTAACACTTTAGTAGATGAAAATTGTAACATATTTTTCTAGATAATGTAATACTTTTACATGTATCATGATAAAATTGAACCCATTGTAACTTATTATTTGAAAACAAATAGATATACTATTATACAAGTAAACGTAACTGTTTTACAATGTTATTATACAAGTAAAATGTAACATTCATTTATAAAAATTGTTACTTTCTTATTTTTACAATGTTACTAACACAAGTGTTTTTAGTTATAAAGCGTAAATAATTGAATTATTACTTTTCTATGCATATGCGTTACAATTATGTATAAACACTGTTACATATAAGTAACACGTTAATTACATTTTAGTTGTAATAAGTATTATTTTTGGCAAATGAAGAAAACATAAAAAAAAAACACTGTTACTTTTCTGTATATAAGTATTACTTTTATGCATGGGCGGACCTACCCTATGTGGATGGGGGGCAATGACCCCCCGTTGTTTAAATTTAAAAAATAAATAAATTTACTAGTATAATTTTTTTGAAAATTTGGAGTATTAGTGTAATATTTTAAACTTTGCCCCCTTTTGTTTTAAAAAATAAATGCATTAGTATTTATTTGTGTGTTATGCAAACAGAAAGAAAACCAAAAAAATAAATATAAAAACTAAAAAAAAGCAAAATAATAATAATATACTATATTTTTTTGCGTGGCTTCCCATCTTACACGCCAGCCAGGTGAGCCCATAGAACACCCAAAACGACGTCACTCCCAACGTTTGTATACCCTTCCCCAAAATTAGACGTGTCTTTTCTTAACACGAATTACCCCCCCCCTCTCTCTAGAAATTTCACTTCTCCCACCGTTTGCCGGACCACCGTTCTCTCTCTCTATCCGGCGAACTCAGTGCCGTGAACTGAAATTGCTATTTCAATCACATATGCATAATCAAAGCAGCGATAGAACTGGAATTGTAATCGAAGATGTTGGAAGATCAGGTAGCGAATTTGTTACAGAGGTATCTGGGAAACTATGTGCTTGGACTCAGCAAGGAAGCTCTCAAAATCAGCGTCTGGAAAGGTCATTCTAATTACACGTTTACTTACTCTCGAAGTTTCTTATTTCCTGATTCTAAGTTAAGGTCATTTCAATTACATTTGCTGTTTCTTACTGTGATCAGTTCAGTTCTTAGTTATTGTGTGCGCGCGCGCGCAATTGTTTATGTGTAAATAGTCGTGACGGAGTGATTTTTAGAACTTCAATTATGTTCTCAATTTCACACTGATCAGCTCGGTTACAGGGAGAGCGAGTGTATGTAGCTCGGAATCTGTAATTGATAGTAAATGTCTGTGGTTGGTGGTTGGGGGGGGGATTTTGTACTCCTACTAGGTGGTTCAATATGAGTGTAATTGTAACCGGCATATTTTAGTTAGATCATTTTTTTACGAGTCAAAAAGTTTAAGGACATGCACTCCTTAGGCTTGTATCAGTTAGTCATAGATTTGTATGAAATGCTATTTTGCGTTGTGTATCCTTTTTATGATCTCCAATTTGCTAGGGTTTGGTTAATCCATGAGGATGATATTGCCAAAGCCAAAGGTTATCTTGTTGGTTGGTCCATAGGGAAGGTTAGGGGTTCAATCCCGCCCTTGTTTGAATTCACTCCACAAGTGTCCCCATGGACCCCCTCCATAGACTAGTCGATAAATTAAATAAAATAAATTTAAAAAAGGAAAAGCTAAAAAGGATGGTGGTGTATCTAGAAGAACCATAACATGTTTGAATTATGTTGGCAGTTGGCCCATCAAATGGAAGAGCATTGTGGGAAGGTTTATGATGTCTATTCTGCTAATTTTATAGAACTTCACATGTTCATACATTTTTGTCATATGTTGGTCAGTTGGTGGGAGGGTCCCAAATTCTTGTTTCATTTGAATGGAACGTGACAAAATTAGTTATGGTCTCTTTGGATGCAGATGGATAGAGAAGACATGAACGTCACTTTAAGACTTCAAATTTGTGTGGTTGAACAATGAATTTTGATCAGATTAATTTGGGTAGAAATCAAGGGTATTAGCAGGGGTATGGGGTAGGGTTATGGAATTAAACTGTTAAGGGTTTGCCAGTCTAGAGTAAGGTTGCGTTTGATGCATCAAGCACTAGATGCTTGATGCTTAATAGAATATAGGGTAATTTGGAGGTAAAATACATTTGATCACATTGAGCGCTAGATGTCGAGTGTTGAGTGAGACTCATATTCGTTAAGAAAGGATAATGATTCTCAATCATTAAGAGGGTGTTAGACATATTCATGCTGGATGAAAGAATTAATTATCATTGCATCCTACCTCCAAATTACCATACATTCTATTAAGCATCAAGCATCAAGTGCTTGATGCATCAAACGCAACCCAAGTTTGTCACTGTGGCAGTTGTGAATGACTCTAGAGTCAGATCTTGGCTTGATAAATGGTGTGTGAGATTTATGCGAGTGTGAAACTTCCAAACCCCTTTGTTTATATGGTATTTCCAAAGTTGGGAAAAGAAAGAGTGTAAATAGATAAGCTTAGAGTGTTTGTTTGAAGTGGGACTGTGGGCGTACATCAACTCCATTCATTTAAAGGGAGATCGAGAACAACAAATCATTAGCAATTAACTTACTCTATTGTGCTTAAAAGCCAAACTGAAGAGTAGGGTCCCTTGGAAAGATATTTGAAACTGAGTTGAAGATTAATTGTTTGGGAGGCCGTTCTCGCATGTAATAATCTCATAATGAGTTTTGAAGTCTATTACGAATTGCGTTAGAGGTGACAAAATGGTGGATATTTTTATCGACAACAACAATTGAATAAAAAAAAATAAGAAAAGAAAGAAAAAAAGGACATAAAAGAATAAAAATGAAAATAAAAACAATAATAATGATAATAAAAAAATAAATACTCCCTCCGTTAAGTTGAAACATTTACTTTGGAGTTGGGAAATTAAGGATATAATATTATATTAAGAATGAAAGGTAGAGAGGAAGAGAGAGAATTAGTGGGGGTGGAAAGAGAATGAGTGGAGAATAATGAGTGGTTGGGAGGGAGAGAGAGAATGAGTGGAGGATTATAAAAGTAATAAAAAGCTTCCATTTTTGGATTGTTGCAACTTTTGTGAAATACCCTAAATAGCAAAATGTTGCAACTTCCTTGGAACAGAGGGAGTATAAGATAATAAACACCATCATCCATTTCAATTTTTTATCCTGCACCCTGTTCTCTCCAATGCCATATTTTTTTATAATCCCAAGTAGACCCATATCACCTTGAATCACCATTACCCATGTTTATTAGGCCCTCTTCTTCACCTCCCCTCATCATTTTATCACTTCTGTACTCTTCATGCCTCTTAAACGGTGTGTCACATTATCTTTGTTTCACATGACCAAACCTCCTTGCCGATACTCCCTCATCTTATCTTTAATGGGAGCTACTCTTCTCCTCTATTCACACCATTCCTTAACGATTCTTTCTTTTACGCCAAGTCATCCATCACACATCTCCGCCACATTCATCTTGTGAACATGACATTGTTTATCGGCTCAACATTCGTCGTCATATAGCGTTGCATGCCTAATTGTGGTAGAACTTTTCCTTTAATCTATGGGCTTGCCGATATCACAAAGAAACCTTGTGTTGCACTCTTCCACTGCAACCAATTTGCTTTGATTATGTGTGCTATATCTCTATACAGTTCTCTATTATTTTGTATAATTGATCCAAAATAGCGAAAAAAATCTTACCCTTTGAAAATCTTCCCATCTAAAAGGTGATCTCCCCTGCCTCCCAGTTACAACTTTGCTAAACTTACACTCCAAATATTAAGTCTCGCTTCTACTCAGTTACTCTGTGAAGTTCTTTACTCAGGTTGGTCAGTTGTACCAGTAAAAAAAAACTACTTTAAGAAGAGATCATTACACTGAAATGGAAGTTTTGGACCTCCCTCTTCTAAGTGGAGGCATATCATTTCTTAAACTGTGCGGGAGGTCAAATAGGACACTTATTTTGAACTGGATAGGGCACTTATTTGGAATGTGATAGGACGCTTACTATGAATAGGAGGGTTCAAATGAAAAATGATTTTTTGGACTTCACTCCGCTTTGTTGTTTTCTAGTTGATTATGTTAGGTGATGATAAGAATTATTATGATTTGATTGGGCTGTGTATTATGTAGCATTGTGTTAAAGAGTATAATATTATCCTAAGGGTGCACTTTTGATGCTTTTCCATAATTATGTTTTTTGAGTTACTTTTTTGTTTCCAACTTTCCCTTTAGTTCGTGCAACTTTTTTCCTCCCATATTTTACCATCTTAGTCTTTTTGCCGTAACTTCAGAGACTCTAGTGTTTAATGTTCATCTGCAGTTTCTGTTGGTTATATCTCATGCAATGGTTGTCTTACAGGAGATGTAGAGCTAACAAATATGCAACTAAAGCCGGAGGCACTCAATGCGTTGAATCTTCCTGTGAGGGTCAAGGCTGGGTTTCTTGGATCAGTGAAGCTTAAGGTGGGGGGGCAGATATGAGTTTGTTATCTCTTTCATATTTTTGTTTTTGATGAAAACAGGAATCACTTATTCAGAATGATCATATATACTCCCTCTGTTTCATAACAAGTTACCCATTTGCTTTTAGGAACGGGAGTTAAGAAAAACTGTTCAAAAGTAGGTATTGTGAGTGGGTAAGAGTGAGAAATTGGGGTAGGGAATAGTGAGTAGTTGTTGTATGGTAAGTGGGCCCCACTAATAATAAAATATTATATAATTTCCTTTTTAAGAAAGTGGTACTTTCCAATGGGACGCCAAAAATGACAAAATGGGTACTTTGTTATGGGACGGAGGGAGTATATTAGAATGATGCTTTAAATTGTGTCTTGTCACGTACTAACGTGTCTTGTTTTGGAGTGTTCTTGTAAGTTATAATGGATTGGTTCAGGAAAATGTTGCAACATTTGTGATGTTACTGCTATCTCATATAATGTTTTCTTTATGAATGAGATTCTTTTTCATTACTATATTGGTCTTGAGATGGTAGTTATCACTCTGGTGATGAAATTGGTGGCAGTACATTCATGGTTGTAGTGTACGGAGCTCCACTCCGTTTTGTCATTGTTTTGAAGAGTTAGATAATGGGAACGTAAGTGAAGATACACAGGTGGTCCACTTTCGACATTACAAGTGGTGGATTAAATAGCACAAGGAGCTTTGTTGATGGACATTTATCTGTGTGATTTGTGTTTTTTTGTTTGTTTCTTAGGGTGTATCTCAACAGTTAGGAATTGCTCTAAATTGTTGAATAGGGGGCTTTGGATCGATGCATGTTGCTCTATTCCAGAATATCGGGAGGGCCGGTTGGTTCTAGCGAACTTTGAGCTTAGTAGCAGGACAAGATTGGGTTTTACAGATCTGGAGATTTAGGAACACAATCGTCTTTTACATTTCATATTTTCTTGCGGGATATGTGCCCGACACTTGAGCCCTCATGTTAAATTGTTATTTATTCATGGAATAACCCATAATTCTAGAATGCTTTATTAGTATATCTCACAAATGTAAGCTCTAGATGGACGACACATGTACTCTTATTCATGCTTTGCACCCTTTTTAGTTTTATCCATCTATCTTTATATTAGAAATCTGAACTCAATTGTTGGATATGTACCTGATCCTTTTTGCATAGCCTGGATAATATAATTTCTTGAATGCCTTGCTGCAAATACCTCCTAATATGTCAGGAGTTGTTACTTTGATGCTCTTGTGGTCAAAGACCTATGGCTTCTGCACAAACATCTGATATGGGTGCCTATGTAGGTGTCCAGCTGCTAATAACTTTACTTGGGGGAGCAGATTATATTTCTAACAAGCCGTGATGGATATCTATGCTTTAGCTTGAGGGGGAGTGTTCGCATGTTAAAGCGTATTTAAGTAATTGGTTTTTTCTTTTATTTGATAAGAAGTAATTATGTTGTATTTGGTTTAGTATAAATACTCAAAAACTTTCCCTAGTAATAAGTGCGTCGCATTTTAGAGGCAAAAAGTAAATATTAGGGGTCTGTTTCCCATTGTGCTATGTTGTCTCTTTGGACGGGAGAGGAGTCGTAGAAGTTTCCAAGAAATCGTGTTGCCAACTCATAAGCTTTATTTTTTGATGCTTAGCACTTTGTTTTTTGGATGAATATCCAGTGAGCTCATGCATGTTGTGGACTTGTTGGGGGGAAAATGGGGCTGGGTACTTGACTCTTTTTAGACTTATTTATTATGCATTTTCTTGTTTCTTTAACTTTTGACCTTTGTTTATTCTCGTGTAAGGCCTTGTGCTTCTTTTGTTAGAGTTCGTGCCCTTGGCAAATTTTAATGCGCAAAGTTATTTATCAAATATAAAATTAATTACTACATACGATGTTTTGCCTGTCTCCGGTCGCCGTAATCTTCTTTTCTCCTTGTATCTCTCAATCATCTTGCTGCCACTATATTACTATGTACTAATAAGTAAGTGGATGGAGCAAATAATTTGGGTTATTTGCAAATAATTAAGGTTATTTGCAAATAATTAAGGTTACTTGCCATCTAGAGTTTTACACGACACTTGAATTGGTTATCCAGTTTGTCTTCTTTACAATCCGATTTTTAGGTTTGTTAAATTGTTCCAATGTGGTGTAAAAGCTAAAGGTTCTTTGAGAAACTAACAAGAGTGTAAGGAAACTAACAAGAGTGTAAGAAAAACTTAACAAGCTTCTTTTAAAATTGCATGATCACCCTTACAGTTTAATTAATTCATATTCTCCACAAATGTCCCTAACCTAAAAATTGAAAAGTTAGTTTACAACTACCCCTCCCTTATAAACGTCCCTAACCTAAATCTGTTTTAGAGAACTTAACAAAAATAAATAAAAAACCCTTCTTCCTTCATCTACCCCCCATTCCACCCCCACCTCTTGTCTTCCAGACCGCCACATTCTCTCTAACACTCACGCCGTTCGCAACAACCACGTCACAACCTCCTCCCTATACCATCCCCTTCTCTTCCCTCTCCTTCAACACCTGGACAAGATACCCACCCAACTTCTAAATATCTACGGTTCTTTCAGGTTTCTTGCTAAAATTTCGAGTGAGCTCCAGGGGTATAATCTGTATATTATAATACAACTCAAAAATAACTGTTTATTGACTTTAGATAAAGAAGGGCTGAGATTAATGCATAACCGCCTCGATCTAACAGCTGCTGCTAAATGGTTGATTTTCTATTCAATTCTTATCATTCGATTAGGGTTTAGGGGACAACTGATAAGAGTCAATTGCTTCTCGGTCTACCCAGTCCAATGGGACAACTGCCAGAGGAATTGGTTTTGCATCTGATATTCATTCTACCTTCTTTTGCGTTTGGTTTGCTTGCTAGCCGTTAATAAGACGTTATGGGAGGTGGTTATATGGACGTATTATTCGCTACCAATTTGTAGTTGTATGTGAGTGTTGAGAATTCGAGCATCTCCATTTTCCAGATTTTAAGCTGCAGTTGGTTTGAGATTTTGTATTTTGGTAGATTTCAGAACTTTTTGTTCATACATGTGTTACTTTTATTTCTGCTTCAGAGGTATCATTCTAAAGCTCATTTTGCCACTGTCAATGCTGTTACTTGTTAATTGTGATGAATATACGCATATATATCTTCTGCAGAATCAATAGTAACGGAAATATATAGTAAGTTCAATTTTGCGTGTTTGAAATTGTTTCTTTGTGATATTCTGGACTTCAGGTTCCATGGAGCAGGCTTGGCCAAGATCCTGTTTTAGTATCCCTGGATCGTATATACTTGATAGCTGAACCTGCAACCCAAGTTAAAGGATATAGTGAGGATGCTGTCCAGCAAGTAAAAAAGACTAGAATACGGGTAAGGCATCAGTCCCTTATTTGTGGGTTGTCTGTTTGACGAACATTTGCATATAATATGTTGTACTGTGACTAGGAAATGGAAACGAAGCTATTGGAGACAAGACAAATATTGACTACAGAAATGGTATGTTCTTTAGTAGTTCCATCACAATTGTCTTCAAAACTTTCATTTAGCGTGTGTGCATGTTGAACTTGGTTCATAAGCGATATTGTTATATTCAATTTTGTTAACTGTCAACTAGCCGTTGTTACCTAGGGAGACCATGATCTCTGTGGGTAGCTGAATATTGGTTTCATATAGACTTGTGCCTATGTTGAGGAGTATTGTAAGCAAAAATGTGAGAGGAGAAGGTCAAATAAAAGTAGAATCACATTGGGTTGCTTGTCTGGTGGAAAGCCAAACATATTTATTTTTTCCCCTATTTTTTAGTTGGGAAGTTATTTGTAGTTCTGTGGACACCATGATTTTGGTGAACTATGACATTGGGTTGCTTGTCTGGTGGAAAGCCAAACATGGAGGGCCATCTTTTTTCTATAATCTTTTGATAGTTTTGTTTCTTTCATTGACTAATTTATGATGCGTATCTTACATGTCACTAAACCCCCCAAAGCTTTAGTACAATTTAGAGGAAATATGGAGTAGTAGTCTGATATTGAAAAGTTTACTTTCAAATGAGATTTCTTTTCTGGTTGAAGGGAGTATAGCTTTTTCCCTTCTTATTCAATGGGATTTTAGCTGCTGCTTGTTTATTGTTTTGACCACCATTTGTTTTTTGTCTTTAAAGAATAAATCATGGCTCGGATCCTTTATCAACACAGTAATTGGAAATTTGAAGCTATCAATATCGAGCATCCATATTAGATACGAGGATCTTGAGAGGTAAATAACTTCAAGTCGAAACTTGTTCAATGTCCTAATTATCTTGCCAGCTTCTCACTTTTATATTTCAGCAACCCTGGCCACCCATTTGCAGCTGGCGTAACCTTGAAAAAGCTTTCAGCTGTGACGGTTGATGACAATGGGAGGGAGGCTTTTGTCACTGGAGGTGCACTAGAGCGTCTTCATAAGGTCCCCTTCTTGTTATTAACCCATGTAATATCAAAATTGTTATTAACCCATGTAGTATCAAAATCTGTAGCCGCTATCTTAAGTATGTGCTTGATATAATGGTGTTCCTGATTCTGTACTGCTGCATTTATTGTTCTGACAGCTTACACCTCGCTTTGCTCCTTACTGTTTGTACATAGAGCTAGTATATTTGGATGAAATTGGTATGAAATATGGCAGGGAAGGACAGTTGTTAGTTATGATGCTTGGACTCGGGTATCACACATGTTCGGTTCCGAGTATTGGATCCTCCAAAATTTAAAGATTTACATCAAATATAGTGTAAAATAGCCACACTCACACCCACACCCATTTCCTGTGGACACGGGTACTTTGGCAAAAGTGAAGGGTCCGAGCATCACAGGTTGTTAGGGTTTCTGCGTAGAAAGGTTGCAAATATGAGTCTCTGTTTATGTACACCCACGTGGCATGATATCTACTTTTTTTTTTTTTTTTTTGTTTCTGATGCATGATGTGCGATGGGGTGGCAGATTTCATCGAGTCTCACGCTTTGTCTATTTCAATTAGTCTTCTCCATCTTTTATGCTTTCCCTTTTTTTTTTTTTTTTGGTGTGTAAACTGTTTTGGCACATGTATGTGTCCTTGTTTTTCTCCATGTCAAAGCTGGTCTGTTTAGAGCATTTAAACCAGACCCAGGCATTTGTTTACCTTTTATTTTAAGACTATTACTCATCCTATTTGCAATTTCAAGAAATTTGTGCAACATGAGTGTAGCTTTTCAACTTCAACTGGAATTTTGTTCCTTGTTTGTTACTTGATCTGCAGTTTTGAGAATGTACAAACTAATTCTCGTTCAAATTTTTACTTCATAGTATTGTCATCTGTTGTCGTAGAAATATGATTCTATTGTTAAAGTGTAACTTAGGTTCGCATAGAAACTAACATGAATTTGCTTCCTGAAAATTGTGTTTATGCTGTTTATGCTTTTTATTGATTTCCTGCTCCCTTAAGATGGTCTCATGCTGATCATATTTCAGTCTGTGGAACTCGAAGGGCTGGCTGTTTATTTGGATTCTGATATTATTCCATGGCACATTGACAAGGCTTGGGAGGGTTTGCTACCCTTTGAATGGGATCAGGTATGATTTAATGGATATGGTAGAGTGCTTGTATTTGGTTTATTTAACGCTTTAGCTAGTATGTAATTGACCTAAAATGAGCTTCAGGTTTTCAGTTTTGGGACGAAGGGTGGAAAGCCAGCAAACATCCTCGCCAAGAAACACACTTACATGCTGCAGCCAGTGACTGGAAATGCCCAGTATTCAAAGCAGCGCTCAAAGGAATCTGTGGATATTGATCAACCTTTACAGAAAGCAATTGTGAACTTGGATGATGTGACACTCTGTTTGCCAAAGGTTGTATTTCAGTCTCTTGTTAGCGGTTTCAAGGCCAAGGAGATCGAGTCTGGTGATGTTTTTTTTGCCTCCTTTTCTTATTTACCATTTACCTGCATGCAGGATGGATACAGGGATTTACTTAAGTTAGCTGATAATTTTGCTGCATTTAATCAACGCTTGAAATATTCTCACTACCGCCCAACAGTCACGGTCAAATCTGATCCTAATTCTTGGTGGAAATATGCCTACAAAGTAACTTTAGACCAGATGAAGAAGGCCAGGTACTTCTCTTTCTATTCTTGTGCTGTCTTAACTCTTGTAATGCCTAAGTAAATGAATAGTGCGTAGAAGCCCCCTTTACCTATTCTGTACATAGGTGTGTGTACGTTGACAATATTTTTATATCTTAAAATCCTATTGTTAACATTGAGAAACATTGTTTGGCTTCTCTCGAGGGCTTAAGCTATTAGATGAGTACGTAACTTGCATGTAACTTGCATGGCATGAGATCTCTGGTTACATAAGATTGTGGGTCTTGGTGATTCATCTCGGATTGTCTTCCCGTATTGTGAAAGCAGGTGTTGACTGAATCCATGTTTGGTTTGTTTTGCAACTTTGTTTATTTACGAGCGTTGCACCTGTGAAGGGTAGATTGAAGCTTCAGCTAATTTTTGTGGGTGCCTCTTTAATGGCTCAAGCTTTGGTATGAATTGGAAACTTAAATGATTGTGTGAAAACATCTTCATTTGTGTCTTGTTCTTTCACGTACAACTGTACACGTACCTATATTCATCATTTCTGGTATTAGCCCTCTATCTGGTCAGAGTAGCTAATATTTTGTTTTTATTTCTTGCAAATATACTTTAAGAATTTTATAATGCCACATAAAAAAGAGCATTGCAACTCAATTTAGACCTGTCTCGTTGAATTAACTTTTGAAGTTTGAAACTAATTTAGGCTCAATCATCTACTGTAATATGTTGTTATGTTCTACGTGATATTTTACATTCCATCTGGCACACCTCCTCGCATAAACCCTTTTGAAACATGTATTACTTAGCATCAAATTCATGGCATATTTGCACTGATCTTGCAGTTGAAAAATGTTGCACTTTCTAGGGGAAGTAGTGCCATGGACATGTCAAGTTGCATTCATCTGAACGTAGCTTGTTTCTTACCTTTTTTTTTTTTTTTTGGCTTCTACTTCCTATTTCAGGGGTGATCTTTTTTTCCATCTATCTTCCTAGGTTCCTCTATAGTTGTTTTTGGAATTCACCATTCTATTCACAGAAGTCAAGAATTCACAAATATCTGGATTGCATCTGCATCATGCACACACATTTGAACTCTTTACGCCTTCCGCACAATTCTTGTCTTCACCACGCCTTCGCCTTTCCCATTTGAAGAATATGATGGAGTTGGGCCTATATGCCAAGTCCTTTCATTAGGATTGCTGATGGAGAATTGTGCGGAGTCAAACATAGCTTCAACAATAAGCAACTACCCATACTTAACGGGACCCTCTACAGGGTGGTGTTAAGGGATACCATTTCTGAAGCTCAAAGTGCTTTTGTAGGGGGAAGGCAAGGTATTGACGCTGCGCTGATTGCGAATGAGATGGTTGAGGATTTACAGAGGAGAGGTAATAAGGGTGTTGTGGTGAAACTTAATTTTGAAAAGGCTTATGATAGAGTGAGTTGGAATTTCTTAGATCATGTTCTTGAGCGTAAGGGGTTTGGTGTTCGATGGCGGAGATGGATTATGGGGTGCTTTAGGGCCCCGAGCTTTTCTCAAAAGTGGTTTGAGGCTTCTAGAGGCTTACGACAGGGAGATCCCTTATCTCCTTTTTTGTTTACCCATGTGGCAGATGTTTTGAGTAGGCGAGGAGAAGAGGTAGGAATTGTGGAAGGGTGCAAGGTGGGGAAGGAGAATCTTATGGTTTCTCATCTTCAGTTTGCTGATGACACGGTTTTGTTCTTAGCTGAGGGCACTCGAAATTTTAAAAATGTGATGACCATTCTTCAGCTTTTTGAACATGTATCTGGGTTGAAAATTAATTTGGCTAAATGTGGGATTGCTGGGATTAATTTGGGAGATGACGAGGGTGTTAGATGTGCGTCTTTAATAGGTTGTCAAGTTATTTCTTGGCCTATTTCTTATCTTGGGTTACCTATGGGGGGTAATCCGAGAACCATTTCCTTTTGGGACCCGGTGGTAGAGAGAGTTAATAAGCGTCTTGCTAGTTGGAAAGGTGCGTACTTTTCTTTGGGTGGACGCATTACCCTAGTGCGATCGTGTCTTTCTAGTATCCCGCTTTACTATCTCTCTCTCTTTAAAATCCCAAGTGTTGTTGCAGAGAGTATTGAGAGAACGATGAGAAAGTTTCTGTGGGAAGGTTCGGGCGAGGAGAGAAGAGATCATTTTGTGGCTTGGGAGAAGGTTTTAAGAGCAAATTCGGAATGCAACGAAATGGTTGGGATGCTTCTTTCAGCGGTTCAGGCTTGCACAAAAGCCCATGGAAATTTATTCATCAGTGTCATAGAATGTTTAATCCTCTTACTCGGCTAAAGTTAGGTAATGGGGCTCATACTCGATTTTGGGAAGATACTTGGATCGGTATCTCTTCATTAAGGGACTTATATCCTCGGCTCTATTGCCTTTCTTTAGTTCATTGGGGTCCTATTTCTGATTTTCAGCTGTTGGGTGAGGGGGGAGAAGTTTCATGGAATTTTCATTTCTTCCGTAATCTTAATGATCGAGAGTGTTGATGTTGGTGTTCTTATTCATTCTTTATCTCAAGTTCTTTTGTCGAAGAACCAAGATTCTCGGGTTTGGGTTTTAGAGGGCTTTGGAAATTATTCTTGCAAGTCTTTTCTTAACTTCTTGATTCGGAGTCCCAATCCATCTTCCTTTCCTCTTTAGTCCTATGTGTGGAAGTCTAAAACTCCGTTCAAAATCCGGGCATTCGTGTGGCTTTTAATGCTTAATAAACTTAACACAAACGACAAACTGCAGATTCGTAGGCCTTCTAAATGCTTATTGCCTAATTGGTGTGCAAATTGCAGGGAGTCTGTTGAGACACATGATCATCTCTTTCTTCATTGTAGTATAGCCCCGTTTCTTTGGAATCATTTGTTTGAGGTTGCTGGAGAAGAGTGGGTGAGCTCAGAGTCCATCTCATCCTTTTTCCAGACAAATTTCAAAGGCTTTGGTAAAGGGGTAGATGAGAGACAGTTGTGGGATTGTGGAGTGTTTGCCATTTGTTGGTGTATTTGGATGGAGAGGAATGCACGGATTTTTAAGAACCAGTCGTTACCAAAGCATCTTTTGTGGGAAAGAGTAGTGTATCTAGCTTCTCTATGGGTGTATGCAAATGGTGCTTTTAAAGGTTTATCTCTCAATGACTTAAAGAGAGACTGGAAGGCTGCTATAGTATAGAAGTAGCTCTGTGTTTTGATTATGTTTTTCTTCTTTGCTGATGGACCTCGTCCATCCTTTTTGTATTCAATTCTTATCTCAATATAATCATCTTTTCCTATCAAAAAAATATTATTATGAAATTCTGATCTGCTAATTTAGCTTGCACTGACATTGTGTCTCTAAGTGAATTTCTGCTTGGCATTCTTCTTCTTTTTCGTTTTAGATTAAGTTTTTGGGTGAGAGAGATGAGGGATGAAGGATACATGCTGGTTTGCTTGTTTAGTCGAAATATTGTGCTCTTATATTTGGAATTGCCTTTGTATGAATTGATAAAATAATTATCGGTGGCAGTGGGAAGATGTCATGGGAACAGGTCCTGAGGTATGCAAGCTTACGCAAAAGATATATTTCTTTATATGCTTCACTGCTTAAATCCGATCCTGGGCGGGAGGTTGTTGATGATGACAAAGACATAGAGGAACTGGATCGTGAGCTTGATATTGAGCTCATACTTCAGTGGAGGTATATACTTTTCATTCTTTTAGTTATGTAAGTGGTGTTGTTTGTAGTTTGCGCTATATGCTTCAGTCTTTTTTGTGTGTTGAAACTTGGAAAGAGTAGGTAGTCTGTTTGAGCTTTTATCTGATGTTTTAGTGGCTGTAATCTGTTTTACTTTATGTTACAGTATGAAGTCTATAAATGATTGAAGGGTTGATACCGATTTCAGTTACATAGAGGATTACTTCTGATTTCATTGAGATTTTAAGTGCACCTTTTTGGCAGCTATGTACGATTTCTTTTATCTGATATATTATGTGTTGGCCTTCTGCTGTCCTTGAGAAAGTGTTGTTTTATATAGAATACAAATTGACATGATAATCTAAATAGTAAGATGTCATTTAGTTGTGTTTCAGGAAAGGAAATTAAAGGAGAAATTTGAAGCTTAATGTATGGAGTTATAGAAATATCAGAGCTTTCATTTTACTTTCTATACTAGAGGCTGATTACATGGATGGTCTCAGCAATATGAGTAGCTATCTTTCCGCTATGGTGTCTGTTATCTGTCATCTGTCATGTCCTGTCAACCTTCTTTTCAACTAGGCACTGGTTTTAGTATGATTCTATGCTGTCAGTTGAGTCTATTTGTGTTTCATACCAACAAAAGCAACAAGAAAAATAATAATTGCACCCCTTCTTTACCTACCCACTACTATTGTTGGCACATTTATATACCATTAAGGATTCTCAGTGATTTCGCCTTTCCTTGATATGAGGTTACTTCCATTAGAAATTCTAAAAACGTTAGGGCAACAGCTCTGTGATCAAACTCCATATTCTATAGGGTTAAATGTGGTCTTTATTGCCTTGGACATAGAAGAGAGAGAATAAAACATTATTTGATGTAGATTATAACATTAAAGTTTATTTTTATTTTGGAAAGACGAATTCATAGCTAACTTGTTTGATGTAGGTTAAAACATTAAAGTTTTTTTTTATTTTATTTTTTTGGTTAAAAAAACATTAAAGTTTATGGTTAAACAATATTAATGTGTTCACGACATTTTAGTTGAAAAGAGATTAAACTAATCATTGAACTTTCATTTTCTTGGCTTTAAATGAGTCATGGGTTCTGGAATTGTTACACTCCCTTACATTTCTGCGTTTACTTCTTGGTTTGCTACCAAATGGATTAGGATGGGGTCCTTTTGGATTTCAGCTGGTTTCTTCCTTTTAGTTTAGTATATATTTCATTAGAAAATTTTCAGTAAGTTATCTTTGCATAGGATGCTGGCACACAAGTTTGTGGAGCAATCAATGGAGTCAGAGCTCTACACGGGAAAACAGAAAGCAAAGAAATCATGGTGGTCGTTTGGATGGTAAATACTTCCACCATTTACTGCTTTATTGATCCTACAATATGCGGACTCGTTGAATATTCAGTTATAGAGATGTGTTATATCGGAAGATGAAGCACTACAGTAGGGAAACTTGAATAATCACAGTTCCTTTGTTGAATTAGACTTTGACCATTTTCTTAAGTTTGATGATTTATTGCAACATCTGATAAGAGTGACTGCATTTGTTAATTCAGGAATGGTCAGTCTGTTAAGGAAGAAAATGAACCGGAGTACTTCACTGACGAAGACCTGAATCGGTTGAATGAAATCATAGGGTACAAGGAAGATGATGCACAGTTGCTCGGAACCAATGACAAAGCAGATCTTCTCCAAATGTCTTTGGAGGTTCACATGAAACATAATGCTTCAAAACTTATGGAAGCCCGGGAATGTGTTGCTGAATTATCATGTGAAAATCTTGATTGTTTAATAAAGCTCTATCCAGAGGCAAAAGTATTTGATGTTAAATTGGGATCTTACATGTTATCATCACCAAATGGCCGTATCGCTGAGGTCTTGTGCTATTTTTTTTTTCCCCTGTATATATAATCCCTGATATAACATGAACAAATGGATGTGCACATGCTGGTTTAGCAACCTGAACCATTCTTGTTTAATGCAGAGTGCAACGTCCTATGATTCATTAGTTGGGGTCTTCAGTTATAAACCTTTTGATGCTGAAGTGGACTGGAGTATGGTTGCTAAGGCCTCTCCTTGTTACATGACTGTATGTTATCAACTTTAATTATTTTGCTACTATCTGTGTGGAAATAATATAGCTGATGACATGCCATTGGACAGTATCTGAAGAATTCCATCGATCGGATTATCAACTTTTTTGAAAGCAATGCGGCTGTAAGTCAGACAATAGCTCTGGAAACTGCGGCAGCAGTGCAGGTTTGCTTATAAAAGTCTCCTAAAAGATTTATGTACTATATTTTTGTAATCTCTATCGACACATGCTTCATTTGATGTAATAAAAAGTTGGCAGAGGCAAGCAATAAGAATAAAACAGAAAGGAAAGATACCAATAAAGTAGTGTGTTGAAGGAGAAATATTAGGGGTTGCATGAACGTCTTTCATCTTACGTCTAGTTTCCGGTTGCTTTCTACATCTTGGACTTAATGGCAGGAAGGACCTTAGTGTCACGTTCTTTACATAGTACATGTTTATGGATGTGGCAATACCGCTCCCAAGTAGTACCAATTAGAAACTCAAGGTTACTCATTTCACATTCAGTAGCGATACCAGCGAAAACATGCGTAGTTGCAATGACAAAAAGTAACCCTCCTCGGCTAGAAATGGGCCATGCTAAGATTCTCAAGACTAGATAACTTTGCAAGACAGCATTGGTCCACTGATTTCAAGTTAGTTTTGAATTTATTTTTCTATTCTTTGTCTTCTTTGTTCGTTTCCATCATCCGCTCTGCTCTTGGCCTTTGCAAAAGTGTCGACAATCCAGTTGGTCAAGCCTCAAATGGAGCATCTATTTAGCACAATGTGCTCTTGGCCTATGCATAAGTGTTGACAATCCAGGTGGTCAAGCCTCAAATGGAGCATTTATTTAGCACATATTTTTTTTTCTCATTTTCTTTTCCTTTCCCGTAAAGGACACCTCCTTCCGAAGCTACGGTTGTTGAGTTTTGAAGGCAAGGGGAGTTTTTTAATTTCTATCACAGGGAAGGTTCTGTTAAACAATCACATAACCTTTCTTTACTTCCAGGACTTGCTCGATCTTGAAGTGAGTGTTATGATACTAGAGAGCTTGCTTGGGAATGTGTTTTCCTTTGTAGTCCTATATAAAGAGAGATGTATAATATCTGGGAGTCGTCTGCTCATGTAATTCAGCTTGCCCTTAACTCATGATGGATACTAACCACCATCTTTGTGAAATTATTTATTTACATGTATGTATGTATTCGCGCGCACACACACACACACATATATGTATCTTAAATTACGCAAGTGATAGTTGATGCTGTCTTTTACTGTTTGTAGTTGCTGATCATTTTTTTTTTTTTTTTTGGAAAAAGACTTGCTTATTATAGATTCAAAAGATGTCCTATTTGACTTTCAGAGATTCAAACTAGGAATTTTGGGGTTTTACTTTTTTATTTTTAAATAGATCTGCCGTATGACAGTACTTGTCAATGCATGGATTTCTTGTTATTGAAGCTCAATTTGTGCTCTGCTGAATTTGGCTTCTTCATTCTTGTTCAGCTGACAATTGATGAAGTTAGACGCACTGCACAGCAAGAAGTAAACAGGGCACTTAAGGATCATGCCAGGTACAATACTTTCTTTTGTTGTTGAGGTTGAATTGTCATGTTCTTTTTAGAGTAAAACAGATCAGATCAAACTGGAATTTTGTTGGATTTACTCTTCAGTAGACATGGGACCAGATTATCCCTCTCCCCTCCTCTATTCTTCTTCTTTTTCTCCTTTTCATGCAAATATTTCCTTTACTTCTTTTCCTCCAACATTCACTTGCTAAGGATATGGTAGTTGGCTACCTTTTTATGTCTTGGTATTATTCTTGAAATTTTGAAAGTGGGGCTGGAAGATTCTTATAGATGTGAAGAAGTCAGTGGTTTGCTGGAGAAAGCACCATTTTTTCCCTTCCTTTGTGAGGCCCTACTTATAATCTTTACCTTTTGGCTAATTTCTGGATTCTCTTCCATGATGGTTTTGTTGTTCCTGGTCAAATATGAGTTCTTATGTGAATTTTTTGATATCTTAGATGTACCATGACTTCCCAGCTTTACTCTTAAAATATCAAATTTTATTTTGTTATAGTGACACATATAGTATTAGTATATCATATCGTATGTGCCTGCTTACACACACACACATATGCATGTATTTGCATGTTTGTGTAAGTTCTTTAATTAATTATATTAGGATGCTTTTTCTGCTAGGTTCTTCTTAGATTTGGACATAGCAGCTCCCAAAGTTACCATTCCCACCGACTTTTATCCGGACAACTGCCATGCAACAAAACTCTTGCTTGACTTTGGAAATTTAGTGATTCGTACACAGGTACTCCATTCACACTTATTATAAATTTGTGGCGATACTATCCAAAGCTTAAATATGTGCGTGACTTTATCCGATATTCTCAGGATGACTCTGAAGATACTCCTCCTGATGAGATGAATATGTACTTCCAATTTGACGTGGTCTTAAGTGATGTGTCTGCCTTTTTGGTTGATGGTGACTACCAATGGAGCCGATCTTCTTTGAGTGTATCTGCCGGACCTTCGTCTAGCATCGTTAGTTTCTTGCCTGTTATTGATAAGTGTGGGGTGACTGTAAAGCTTCAACAGGTACTTTTTTCTCTTCCCAAAACGATTATTTATCTTGCTTTTATGTCTTGTACATTCTTGTTCTCACATTAATGTTTGTGCTTCCATGATTGCCTTTTATTAGATTCGTTCAGAGGACCCTTCCTATCCCTCAACAAGATTGGCCGTGCGGCTACCATCACTAGGATTTCATTTTTCTCCAGCTCGTTACCATCGGCTGATGCAAGTTGCAAAGATATTTCAGGGAGATGATAGTGATAATGGGAATTTTCTTCGTCCTTGGGATCAAAGTGATTTTGAGGGCTGGTTGTCTCTTCTTAGTTGGAAGGTTATCTATTCTCGTTATTCAACTGTTTTGTGTTTCTCGAATGTTATGAACTTCCTAACGTTTCTCTCATTTGTTTCTTTTGCCATAGGGTGTAGGAAGTAGGGAGGCAGTATGGCAGCGGAGATACATCTGCTTAGTGGGGCGTTTCCTTTATGTACTTGAAGAGCCTGGCTCTAGATCTTACAAGCAGTATATCAGGTTTAAATATATCTATCTCGTCTTTTTACCATGCCAATAGCTTGTAAAATGGACATATATGAGTACGAAGGTTTCTATATAACTAATGTTGGCTTGGAAAGCTGTCATTTACCTTGAAATATGACATTCCCATTTATTATAAGTATTAGGGTGGGTCAGTTTTTCAGCCGATAATTCTTCAAGGTGTGTAAGTCTATTAAAGGGCCAAGTCAAATGATCTTTTGATAACGCTTTGCTCCTCAGCTACCATTTTGTACTTTTTATTACTTTGAACCAAGACAAATATAAAATGAATTTAAAGACATTCGGGAAAATGAGTAAAGTGTAAATAAATTAGAGATTTTCTTTTTCTTAGTTGCTTCTCGCAACAAAATTCATTATGCATCATACATCATACATATCACATCACCTCATACCTCACACTTCAATTTTGATTTTCAAATGTCCCAAGTCATCAAACATTCTTGTGCTAATATGGAGTGGTTAAGAGAAGTTGTGTGATGGACATGTATCATTAGACTCAAGTCTCAATACCTTTTATGCTATTAAGCCTCCACTTGTAAGGTGACCAACCTCCATCTGACAGAATCACTTCCATTACAGCATGTGCCAGTCAATTTTATGACTCAAGTACAGCCAACCTTAACTTTGTCAAGATCTTCAGCTCCCATCTCTTCTATGATTCTCACATTGTTAAATACTCAAAACGGTGTTGGATATCTATCAGATTTGCATCTGGTGTCTGATAGTGCCCGAGTCATGCACCATAGAAATAGGACGAAACTAGAAGAAAATTAAGGAACGAGAAAAGAATGATGAATTACAATATCTGCGAGTTTATAAGATCCAATGCATATAAAATTATCTGTAACTTTTGTTGCTGCAGTTGTTTATTAGTTCCAGGAGTAACTGTTGAATGGAGTTTACATGCCTTTCTTTCTACCTTAAATTTTGAATTCACATCTGGAAGTTGGTTTCTTATTAAAACTTTAACCTGATTTTGCTAAAGCGTGACCCACATTGTTGGGTCTTACTCTAACCGGTTAGTCCTTGAGATTATTTAAAACTTAACGTTATATAAAAAATCTGGTTTGACAAGGTCTTGAAATTAAATCATTCTCTCCTTGTTTGGTTTACGATGCCCTGGTGAAGCAAGTATTTTTAACTCTTCAACTGTGGACGGGTAGTCACATGTAAGGAGTGTTATACATTCTATCATTGCTGATTCCTTATCTAGTAGTGTTTAGATGAGTTTGTAACCAACATGGTATCAGAACTCTGTTCGACAGGGTCATGGGTCAACTTGCAGTTCTTACCCTTAACGAGTGTTATACGTTCTATCATTGCTTTATAACAATGAAGGAAAAAATGTTCATGCGTCTCCTCGGAAGACTTACTTACAAGTGGCACCAATTCAGAGATGTTTGTGTGAAGTTTATTTCGAGCTCGATTCCACATGAAAACCTGAGTTTTAAACGGAGTCTTGAATTTCCAAATAAATGAAGTAATGGGGTCTATGAGTCAAAAATAAAACAAAGGCGCGCCATTAAATGTTCCTGATCCATCTAAATCATACTTCCTAAACTCCTGCTTGTTAGAATAACGAACACAGGATAAAGAAGTAAAAAGAGCAACAACTTCCCTTGATTCTGTCTCTGATATTTTTAAAGAAATGACAAATTCTAAGACACATTATCTCCCTCCCTTATAGTCATAAATTAGCGGCATGCACCCAATGATCGAAGACAAACAATAAAGATGAGGAAATATCTAATGGTGAGAGGAGTATTCACCTAAACATCTTCCCACAATCGAATCCAAGACATCTCAGCCGCGCTTTGTCTCACGACCTCTATTGTAATAGAGACAAGCAATTGTGCTCTGCTATGAAGCATTAGTCTTTTTTTGGATATGGTTGTCATTTTGTGATACCAATATCCTGTGGTTCCTAAATTTGATTTATCATGATTATTGCACAATGATTTTGCCATGTTTGATAATTATGTACTTTTGTAGATTACGTGGAAAGCAAGTCTATCAAATCCCTGCGGAAATTATTGACAATGTAGAAAATGTGTTGGCTGTTTGTGATGCTGGTAGATTTAACAGCAAGGTTTGCAGCTTTTTAGTCGAAAACTTTATGTTTAAAATCTTTTCCTTGTTGAATTTTCTTGTCTGAAAGGACACTTTTATGACCTCACTGCATCACTGCTCTGTGTCCTAGGTTGTGGAAGATGCAAATGCCTTAATACTTAGATGTGAGTCGGAAGATTCAGGGAAAAGTTGGCAAATGCGCCTGCAGGGTGCTATTTATCGTGCTTCGGTAAACTTTTTGGTGACTGAATATTTAATCTGCTACTAGTATTATAGTTACTTGAGCATCAATGATTTATAAAACTATTTGTATATGGTATGATAGGTTCCACCGCATAGTTATCAAAAGCGCGCCTAGGCTACGGGCACACCTTTTGCGCCTTGGACCTTTAATAACCATGTTCCACCGTTGACCAAAAATATCTTTTTAGTGTAGGGCTTCTGCATCTGCATGGCCTTAGTTCCTGTTTTTTCATTATTTTGCTCTGGGATACACTTATTTGATTCCTCCTCCCTTTTCTACGTGCTTCATTTTAATGAATGATGCACATCCACTCTCGGTTCTAAAATTTTTGTTGGTGGGAGTTAGGACCCAGTATGATGACAAAATTATTGATCACTTCTTTTTGAAGGAGTGCAAGTTCTTGAGAGGCTGCTGGAGCAGATTGCTGGTCCATAGTATCGCTCGATTCAGAAACAAATTTAAAGTAGTGATTGGTGATTAATAGCACCTGACTAGGCTCGACTCTACTCTGCAAAACTATGTCTCTCTCTGTCCCAAAGAACAATCATATTTGTCAAGTCAAATGTTTTAATCTTCTTACATTTCCTATACAAGGACTATTGCTGCTTATTATTTTTTTCATTTCTTTCTCTTAACAGTTGCCCATTAGCTGCCTCCTTCATGGTTACCACAGAAACCCTTCCCCTAGTCTATTATATCGAGAGAAATTTCGGCAGATCATTTTTTTAGAGAGGAACATTTAGTTATGAAGATGCACAAGTTTGAATGTATTTTTTCATGTGTTCATTTTTATATTTATTTTGTTTTGTTTGTGGTAGAGAACTGAGTGCCTTGTGCAGCAGGCTTGTACAACCTATCATTGTGCTATAAAAGAGATGAGGCAGTGTCACCAATTATTGTGGATTTTTGTGTTTGATGAGATGATTCGTCAATGTGACTGTATGGTTTTCATGCAGGGTTCTGCTCGTATTACTGGTTTGTCAGAAACGTCATCTGATTCCGGAGACTCTGAAATCGGAGAACTTGAGAATCGTGCTTTAAAGGATTTTTCTAAAATGGAGAAACTGTTCGTCACTGGTGTGCTTGATGAGCTGAAGTTGTGCTTTAATTATAGTCCTCAGGTAGGGCTAATTGAATAATGATTTGAATGTCTGCTTTCATTGAGGTGGCTATGGTATCTGACGTCTTCCCTACTTTTTTCCCTTTACTCCCCCTTGTAGAATAATCAGACTTTTATGACGGTGCTTTTGGCCGACGAAATCCGTTTATTTGAATTGCGAGCAATAGGTGGCCGGGTAAGATTCTTCTCACACTGATCTACTAGTATAGTATAAGATTCTTATTAGGTTTACTGGAATAAACTTTTGTAGTGATCTTGAGAACAGGTTGAGCTTTCAATGAGAGCGAATGACATGTTCATCGGCACTGTCCTGAAAGCTTTGGAGGTGGAAGATCTAGTTTGTGGCAAGGGAGTGTCTCAGCCGTATTACCTTGCACGATCATTCATTCGAAGTGCAGATGCACCTTCAGTCTTCACTGAATCTCAGATTTACGGCAATAATGATAGAAGCCAAATTGAAGGGGATGATGACTTTTATGAGGCACCTGAGAATCTTAATGATCTTCCAGATAGTCCAGCGCAGCCGTGGGGTCCACAGAGCTCTCTGTCATCAGACAGGTCAATTTTGAAGACCCCTAGTTTTAACCGAGTTGCTGGTTTACTACCTGATGATATTCAAGCTAGCCAAGATAACATCGAAGTTACTGATACGTTGGATAGTTTTGTGAAAGCTCAAATAGTTATATATGATTTGGAATCTGTACTTTATGATGACATTGATAAGCAGGTGAGTAGATTTCTACATTTGGTGTTCTTTATCATGTACTCCCTCCGCCCCAAAATGATGTTCCTCTCCATTTTATACGAAGTTACTCTGAGCAATAAATTTAGGTTAATTTAATTATCCTTAACAAAAACTTATACTCCCTCCGGCCCAGAGTCCTACCTTGGTTGTGCAGGCTTATTAAGGAAACAAAAGGAAAATGGGTAGACATTGCAAGTGGGTTGAGGGTATAATTATCCAAAACACTATTCATAGTGCAAGTGGGCAAAAAGTAAGTAAGTGTTGGTTTTTTGTAATTATAGAAGCATTAGAAGGACAAAGTTGTCCAAATCACTATCCCTCCTTTCCCATCATTTGCCATTTTGGGAAAGGGACTCTTACTCTGGGACGTACCAAAATAGAAAGTAAGACTCTTACTCTGGGATGGAGGGAGTAACTTGTTATTGATACACCATTATAACTACTATCAATAACAATTTTTAGATGTTTAATAGAATAAATCATTTAACCTAAAATTATTGTTTAAAGTCTTTTCGTATCTCGACAAAGAAAAAGTAGGAAGATCATTTTGGGACGGAGGGAGTATAATTGTGTGATTTGCTAATTGCTTACTTATTGTTTCCTTCAGGTAACAGTTACTCTTGCCACCTTGTCATTTTTTTGTCGTCGGCCTACTATACTGGCGATAATGGAATTTGTTGGTGCTATTAACATCGAGGATGACAGTTGTGAATCATTCAGTGACAGTTCTTCGACAGCCGTTGTTAATGATATTTCTAGGGAAGTTTCAGCTGGTAATCAACAATCAGTCACTGTTGAGGAACCAACAGTGAAAGGTTTGTTAGGAAAGGGGAAGTCTAGAATCATATTCCTGTTAACACTGAATATGGCTCGTGCACAGATATTGTTGATGAACGAAAATGGGACTAAGCTTGCTACTATGTCGCAAGATAACTTTCTCACTGATATTAAGGTTCCGGATTCTTTCATCTGACTTAATATTTATTAAATTTAGTAATCTATTGAACTTTCAGATATGGATTTTTCTGACATATATATATATATATATTTTCGGGTCTGCTAGGTTTTCCCTTCCTCCTTCAGCATAAAAGCATCCCTTGGAAATCTCAGAATAAGTGATGATAGTGTTCCTAGCAGCCATATTTATTATTGGGCTTGTGATATGAGAAATCCGGGTGGAAGTTCATTTGTTGAGGTACTTTCAGATTTTTTCTTTTAAGTACACCCATAATTGTCAAAAGCGTTGCCTGCCTCGCGTTTCTTGTCGCCTTTCGAGTTCGTCGCTTCTTCCCCAGCCAGGCAGGCGATGATCGCTGTTTTAGGAAAAGCGACGCTTTTTTCAAAAAGCGAGAAGCAAAAAAGCGACGCTTTTAAGGAAAAGCGTGATAGTGGAAAACTTATTGCTGATCCGTCGTTTTGTCGTCAAACTACGTCCTTTTATTTGTTTTTATAGCAGTTGGCTTATTGTTTGTAGCCTAATTTCACCTACCTTTACAAATCCATGACTTGGAAGATGATGATAGTGCTTGATTTTTCTTTATGTCTAATTATGTTGAAGATTCATGTTTATTTCACTCTCAAACTATCAGTCTAGTACTTATTTTGTTAATTTGAACATAGTACTATCAGTACTCATGCGTCTTATGTCTTGATATTCATACTTTTGGGTTTTAATTATGTTAATCATACTATTAAACGTGGAATTGTGATAATGATTTAGTGTTTTATTCTAGTTAATTGCATGGTTTAAGCTCTTTTTATGTGTTACAAGTATATATGTAGATATTCCTGATTTGAACTATATTTTTCCTATTTTTCAACATTGCTCGCTTTTTTGTCGCCCGCCTCTCGCCTCGCTTTTCACCTCGCTCGGGTACCTTTCGCCCGCCTCTCGCTTCTCGCCTTTGACAACTATGAGTACACCAGCCTTCTTCTCCCCCCTCCCTCTTCCTGAAAATTCCAGATATTTCATTGATTTGATACTCTAGTTTGCCATTGTTAATAACTTTCTAATTTACATATATGTACTCTCTACTATGCATTTCTCTGTCACCATCTGCATGTATGAACAGGATAAGGGGACATCTGAATTTTATAGAACATCTGCCTATTTTTTGGGCTGAAAAGTTCAGATTAGGTTGTGCTACTGCTGAATAGTTATCAAGAGTCAATTATCTGATTCTGTTAGTGAAAACAGCTTCTAGGGACTATCCATGTGCTGAATTGAATTTCTTCTGTCTAAAAGCAGTGCAGATTATTATATTTGTCATAATCCAAGTGTGCCATGGAAATTAATCTGATACGAACGCACAGAGACACATGCACATCCATATGATGCATATATAAATATGTTTGTAGGGTGTATTCAAGCTTCCGTCCTCTTGTATTTTATCCTTGCCTCAAAATTAATCCCCTTAGTATGTTTCTGATAAATGATATCAAACTCTGAATGCACAGTTGGTCTTCAGTTCATTCAGTCCGGATGACGAGGACTATGATGGATATGATTATAGCCTCATTGGCCAGCTTTCTGAAGTGCGCATTGTGTATTTAAATCGATTTATTCAGGAGGTAATTCATTTTGACTTGTTCATCCATCTACCAACTTATTATACATCTTCTTACATGGGTGTTTTGCTGATTTGTAGATAATTAGTTACTTCATGGGCCTTGTTCCCAACAACTCGGTGGATAGTGTGAAAGTCAAAGTCAAAGATCAAGCAACAAACTCAGAGAAGTTATTTACAGCAAGCGAAATCGAAGGATCACCTGCTGTGAAGTTGGACCTTTCACTTAGGAAACCAATAATACTGATGCCTCGGAGAACGAACAGCCTTGAGTAAGTTCTGAAAATATGAAAATATCATCTGCCCCCACACATCTATGGCAGAAAGCTAAATAAGATTTATTTTGCTGGTAATATGCTAATGGTGTATTATTGACTCTATTATTTTGTTACAGTTATCTAAAGCTAGACATCGTTCACATAACAGTCCAGAACACGTTTCGCTGGTTTGGTGGAACTAAAAGTGAACTTTCTGCTGTTCATATGGACATATTGACAGTTCTGGTGAGATAAATTGCATAAATTCTGATAAGTTTTCTCTTGCCTTCTGATCCATAATAATGAGGCTTGATACCAGCTGATCAACTATGATACAGTCCTTAGTCCAGGGTTGTTTCTTTTTCCATCCGTCCCGGATTGATGCCCCCACTTTTTTGGTTGTTTGTTTTGAATCAACTTTGAGCAATAATTATAGGTAATTTAATCATCCAATTGAAAATCAAAAAAATGTTGTTGATAGTAATGATAATGGTGTATCAATAACAATTTTTGTATTTCATTAGGATAATTAAACTAGCCTTAAATAATTGCTTAAAGTTGAGTCAAACAAACAACAAAAAAGAGGGAACATCATTCCATGATGGAGGGAGTATTTATTTATGTTCTGGCTTTGGAACTACTCCATCAGTCAAAAATGAAGCTTCAGCTCTGTCATTGACATGTATATTTAGAAGTTTTTGTCACTATAGTACCCTGGAGGGCCATTAGGTAGCCCGTCTTAACCTGGATAAATGTGAGGGGGATTAACAAGCCGAGCTAAATTGCGTTTGGTTGACAATTGCACGTTGGTACTAATTATTCGCTCTACGGGGATTACGCCCTAATCCCTTCACTAATTATCCCGCCTAGGTGGTGGTATTATTAATCCGCGCCTTACATCTCTCGTGGATTATATCTTCAGCGAAACAAAATTTTACGTCTTAAAACCCTAGCCTCGTCCGCCTTTACGTTGCCTTGTTTCTGCTTTGAGTTCTTCGTCTCCTACATCGGAGTTCTTCGCGTCCTTCATATGAGTTCTTCGTCTCCTTCATATGGGTTCTTTTGCTGCAATTTCTTTTTTTATTTTTGTTGTATTGTTTAGATGTAAACCTTTTAATTAGTTTGTTCAACTGCTATTTCTAAATTTCTTTGTATAGTTTCAAAAATAAAATAACATAAAAAAATCATTGTATTTCCAACGAAGGTTCTTGTTTGCGGGTTCTTAATGGTGTAGTCATCTGGTATTTGGAGCACCTTGGTTAATGTACTTAACGTTTTCTTTATTTTGTCCAGTCCAAGTTCAGTTGGTGATACAAATCATACTCCATATTTAAATGATTTAAGATAGTGGACACAAATCGAGATGAAATCTTTTAAATATGGAGTATGATTATATTAATGATCGAAAACAACTTGTATAATTATGATGAGATGCTATACAAATTTTGGAGATTCTCTAGTCGTGCTTTTGAACTACTCTGACTATATATGCTCCGCGAAAGTCATATTTTGTGCATAATACTCGCACTAATTTGTTTAATGTATTTGAATCAGATTTGGCTATTCAATCATCCATATGATTGGCAGCCTGAGTTCTGCCCCTGTGGCATTAGCCTATTCTAAATTTGGGTGAAACTAAATGACCATAAGAGTTGTGATTTCTTATACAAATTAGCATTAGCTTGTCTACTGGAAGATGAAATATGATTTGATTCTTACGGAGTATTATTAAAAGCTAGTCATAACATTGTAGGAACAATTGGTGCTTAGGAATGAGAATTGTAGTTACTTTCAGTAAGAGTGTGAGAACTGGCATGCTTTGATTTTTAAGCATAAACTTGTATAAAAATAAGTTAGGGTATACTTGAAAATTAATAATAATAATAAAAAAGTTAAAATAGGATTAAATAATATTAATCTTGACCTTACCAAACATCATACTCCCTCCGTCCCAGAGTCCTACTTTCCTTTTTGGTTTGTCTCAGTAAGAGTCTTATTCCTAAAATGGGAAGGGATGAATTGTGTTTTGGACAACTTTACCCTTGTATTCCTAAAATGGGAAGGGATGAATTGTGTTTTGGACAACTTTACCCTTGTAATGCTTGTATAATTACAAAAAACCCAACACTTGCTAACTAACTTTTTACCCACTTACATAATGATTAGTGTTACTTTTAGACAATTATATCCCCAACCCACTTGCAATCTTTTTCTTTTTTCTTGTGTTTCCTTAATAAACGTGCACAATCAAGGTAGGATTCTTACTCTGGGATAGAGGAAGTAATGTTTATGGAAACAGGGCTTAACAATGAGGGGATTAATTAGCTCCTCACTAATAATACCCTTTATCCTTATCCAACTACCAAACGAGCCCTTGGTACTTAATATTAAGAATGCAGTTTACTACAGAGGGAACATGACTTTCATACCGGCTAGGATTTTTCATGATCTCATAGTAACACAGTTGCAAGCTTTCCCTCCACCAGACGACTGTCAGAGCAGGAACATAAATAGCTGCTTTTTGAAATTTGAAGTATGCTTGCCTAATAAACGTTAATGTTTGTGCTGTAGGTTGAGGACATCAATCTTAATGTGGGCACCGGAACAGAATTAGGTGAAAGTATAATCCAAGATGTGAATGGGGTTTCTATTGTTGTTCAGAGGTCACTCCGAGACTTGTTGCATCAAGTGCCTGATATAGAAGTTGCAGTCAAGGTATCCCAAATTTCTTCCCACTTATTTCATCTTTTAAATTTCTTCTTAATTTTCACTTTTTTTTTTTTTTTTTTTTTCAATTTCTCTTTTTTGTCTTTTTTCCTTTGCTCGTTTTGTTATCTTTTCTTTCCTTTTTTATTCATTCTTTCTATATATTTATACTTTTTTTTTTTTTTCTTTTTCTTTGCCATATTTTATTCTCATCTATTTCTTCTTCTAAGTTACTCTTTTTAGTTTTCCTGCATCTTTTCATTGACGATTGCATATGACCATTCGTCTTAGCATTCAAAATCATTTTAGGACCAAGGTTTTGTTGTTGTTATTACGCAGATGGGTGAGCTAAAAGCTGCTCTATCAAACAGAGAGTACCAGATCATCTCAGAATGTGCTCTTGAGAATTTCTCTGAGACTCCCAATATTGTCCCACAGTTGAGGACGGATGCTGTGACATCTTCTGCTGAATCAACAGAGTTATTAGTTCCTCAGGGTTCAGAAACTGATGGAACTGGGGTTCAAAATGAAGAAACTTGGGTCTCTATAAAGGTGTCTGTTGTCATTGGTCTAGTTCAAATGTGCCTTCATTATGGTACAGCAAGGGATGCATCACTTGCAACTGTACAGGTACTTGGTTTTTATTCATCTCTTAAGCCGTCTCATCTTATAGGAGTATATATATATATGTGTGTGTGTGTGTGTGTGTGTATGTGTATATATAGAGAGAGATAGATATTGATAGATATGTTACATATATTCCTATAGATATTGATAGATATGTTACATATCTTCCTATGTCCCACTCGAAATAGGATTTTTGGGTTGAGCATGGGGATTAAGCAAAAGTGTTAGTGGAGTAGGTGTTGTGAGTATGAAAGGTGGGGTAGGAGAGAGAAAGTGGGGTTAGAATAATGAGTGGAAAGTTGTTGTGAGTGTGAATGTTGGTCCCATTAAATATGACACTTCCATTTTGGGGTTGTCCTATTTCGAGTGGGACACCCAAAATGGCAAAATGTCCTAATTCGAGTGGAACGGAGATAGTATATATTATCTTTTGATAAGCTTATATATACATATAGACATGCATATGTACATACACACACACACACACACACACACATATGTATGTATATATGTATGTATGTATGCATATGGTATATGGCATTAACTATTATCCCAAGAAAAAAAGTAACGAAATCACTTTGACAAGTAACTCCTAAAGTTAGAATCAGGCTTATTACCATGAAACATTGTCTAAACACCAGCCAAAAGGTTATTTGTAAGACGACTGCTATTACGAAAGCATTAACTCGTGATTTTCTTCTTTATGATAAGCTATCCTAAGAACTTACATGAACTAGCCAGATAGAATCCCATGCGTTTCTACGTCCTTTGCATCATCGATGGTGGCGAAGCCACATACATAGGATGGAGGTTAGTTGACCCCCTTCACCTATGAAATGATATCATTTAAACACCTTAAGGTTTTAGGAGTTATGTCTTTTCACCACTAAGTATAAGAAATACTCAATCTTGACCCTATATCTAAGGAAACGCAATGTTTTGACCCCTTAGATGAGAATTTTAATACTCCCTCTGTCCCCGAATAAATGTCGCCATTTTTCGGACGTTTCTACGAAGGAACTTTGAGCAATAATTTGAGGTTAATGTAATCATTCTAATGAAAATTAAAAAATTGTTAGTGATAGTATTTATATTGGTGTATCAATAACATGTTTTACAATTTTATCACTAACAATTTTTAAATACTATCACTAACAATTTTTAAATTTTATTAGGATAACTAAATCAACCTAAATTTATCACTCAAAGTTCCTTCGTACTAACGACCGAAAAACGGCGACATTTATTCCGGGACATAGGGAGTATGTAATATCATTTTTATCTATTTAGTAATTTTGACCGCTTTCATTGAAAGTCTGGCTTCGCTACTTTGATGGTACTTGCTCCTTCTGTCCCATATAAGGGGCACAAATTTCCTCTTTGAGTGTCCCATTGACAAGTCCCATTACCCAAAATGGAAAATTTTAAATACTTCTTAATTTTGTAGGACCTACTTGTCATACTCACGACAACTATCCACTAACTATTCCCACCCTACTTTCTCTTTCCTACCCTAATTTTCATAGTCACAACACGTACTCTATTCCTATTATTTTTTAATATATATACACACTCTCTCCTTAATTCCCGTGCGTGGCTAATTTTGTGCCCCTTATTGTGCGACGGAGGGAGTATTAGGTATCCAACTACTTATATTTTAACAAATCGTCAAGATCTAGGATATATGAGTTCGTAGAGGATGGTTGTCTGTTGACATGCTAAATTAAACTCATATATTTAAGAAGTTGCGTTCGTGAAAGTGGGATGAGAGGCATGAGGTGCTGATGCCATGTGTAGATGTTCCTTACTTCTACAGATTGTTACTACTAAAGTAAATTGGTTAAAATAGCGAAAGTCATGCGAAACCAATCTGCATCTGAGTGTTACTGTTGAATTGCCAAGACTACAAGAATGGATAGAGATTATTTGTAGGAAAAAAAAAAGTACAACCAGAACCAGATAAACAAGATGTCCATCGAACAGACAAAAAACAAAATACATGGAATCTACACTAGAAAATAGCAGCTACCTGGTCTCGTATCAATTCATTTAAGAGATAACCTCTGCAAAATGCTTCCAAAGTGAGGAGGGAAGGAGAATGCCATTTACATATTCTTATAGAGAAGCTAAAGAACTTACTTTATCCTACAAGATATTCCTCGGTAGACATGTTTTTTTTTTTTTTTGAAAATCCTTGCATTTCATACCAACCAAGTACACCAGCAAACCGCAAATACCCAGCATTCGCCCAAGCGTCTCTCATTCTCTACGTCAGCCAACCCTCGAAACTGAATTTGGATATGAGAAGAAATTGATTCCGAACACACGCTTCGTCCACCACTTCAAACAAATAATTCCAAAAATAATGAGCAAGAATGGAAGGCAGATGGATCTTTAGATCGTAAGACTACTCGTAGTTTACACATCAATTAGGCGATAACATTTAGAAGGTCGTCGAAGCTGCAACTTGTCGTTAGTATTGAGTTTATTTTTGCACTAATATCCACACAAATGCCTGAATCTTAAAAGGAATCTTGACTTCCAATCATGAGATGAAATAGGAAAAGACGTTGGACTGGGTCTTCGAAATAAGAAATTATGTATTATTTACAAGTATTAGTGTCAGAACCCTCTAAAACCCAAACCTGATAATGTAGCTTATCTGACTTGCAAACATGGTAAAATTGATTATGCCACGACATAGAATCTCCCTCCTTTCTGAACTCCCGAAATTCAGCAATAGGTAACCCATGAACTAAAGAAAGAGGATACAAACGAGAAAGAGTTCTTTTAGCAATAAATTTCCTGCACAAACATCTTCAAAGAAACGGATCCGAGCCTGCTACCTTTATCCAAAATAAAGGATTGGAAAGGTGGTGACGCTGATGAATAAATTTCCCCGGACAATATTTTTTTATGGAGTTTAGATGACATTGAGAATAGAAGGTAAAGGTTAGTGGTGATGAAATGAAAGGGATTAGGTTTTATTTTACTTGGAAATCACTTGATATGTTCTTTCAGACGCAATAGATTGGTCCATTTGGTAAAAGTTGACAAAGTCATCGTGGCTTCGCTAAATATTATGTTATGATACTAATATTTATCATGTATAATCTCCATAAAAAAATACTTTTGTCTATTTCAGGTTAGTGGTCTGTGGCTTCTTTACAAATCTAATACAAAAGGAGAAGGTTTTCTCTCGGCAACACTGAAGGCTTTCACAGTCATTGATGATCGTGAGGGAACGAAACAAGAACTTAGGCTTGCACTACGGCAGCCTGAGAGTATTCAGTATAGTTCTGTAGAATTCCAGAATGGGGACGAGGACATTCTCGTGGCTAAGACAAACACCACCGAAAAGAGTGACACGACACGAGTTCCAACCATGCTGATTCTTGATGCCAACTTTAGCCAGCTTTCATCATCTGTTTCCTTGTGCATTCAACGGCCACAGATGCTTGTTGCACTTGATTTTCTGCTGGCTGTGGTTGAATTTTTCGCGCCAGCAGTTCGTAGTATGCTCTCAGATGATGAGGGTGAAAAATCTTCGTTTATTGTTGATGCTTTGATTTTGGATCAGTCAACTTATTGTCAACCATCGACAGAATTTGCTCTCTCTCCTCATAGACCATTGGTAGCTGATGATGAACGATTTGACCATTTTATTTATGATGGCAATGGTGGAACTTTGTACTTGCAAGATAGACAGGGTCGTAATCTTTCTTCTCCAAGCATAGAAGCCATAATTTATGTCGGAAGTGGGAAAACGTTGCAATTTAAGAATGTTACTATTAAGGTAAGTAATGCTCTCTTGGTTGACTTTGTCTCTCTTGTTCATGCCTTGAATTGTAATTTGATCTGATATGTATGAATTTAACTCATCATAGAATGGAAGATATCTGGACTCTTGCATATCCCTGGGATCCAATAGTAGTTATTCTGCATCAACAATTGATCAAGTCAACTTGGAGGAGTTGGAGGAAGTTGCCTCATTGAATTCTTCTGGAGATACTCCTAAGATTTTACCTTATCCGAGCACAACCATTGGTGGACCCACAGAATTTTCAATCGAGTTGCAGGTATTCTCAAAAAATATATTAATATCCATTTTTTGTTAGATTATGACTCAAATTTTAGTTGTACTTGTTTGTTGTCACTCAAATGCGTCTGTGAGATTCTTGATGTTGATAAAGACCCTTCTATTATCATGAGTACAACTATTGTTGCTGCTAAACTAACGGAGATGACATTTCCTGCGCACTTAAATTTAGGCATCACAATTTGAAAATGTGTATATGAAATATTTACCATTAAGCCTGAATAGATGCTAAGAAAACAACGATATCTTCTATATACTTTTACTTACTTTCTCAGCGTAATTTAAGTATCCTGTGCACTGTCCCTTGTAGTTGACATACTACTAAACAGGAGTCATGATATTGTTTTTAATAACCTACTTGTTGGGTGCTTCTCTTCTTTTGAGTTATTGACCATCTGGGTTGTTTTACAGGTTATCAGCCCAGAGCTTACGTTTTACAATTCATCGACATTTGCCGGGGATTCCTCAGTCCTCTCTAACAAACTTCTCCATGCACAATTGGATGCATTCTGCAGGTATTTTCTCTTCGGTACTAAGTTAGTTGGCTTACTTTTCATTTTGGTGACATTGTTTAGCTTTTCTATCTGAGCAAGTGCTAGGGGCACAAAATGCTCACAAAATCCTAGCTGGCTATTAAAATTGGATGTTTTTATCCTGTGGGCCCAAGTAGTAAATGATTTAAACACCAATTGCCTACTAGGATTTGTAAGCAAGATTTAGTGAGCATTTTGTGCTTTTAGTATTACTCTTTTTATCTACGTACATATGCCGAGACATGAGACTCGTTTATACTCCTGTATGTTTGTTTGTGGTATTGCCTATTAGAAAAATATTTTGTTATTTAACTTTCATATGTTGGGATCCAGTATCATCTCATCATATTTTCGAGCTGATATGTTCATTTCAGAATAGTAATTGGTTCAGGGATATCTGTTTCATTTTATTTTCTTGAGAAGTCTATTGATCTCTTCACCTTCCTGAATTCTCCCTCTTGCATTTTAGTTAAGTCGTGAAATTTGATGTTTCCACTGGTATTATAAAGCAGGCAAATAATTGTAAATGGTACTGGATGTATACTGAAACTGAGTTCCACAACCTTTATTATTGTTGTTGTTGTTGTTGTTGTTATTTGTAAACAAGAAGAAGAAGAGAAAAGAAGAAGAGAGAAGAGGATAAGGAGATTGTTGTTGTTATTTGTAAACAAGAAGAAGAAGAGAAAAGAAGAAGAGAGAAGAGGAGAAGGAGAAGACAGATGCGGCGTTCACTCACGATCGTATTCTCGATCGTATTTTATTAGGTATTATATCAATATCATTTAATCTAAGCCCAAGCATACTAAATTACATAAATACCCTTCTTTATATCTTAACACTCCCCCTCAAGCTGGAGCATAGATATTTATCATGCCCAGCTTGTTACAAATATAATCCACTCTCCCCCGTGTTAGACTCTTAGTAAACACATCAGCAAATTGTTCTTTCGTCCGCACATACGAAGTAGAGATTAGCTTTTGTAGAACCTTCTCTCTCACAAAATGGCAATCAACCTCGATATGCTTAGTCCTCTCGTGGAAGACCGGATTTGTAGCAATATGCATGGCTGCCTGATTATCACACCACAACTTCATTGGCAAAGCAATCCCAAAGCCAATCTCCTCCATCAACTGTTTTATCCACATAAGTTCAGAGGTTGTTTGAGCCATAGCACGGTACTCAGACTCTGCACTTGACCTAGACACCACTTTTTGTTTCTTGCTTTTCCAAGAAACTAAATTACCACCCACGAACACACAATAGCCTGTAGTAGATTTCCGATCAGCCGGTGATCCTGCCCAATCAGCATCAGTAAACGCCTCTACTTGCATATGACCATGATCTGCATACAATATGCCTCTACCGGGTGCCCCTTTCAAATATTTTACTATCCTGACTAATGCATTCTAGTGAGCGACACTAGGAGCCGACATGAATTGACTTACTACACTCACAGGAAAAGCAATGTCTGGACGAGTCACTCCAAGATAATTTAGCTTACCAACCAATCTTCGAAACCTCTCTGGAGATTCAAACATCTCCCCTTCACCAGGTACGAGCTTCACATTCGGATCCATTGGGGTATCACATGGTTTTGCCCCAAGTAACCCAGTTTCCTCAAGTAGATCAAGGACATACTTTCTCTGTGATAGAAATATCCCTTTCTTGGATCGAGTCACTTCAATCCCAAGAAAGTACTTCAGAGTTCCCAAATCTTTTGTTTGAAACTGCGTTTGGATATACTCCCTCCGTCCCAGCCGAATGCAGACCAAAAAAATTGGCACACCTATTAAGGAATAACATTAAAATAAGGAGAAAGTAAGGAGAGAGAGTGTTTTGACTTGATTTCAACCTTGGTAATCCCTTTGAGCATCAGGCACTTGTAAGAGTAATTAACAAAGTAATTGAAATTTTTACTTCCCTCCAAAAATTCAAATAAATCATCACTTCACTCCCAATAACACAATTTTCGAAAATAAATTGTGCTCTTTACCAAACAAATGCATGAGAAGATAGTAAATAAAAGAGATGACCTGAGAGTTAGCCAAGAACGCTTTCACATCAACTGGAGCTGGGTATAATGGACTGTCAATAGCATCCTTAGCAATCCATTTTGGAATAAAACAAGCCATCATTCGTAGAGTCGAAAGGTAGCTTGCCGCTTTGTCTTCAATAGACAAAGGCTTCTCCTTGATTGAAACCTTGTCCTCAATTTCAACCTCCATTTCAGCAACAATGGCCTCCTCAGAGGGACTCAATTGAGTCTCAGGCACTTCGGTGTCCTCATAGAGGTACTCTTCACCAGAAGACTGAGTATCAGGCACGAAGGCCCCATAATATGACCGAGAAATCAAAGGAAGATCTCCATAAATCGGCGAATCTGGACATTCATCGATTTCAGAGGCAACAAGAGGAGGATTCGAAGCCAACGTATCGCATACGGCCAACGAATCCATGATGTGGGAGTCTGTTGACCAAATCATTGAAGGATCCATGGGAATCGAAGATGGATTAGGTCGACGGCGGTATTGAGAAAAGGGGTTAGGGTTTTCTCAATTGAAGAACAAGAAGGGGGCAAATGGGGTTAGGGTTTTTACGAAATGAGTTTTGATGAAATGGGTTGGATTGGGTAGTAAATGTGGTTGTTGGGATTAATTAATGGGTTGGGTTTAAGATTAGATTAGGTGAGTAATTGGGTTTGAGTTAAATAAATGGGTTATTAGAGATTAAATATGTGGGGTAGGGAGAATAAAAAATATTAAATTCTTTGCCATTTTGGGTAGTCCGCAATCGACTGGGACGAACCAAAATGGCAAAAAGTCCATAATGGGCTGGGACGGAGGGAGTATGACTTAAGAGCATCAATACCTTTTTCATCACTCCCTGTAATCACAATATCATCCACATACACAATCAACATAATACAACTACTGCTCGTATGTCTGTAGAATACAGTATTATCACATGTACTTCTTTCTAAACCAAATGTGAGTACCACATTGCTAAAACGTGCAAACCAAGCTCGAGGAGACTGCTTTAACCCATACAACGACTTGTTTAGCTTGCAAACCTTCCCCCCATACTCCCCCTGATCAACAAACCCAGGAGGTTGCTCCATATAGACTTCTTCATGTAAGTCGCCATTAAGAAATGCATTCTTGACATCCAACTGGTACAACGGCCAGTGATTAGAGGCAGCTAAAGAAATCAAAAGACGAACTGAAGTTAATTTAGCCACGGGTGAAAACGTGTCAGTATAGTCTACACCATACTTCTGAGCATAACCCTTAGCGACTAACCTCGCTTTCAATCGAGCCACAGTACCATCAGGATTCATCTTAACCACATAGACCCACTTACACCCAATTTCTTTCTTACCATCAGGAAGAGAAACTAAATCCCATGTACCATTACGCTCAAGAGCCTTCATTTCCTCTTCCATGGCAGATCTCCAACCAGTACGTGATAAAGCGTCATCCACATTTTTAGGAGTAATGACAGAATCAAGACCAGCAACAAACGAACGATAGGAAGCTGACATTCGATTATATGAAACGTATGACGCAATAGGATGAGTACATGTACGTTTACCTTTTCGAAGAGGATAGGGAGATCATGATCAGAATCTGTTGACGAGGAGACAGGCACGGGAGATGAAACGTCAGAAACTGGATGTGCTGGTAGAGTTACTGCCACTGATTCAGTAACTGGTTGCGGAACACGTCGAGTATAAACCTGAGTAACCGGAGGACGAGACGTTGATTCAGATGTTGATACAGTACTTGGAGATGAGCTTACAATAGTATAGGTGAGGAATTCATCATCATTACTCGAGATAGACATAGAGATGGACTCCGGGTCACCACTACCAAAATATGGACTCTCCTAAAAAAATGTAACATCAGCAGAAACCAAATATCGTCCAAGATCAGGAGAATAACACCTATACCCTTTTTGCGTGCGAGAATATCCAACAAACACACATTTTAATGCCCTAGGATCCAACTTACTTACCCGTGGACGAACATCCTGAACAAAGCAAGTACATCCAAATATTTTAGGAGCAATAGGAAACAACGACTGAGAAGGGCGGAGAATAGAATATGGAATTTGACCATCAAGTACAGAAGAGGGAAGACGATTGATAAGAAAAGCAGCAGTGTGATCTGCATCAGCCCAAAAAGCCTTCGGAACATTCATTTGAAACATTAATGCCCGAGCAACCTCTAACAAATGACGATTCTTTCTTTCAGCAACACCATTTTGTTGCGGAGTAACAATGCATGAAGATTGATGAATAATTCCATTTTGTGACATGTAGGAAGAAAAGACTCCAGAAAAATATTCTTTTGCATTGTCACTCCTCAGATTACGAATAGAACAATCAAACTGAGTTTTTATTTCCGCACAAAAGGAACAAAATATATCAAATAACTCATCTCTAGATTTCATTAAATATAACCAAGTACTTCTCGAGTAATCCTCAACAAAAGTAACAAAATACCTAATACCAGTTTTAGATGGTATAGGACAAGGACCCCAAACATCTGTATGGACTAATTCAAAGAGGGATGCAACCCTTTTATTGACTCTAGGAAAATAGGGCACACGATGGTGCTTAGCTAACTCGCATGACTCACAAGGTAAACTAGAAACATACGCTAACTCTGGACACAATTTCTTCAAAACGGGTAAAGAAGGATGACCATAACGACAGTGAAGCTGGAAAGGAGATAGAGAAATCTGACAAGCAATTGATGAAACTCGAGATGGATTAGTAGCAGCAACTTCATCAAGCACATACAGTCCATTGGATTCACGTCCTCTACCAATAATCTTCTGAGTCAACAGATCCTGAAAAATACAATAGCCAGGAAAGAAAGAGACAGAACAATGTAAGGCCCTCGTAATTTGACTCACTGATAATAAGTCGAAAGGAAATTTTGGTAAATATAGAACAGATGATAGTGGTAAAGGAAGAGTAGCATCAACACTACCACTACCGAAAATTGCAGATGAGGACCCATCAGCAAGTGTAACACTACTACACTTATTAGAGGATTTATATGTAGATAATACACTTGGGTCGCCCGTCATATGATCAGTGGCTCCTGAGTCAATTACCCAATGCTTGTTTGAAGAAAAACATGCTACATGGTTACTTGATTTGGCCAAAGTTGCTTTAGAAGAGGATGAAGAAGGTTGTTGAGATATCTAATATTGAGTGTACTTAACAAACTCCTCATCACTCATAACAACATTATGAGTCTGCGGTTGAGCAACGGATTCAACTGGCTGGGATACTGCATGAGCAAACCTTGACTGTTGTTGCTGCTGTGGGTGCTGCTGCTGGTGGTACTGCTGCTGGTGCGGTGAAAGAGGCTTAGGACACTGGTTCTTAAAGTGACTCGAATCTCCACAGTTGTAACATACTTTAGGTCCCCCTCGACCTCCTGTATGCCTACCCCCTCGTGTCCCACCTCGACCTCCATCTCTTGCCCCACGATAGCCACTACCTTGTGACACCAAGGCAGATCTCTCAGATACTTCTAGGCCTGATAATAAACCACCACTTCCTGATGCATTTAAGACTCTGGATAGTGCATCAGACAGAGAATCTAAGTCTTTACTCGATTGCAACTGAGATCGGATCACATCGTAGTCTTTATCTAATCCAGATATCCATCCAAACATCACCAACTTCTCACGTTGAGCCCTCATCTCCTCCACGTCACTAGAGATAGGCATGGCTGCATTAAAATCCTCACTAACACGCTTAAAGTCATAGTAATAATCCATAATGCTTCGCCCCTTTTGACTCGGACGATGAACCTCCTGTGACAAGTTATATAACCTGTTCAAATTGCTTGCACCTGAAAACCAGGTGTGCAAAAGATCCCACAACTCCTTAATTGTTTTACAATGCTGCATAGAGAGTATAACCTTCCTACTAATACAGTTCACAATTTTTGGAAACAATCTTTTATCCTCCTCCATCCACACTTTCGCCTCCTTGTCATCAGTCGGACACGTATTAACCAGGTGTCCATCCATATTTAAACCACCCATGTTCACTCTTATCAAAAACTTCCACTCTGCGAAGTTAGACCCATCGGCTTCTAGTATAACATCAATCAATTTCGACTGAGCAGACACGACAGTCACATTCCGTTCACCAACAGATTTTTCAATATCTCCCATCTCAGATTACTTACCAGATTACCAAAACAATACACTAAAATCAGCCCACCTGTCGACTCAGCCCTTCAACAGTTGAACAATGACACCAGAATAACAAAAGTACCACAAATCCACTAATTTCGCACGAGAAACAACGCAAAACAGCAACTCAGGTCATTAAATTAAGCAGCAACGAACAAAAACAACTCAAATACTTCTTCTGCATCAAAATCCGAGAGCTAGGGTTCATCAACTGTCGTCACGCGCCACCCTCCGCCGGCGCGTGTGTCAATTTCCGGCGTTGTCACCGCCGTCGACCACCACTACTGGATTCGCCTCTCCCACGCGAGCAAAACCCTAGTCTCTGATTTCACAACGGTAGTTCGTATGTCAATCAATCGTTCATCGAAGGTCTCAGCACACACTCATACTTTTCGTTGACTGCTATGAGTGGGATCCTCTAGTTGCGTGGCGAGTTGCCCCTAGAGGCTCTGGATACCATGTAAACAAGAAGAAGAAAAGAAGAGAGAAGAGGAGGAGGAGAAGGAGAAGGAGAAGACAGATGCGGCGTTCACTCACGATCGTATTCTCGATCGTAGATCGTATTTTATTAGGTATTATATCAATATCATTTAATCTAAGCCCAAGCATACTAAATTACATAAATACCCTTCTTTATATCTTAACATTATTATTATTATTATTATTATTGTTCTGTTGTTGTTGTTGTTGTTGTTGTCGTCGTCGTCGTCGTCGTCGTCGTCGTTTTTCCTTCTGCTGTTGTTGTTGTTGTTGTTGTTGTTGTCGTCGTCATCGTCGTCGTCGGCGGCGTCGTCGGCGGCGGCGGCGGCGGCGGCGGCGGGGCTGGCGGCGGCGGGGCGGGGGGCGGGGCGGGGCGGCGGCGGCGTTTTTCCTTCTGATTTTTGCACAAAGGTTGTTGTTGTTGTTGTTGTTGTTGTTGTTGTTGTTGGCGGCGGCGGCGGCGGCGGCGGCGTCGTCGTCGTCGTCGTTTTTCCTTCTGATTTTTGCACAAAGGTAAGATGATTTATGTAACGTGTCCAGAAATAGATATTGCGACTATGTGCGTGCATATTGGTTGAACCTTTATCTTTTCAAGAAATAAGATGCAATTAGTTAGAGTTTCTGAACATTATGATTCATTATGATTCAAGTTTACGAAAGGAGTGGTGATTGATTCAAGGAATATTTGATTTCGGTGTGCTTTTATAGGTTCGTTTCGAAGGGTGATACAATTGAAATGAGTGCAAATGCTCTTGGATTAACAATGGAAAGCAATGGAATCAAAATACTTGAACCTTTTGACACGTCAGTGAAATTTTCAGTTGCCTCAGGGAAGACAAACATACACGTGGCAGTTTCAGATATATTCATGAACTTTTCCTTCAGCACGTTGAAACTATTTTTAGCAGTCGAGGAGGATATTTTGACATTTCTAAGGATGACATCAAGGAAATTGACAGTGGTCTGCTCGGAGTTCGACAAAGTTGGAACCATTAAAAGTAGGTCAACACTTGGCCTTCTATCTCATGTCCCAATCCTTAGTTTTTTTACTATAGAGGCTGATGTTCTCCCCACATTCTCCTGATGGTTCTGTTTTTCAGGTTCTTCCAGTGACCAGATATTTGTATTCTGGAGACCTCGTGCACCTTCTGGTTTTGTGGTTCTTGGTGACTATCTGACGCCGATGTTAGTAGATTTATCGATGGTTTTCTGTTGGTACACAGGTTTTTTTTCTATTCCCTCCCTAAATGATCTCCTACTCTTTTTGGTGTAGATACGAAAGCACTTTGAGCAATAATATTAATTTAATTTAATTATTGTAATGAACATTTAATCATTGTAATTGATAGTACTTATAACAGTGTATCAATAACAAGCTTTAAATTGTCATTGAGATTATTAATTAACTTAAATATATTGCTCAAAGTACCTTAGTATTAACAACAAAAAAGTGGGAAGATCATTTCGGGACAAAGGGATTAATTGTTTTCCTTAATTAGAATTAACAGTTATCTGTTCATGATAGTGACAAGCCACCTACAAAAGGAGTGCTTGCTGTGAATACCAGTTTTGTGAGAATCAAGAGGCCCGAAGGCTTTATTTTATTGTGGCCGCCTTCAGCTTCTAATGACATTTCAGTCTCTCAAGAGTCTTCACCAAGAACTGTTCTTGATGAAGCAGATGAAAGTTGTTCCGTTTGGTTCCCAGAGGCGCCTAAAGGCTATGTTGCACTCGGTTGTGTGGTTTCTCCTGGAAGGACAGAACCTCCGTTGTCTTCTGCCTACTGTATACTGGATTCTTTAGTCTCTCCGTGTGAGCTGAGAGATTGTATCACAATCTGTTCTATCAATCTGTATGTGATGTTTCCTTAGGCTCGTAAACTCTCGTATGTTGATTATGGCTGCTATCCATTCATCTTGATAATTTACTTTCACCTTCTTACTGTGTTCAAGACACCTGATTAGTAAGTTATACTCCCTCTGTCTTAAAATGAATGTCCGAAAAAATTCAAAATTGCTCTTATCTATAGTAGATTTCAAAACGCGTTTAAGAAATGAAGTTACGTTTTACATATTTTTTGAAAACTTTGAAACAAAACTTCATTTTGGGACGAAGGGAGTGGTAGAAAGGGCAAATAACATATTAGGATCCAAAGTTTAGGGGGAGTATGCCAATCGGGTCTAATGTTTCAATTTTGTCAATTTAGGGTCCAAATTTACCATCATTAGTGAGACTTTTGATCATCTTGTTAACAAAACCCAGTTAAAATCACACGTGTCACAGTCATCAACAATTCTCAAGGATTTTTTTTTTTTTTTTCAAGTGTCAAAATGAGGAAAAATGACACATAAAATTGAGGTGTGTTTTTATTCAATGTGCAAAACACATTTCATTACTACGTTGGTATATGCGATTTAACTGCGTTTTGTTAGCAGTTTCGTCAAAAAACCCCTAACTGACAAATGTTGGTAATTGGACCCTGAATTGACAAAATTGGTACATCAGACCTTGATTGACGTACTCCCCTCAAACTTTGAACCGTAATTTGTCATTCCCGCTAGTAAAAACTATTGCTTATTTTGAGAACATACTTGCATGTAAATGTGTTTTGTTTATTAGTAGTTCTTAGTTTGAAGTTTTTTCTGCCTTTTAATAATTTCAGAATTTACAGGTCTTCTCCTCTGGCTTTCTGGCGTGTGGATAATTCTGTTAAGACATTCCTTCCAGCTGACCCTACTACTCTGAGATCGACTAGTAGAGCTTATGAATTGCGGCATATACTTTTTGGCTTACGGGAAGTATCTTCAAAAGTATTGAGTGGCTCAGATAACACAACTCGTAATGATCATATTGTTCAAACAGAAAGGTCATCAACTGTTAATTCTGGGTTGCGGTCTCAGCCCGTTGCCAGTTTCCGCTTGATATGGTGGAATCAAGGTTCAGGATCAAGAAAAAAACTTTCTATATGGCGCCCTGTTGTTCCTCAAGGAATGGTTTATTTTGGTGATATTTCAGTTCAAGGGTATGTCACACTTGTTTGGTTTATTTCTTTTTTCTTTCTTTCCGATGGGACATCATTCAGTTATATTTCATCTTTTGTATTCCAATTGACTTTGCATCTGCGTCGTATATCCTTTCACGCCACTTCCACACATCTTACCTGGTTGATATTAGTATATTCCTAACTGGTTATTCCAATTGACTTTGCATCTGCGTCGTATATCCTTTCACGCCACTTCCACACATCTTGCCTGGTTGATATTAGTATATTCCTAACTGGTTACATTTGTCGAAACAATCTTAAGCACTTTTCTTTGATTTTATTTGCTACTGGAGTGACTCATACTATTTCATGAATTTGTCATTGTGATTCGTCTTTCCTTAACTCTGAAATTTCATTTAACCTCATCTTTTTAATTTTTTTTTATTTTATAATGCCTCCTTTTTGACTTTATGGCTATACATTAACTTCCTAAACCCCGGATGCAATTTCTCACGCTAGACACTAATTTTATTTCTCCGACCACCATCGGTTTTCACCTTCTTCTGTTGATTAAATAAAAAAGGCCGGGTTCATAATGCATCCCAGCACGGTCATAATGCATCCCAGCGCAGCGAGGGTTCGAGGAAGGTCCCCACCACAAGGGTGAAATGTAGGCGAACCATACCCTGCATATGCAAGAGGCTGTCCCCTTTTGTTGATTTAATATTTATCATAATTCTCAGAATTCTTTTCACTGTAGTTCTTCTTGACCATTTATCCTTTGTCAGTAATACTTCTTCAGTCTTCAAGGGCTAAAGTTACATTCCACGTATTCCATTTTATTCCTAAATACTCCCTCCTTCGGGAAAGATAAGTCTCATTTGACTTTTTTTGGTCAAACCAAGTGAACTGTGCCTAAACATTAATGTCTGATCATCCTAGTGAAATTCTAAAAAAAAAATTGACAAACCATTAAGTGATTTATCAATAACAATTTTTGAAATTTTATTGGGATGATCAGATTGCCATTAATGCTTGGTCAAAGTTCACTTTTGTTGACCTTAAAAATCAAATGGGACTATCTTTCTGGGACGTAGGGAGTATGTTATGGAAGAGGCACTGAGGCAGTTCTTCAACAAGTTGATCCGGCTAGTGCCCTCCTCCATTGCTAGCCAAGTGCCAAGATTCTAATCCAACTGTTTAATAAATCTTTTTGTTCAGTGTTATACTCATTTGAACAACGGCATGCACACTTTAAACAGTTTTACTTACAAAATTTGGCCACCAGTCACAAGGACAGTTTCTAAAAACTGGTCCAGGACCTTCCCTCAGATTGTCATTGACCCTTTACGTAGATAAAGGTCTATAATAGCTCAATGCTTGAATAATATCAGGAAACAAAAAGGATAAACAAAATCTAATAGAGAAAATTTGAGAAGGGTGATCAATGGAAGAGATAGTACTTTACAGCATTTACGTACTGGTTTACGGATTCGTTGTTGAAGAGTTGTCTTTGTTTGGTGTCGGGTAGTTGTATAATACTTGATTATGAATATGAAATGAAATTAGCTTGTAGATATCTGGATGAAATAAATTGAATCCCTCAAGTACCTGGAGTTTCAACTTTTTTTCTTTCCTGACCACTGTTGTAATGTTTTTTTAATAAAATATTGAACTTATGTATTTTCCAGGTATGAACCTCCAAACACGTGCATTGTTCTTCCTGAAGATGATGAGATGTTTAAAGCTGCTCTAGATTTTCAATTCGTTGGACAAATTAAGAAACATAGAGGAGCAGAAAGTTTGTCTTTTTTGCTGCCTCAGCCTCCACCAGGCTTTGTATCTTTGGGCTGTATTGCCTGTAAGGGATCAGCAAAGCAATCTGATTTTAGTTCCTTAAGATGCATGCGGAGTGATATGGTCACAGGTGATCAGTTCTTAGACGAGAGTATATGGGATGCATCTGATTTGAGGTTCACAAAAGAACCATTTAGCATATGGGGAGTTGACAATCAGCTGGGTACCTTTTTGGTTCGTAGCGGTTTCAAGAAACCTCCAAGAAGGCTTGCTTTAAAGCTTGTAGACCCAGAGGTAACTAGTGGTTCGGACAACATGGTCATTGATGCGGAAGTGAGGACATTATCTGCGGCACTTTTTGATGACTATGGTGGCTTGGTAAGTAGTATTGGTTGTTTTTACAAATAGCTTCGCTTGATCCTAAACTCTCTTAGGTCTTTGACTGTGATTTTTTTTTTAACAAGTAGCTATTTCGGATTTCTGTAGAGATTGTAGTCTCTCTCTCTCTCTCTCTCTCTCTCTCTCTCTCTCTTAATTTGGGTTTGGGGGATGGTGGAAGTCCTTTCACATGTTCGTGTTTGATACCTTGCCCATTATTTTACATTCTTATCTATTTTCTATCAATCAGATATATGATATATCTGTTCATTAGCATCAAATGAGTTGGGAAAATAAATTTTATGAAGTTAAAAAAATGTGAAAGAAATAGACGTAGAATTCTAAAAATGAGTTAAAAGTGCATTCATGCTGAAGTCTTGAAGGTCTTAGCACTGAAGGAAATAAGCAAAGATAAGAAGAAACATGTAAGAAGTTAAAGAAGAATGTGGTGAGAACCATAGTCATAGTTCTACATATTGAGGAAAAGAATGTTCATCAATAACATCTTTCAGATTTTCATTAGGATAATTAAATTAACCTATAATTGAAGGGCTTTCTCCCAAATCCCAACTATAATCTAAATAAATGGTCCCAGCGGAGATGGCCTGCTTGACTTGTACGAGCTTAAGGAAGCCTTCAAAGAGCTGGGAGAGAGTTGGTTTGTTTGGACAACAGACCGAGCACTCAAGTATGCCAACGAAAATGAAGATGGACACATCAGCGAGAAAGAGTTGTCGAGGCTTATCGTATAACGTAACTATTTTCCAAAGTAATGTTGTACGGGGGCCATTTTTATTTCCTTTTAGAGCTTGTAATTGCTGCTGCTTCTTATTTTTAGATAAGTGAAGGAATTTCTCCCAATTATAATCTAAATAGATTGTCCCAATTCATGTCCCAACATCTTAATGATCACCATATAACATTAAGAGTAAAACTAAAACATTATGATCATCACTTGTGTAATTTCACCAAAAAAAGGTCTATTTTTTTGGGCAAAATGGACATTCATTTTTGGGACGGAAGGAATACTAAGGTAATAGAGCATGCTAAAAAATATTGAAACTTCACAAATACCCAATGCATACTCAAGAACATAATGACTAAGGAGCAACATTACAAAAATAGGACTCTTGCATAGTTGCAATTATAATCATGATCTATTGTTTTTTGAAGTTCAATTGCTCCACTCTAACCAGCCTTGTGCAAATTTGCAGATGACTCCATTGTTCAATATATCTCTGAGCAGCATAGGCTTTAGTCTACATGGAAGACCTGACCACTTGAATACCACCGTCAGTTTTTCTTTGGCTGCTACTTCGTATAACGATAAGTATGAAGCTTGGGAGCCTCTTGTTGAACCTGTTGATGGTGTTTTAAGGTGATCTCTATCCAACACTGTATTGTAATTCTAGTTTTAAGGTGATCTCGGTCAACATGTTTACATGCAAGGGGACAGAAGGGAATGGCAATGTTGCGTTGGTTATATATTCATTAGGGAATTGAGTTCTATGTTTTCTTGTTCAACTTTCTGAGGGAATTGCTGTTTGTTCCCAACCCCAACCCCTCATCGTAAAACTATTTAGGCTATTGTAGACCATCTGATGAAAATATTTAACTGGCACGGCCTCACATCAAATCTTAATTGTTATTATCTGTCTCACATACGGAACTACTTCATTCTCATGTTCAGGTACCAGTACGATCAGAATTCTCCTGGTGCTGCATCTCAGCTACGACTTACCTCGACAAGGGATCTAAACGTAAACATCACAGTCTCTAATACCAATATGTTATGTCAAGCTTATGCCAGTTGGATTGATCTTAGTCAAACACATGAATCATCCAGAGAAAAGGTTACTTCTTTCAACTATTATTAAGCTGATTGCAGCAACTGTACTTTGCATTAATTTATTTGACTTAGTTTGTTTGTAGCTTGGTTTTTAGATTTTTTTTTTTTTTTTTTGGTCTGTTAAACAGGAAGCAGTTACTCCAAGATACAGAGGAAGACCTATAATAGATATACATCATAAAAAGAACTATTTTGTAGTCCCACAAAATAAACTTGGTCAAGACATTTTCATTAAAGCTACCGAAATGAGGGGACTTTCAAACATAATTAAGATGCCATCTGGAGAAATGAAGCCTTTGAAAGTTCTGGCTTCAAAGAATATGTTGGATTCCCACTTGAAAGGAAATCTTTGCAAGAAAGTCAGAACAATGGTGACATTCATCATAGCTGAAGCAGAGGTATGATACTTCTCATTTCCCTCTCTTAAAGTAGCCATTGTCTTAAACAGTTGAGTTGTGTGCATTCATCCACATACCGCTCTATCTGGTCCAGCTCAAGGTCATCATTCAAATTACACTCTCTTTAGTAATAATGGAGTCACTCCTTAGTTTTGGTGTTTTCCTACCTCTAGCCTTGTTATTGTTATTGATCTAAATAATTTCCTATGTGATTCACTTAGCAGTTGAACTGAATGTGTGTGTAATTTATTCCCAGCAGTTTATTCCCTTTACTGAAGCCATGCTACTGTCTCATGAATATGTATTCATTTAATCTGATAGTTCCATGTTTGCGTAAATGTCCTTCAAGTTTCCTTTCGATTAAACAGTGTAAACGTAGTGCTTCCATGAGGTATTGCATAATTTAAGGAAATGGTTGAAAAGTGATAAACTCCCTAACCACGCGACCTAAAAGTAATTAACTCCTAATTTTATTACTGAAGAATAATCAACCCACTTTAGTTGATATGGGGTGGCTTCTCATCCGTATACTCACGGGCTATTAGACTCGTGGAACTTTACCTCTTTATTTCTAACAGGGTTATCAGGTGATGCAATATATTACGCTCATGGTTCCGTTCTTTGAAAACTGGAACTATATAATGGGACCAGGCCTTTGTGTTATTTCTTGACGTGCAACCTACTTGTTTGGCCATTATTACGCCAAAGTAAAATATGTATGCCTTCCTTGTCAATTTAGATCTTTTTATTCTGAAAGCTTCGCTGAACATTTCCTTGTTTATTAGTCGTCCTTGCAGATGTCTCATCAACAATGATGACATAATTGAAGAAAACCTGTGTAGGTTTTGTCACACTATCCTTCCGCAGACAGTGTCAAGAACATCAAGGCCATTTTTTTTTTAAAGTTCTATGCTGATGGGGACTTTAGAAGTTTGTTACTACCTCCGTCCCTAAAACGAATGTCCGAAGAGGAAATTCTGAAAATTTTCACTTTTTAGACAATTAAATGGCAAAAATGCATAAAAATTCTTGTTAACAACTTTCTAAACACTTAGTTTTGCAAGTATAAAGTGACTGGTTGAAAAAATTGGTAAAAAGGTATTTAGGGGGACAGTTTTTTAATGCAAGAACATTCATTTTGGGACAAAAGAATCTCGGAAATGGACATTCACTTAGGGAGGGAGTATGTTATTGCATTAAGTACACCGTCTCTCTATCCCCTTGATTACTTCTCTATATCTTACTACTTTATCAGTAAAACCACCAAAAGTCACCAAGCAATCTCTGTGGGTACGCAATTGTAAGCCTTTTTCAGATGATTAAATTTGACCTAAATGGAAATCAACATTGGCTTGGAGTTGCTTAAAAATGTGATGTTTATAATTCTAAAATCTTCCCATGGAGTGAAAATACTTCTGTAATCAAGGACATTTTAGGACAGCAAAGAAGCTTAAAGCCTGAAACTCCTTATCCTTTGTGAGTTGGAACTGTGATAGTCTTCATGATCAGCTAGTTGATTCAAAAGAGAAAGACACTGTCTTAAACCTTGAGTTAAAAACCAAACTAGTCATGATAGAGCTGTGATTTAACTGCCATTGTTCAGTTGTACGAAAGCTGTTAAACATAGATATAAAATGCGTTGAAGACCATCTATTTTAGGGCTGTGGAGATATCAGTTCTGGTTGTAGCAATATCGCCAGTAAACTTTATTTATTCTTCTGTTATTGATTGCTGAAGGGTTTTTATTAATTTCGTCCTTTATTGTCTTATTATTGGGTTTCTCTCTTGGTGGATGTTTTGCCATGGAAGAGTTTTACCTCTTGTAGTGATTGAACAATTGCCTGAGTTCAGTTTCCTTGCGTGCCCTCATTCAAGAAATCTCTTCGAGAAGACCTCTGAATATGGGTGTTCCAATTGAAATAATTTTCTTTTCCATCAAAGCGATTAAAAGGTTCCGGCAACAGACTAGCATATCCAAGATGGTTGGTGCCACAAAAAGTGCGAACGAGAGAGTGGTATAAAATATATTTTTTTGTGAGCCTAAGACTAAGTTGTACTGCTCAGATTGATGTTTGGGTTATGGATGTTTCTCAGAAAACAAAAATACTAGTGAATATACGTGAATGGATGCAAGTTTAGATACTTTATGCAATTAATGATTATAATAATTTTAAATTTATTAGAAACATAATGGTTGCCTGCTCTTGATTTACAGTTTCCAAGATTTGAAGGGCTCGCTTCTCGTCAATATGCAGTAGCAGTGTGTCTTACACATGACCAGAGCTTGTGCAGTGGATCAATTTTGAGTAGACAAAGTGCTCGCACGGCTGGAGCCAGCTGTGATATCTCAGTTTCCTCTGATCTTGAATTGGTGAAGTGGAATGAAATATTTTTTTTCAAAGCTGATTCACTGGTTAGTAGTTCATCAATCATCTATATTCACAAATTTGCACAAACATGCTTCATGTGAGGGAACAAGCTTGCTAAGTTCATTGTTTTTCCTAGGGCTATGTAGATGTTGGTCTCTAGTTTTGATACGAGATTCACTAACCAGATTCTGCCAAGTACTTCTGAGAAATCAGATGACAATTAATTTCAATGGGTTGAGTTCTCTCTTGATAGACCAGACTGTGAGGGAGGTGAATCATCTTTAGGCAAAGATGATAAACCGGACTGGGAGGGTTGGAATGCTGTGACTACTACGAATATTTGTTGTTAATGAATATTATGGAATACTATTCTAAGTTGGAGGCTTAAGATATAAAGTTTAGTCAGACGAGAAGTGCAGGTTTCTTAGCCTTATTAAGCAAATATCTTACATAGGCATTATTCTAAGGGTGTCATTGAACCAAGACAAGCTTTCCTTCTCAAGTTCGCTCCATTTTACAGTCTCTTTAGCTCAAACATAGACGGGCTTGTGTGGACCTTACAATGTGTTGGGGGAGATTTAGCACATCAGATTTTTCGTTCTTCAAGACTGCCTAACGAGCTTCATATGAGCTTGTTCACATTTTACCATTCTGTTTTGTTGTGTGTGTGTCTCTCTCTATGTGTATATATTTGTGTATGTGTCTGTGTATAGATGTGGGGTGTGTGTGTGTGTTCACACACACACACATATAATTTATATTCATGTATTGACCTTGTGCAAAGAATTCTCTATTTTTCTATTCGTCCAGGATTACATAATTTGAAAATTGAACGCATATAGTTTGCAACCCTTTTAAATAAGTTTTGATATTTGGATTTAAAGATCATGTCCCTAGTTGCAGCTCAAAAAGGTTGAGAGTAGTTCAGGCATAGTATATGAAAATATTTAGAAACTTCGACTAATAAGAGTATAGAGCATACTACTTATTCCAGACAACTGTCTTACCATCAATAAACTCACCTTTACTGAACTGCTATTGTTCCTGATGTGTAATGAAAATGTAAGAAAGTTTAAGGGCCTTTTTTTCTCTGGTTCAGACCATTTGTTTTCGGCCATCAAGATCTAGGATTACCCGAAAAGTCTGAACGAATCTGCCAAAAAAGGCCGATCCGCCTCAGAGATCTGGAGGCTTTTTTCTCCATAAATATCATCGGTAAATTTCCATATTTCCAAAACTGTCCTATTCATTTCAACAAACAGCCTCCTTTTCTCTGTCTTCATCCTGATTCCATTGGTTTTTCCTGAGCCCACATGCTCAAACCAAGGCCTACTCTCGCATCCCCAAACAAGAATACTGCCTCAACAGAACACCAAGAAATCTTGAAAGAGTAACCTTTAATGATTAAGCACAGAAAGAGCCACAAAATTTAAAGGCGGAAAGAAAACAGAGAAACCCATTTTGATTGAATTGGGATTTTTTAAACCAGGAAGTGGGTTCTTGAAATTGAAACAAAAGAGCACCAAATATCGATGGTGCAAGAACCAGGAATCAAATGTCTGATCTTGGGTGGGAGGAAACTGTTTTTTTGGAGGAATCAGGTCACGTATAGGTTTTGCTTGAGGAAAATGTAGAGAGACAATGTTGTGTTAAATGGGACCTCTTTTTGGATTTACTGTCTAATACCTGAAAATCCCATCTGCAAATATTTCAAGACAAATTCATTTGTTTTTTCAAGAGACTGCAGCTCTTCTCCTATCTTGAAAATGAAATTATTATAGAGCAGTTTCGTGAAGTTACAAGCTAGTAAATTATCACTTAGGTTAAAAATGGACAAATGTTCATATTGTTTACTCCATATGCATACTCACATGATAATCGTAGATCGAGTACACAAGAGCCAGAGCAAGCTTGAGATTGAGGTAACACGGTCTGAGCTTTCTGCGAAGGCGGACCAGCTTTGCTTTGGATTAGAATCCTAATTTACATTATGCTTGAGCTCTAATCACTTGTAAAACAAGTCGTTCTCGTCCATGTCTACCGTAATGTGTCTAATTTAGTTTTTAACCATGTCTTCAGGAGTGACATATCTTTGCTACATCTGCGAGTAGAATAAGTGTTCCCAAGCTCCAACATATATTTTGAAGTTTTTTATTCTTGCATATTTACACTGATTGGCTTGTATACGTGTGGTTTTCCAGCTATTATTGTTGGCTGTCACATCTAATATTCTCTCTTTTCTTCCTTTTCATCTTGCAAAAAAAATGGACAGGATCACTACATAGTGGAGTTAATAGCAACTGACTTGGGTAAAGGTATATAATATATTTCTATTTTGAGTCTTATTGTTTATATCTCTGAATGAAGATTAATCTTGTTTTGTATATATTGCCTTCCCCCAGACGACATTGATAATTATGAACTCCCTCCGTCCACTTTTTTTTAGATAATTTGGATTGAGATTTGATCAATAAATTTATTATAATTGATTTATCTTAATGAAAGTCTAAAAATTAATTTTGGTGGTACTTCTATTGCTGTATCTATAATAAGTTTTAGAATTTTATTTGTATAACTAAATTAACATAAAAGTATTGGTCAAAGTTTTAATAAAGTTGTCTAGAAAAATTGAGACTATCTTCATGGCGTGGAGGTTATATTCTTCAGTAAATTTGAAGTAGTTGATCTCCAATAATAGGCAAGGAAGGAAAAATGTTTCTTTGAGCTTTTTTGTCCTTCAACATGTTGTAGTTTTTCCGATTTGCCACCCATTCCTCAAGCCCCTAGCAATACTAGCTCAAGTCAAATATAATAACTAGAATTACTAGTGGCTGCAAGACCGAAGGGATTATAAAACAGTAGCAGAAGAGGTATTCAATACAGTCTTATCTTTTTAGAGACAGATGTGATAAATGTTCTGCTTGTAATTTTAGTTAGGGATATTTTAACCATCTTACTTTGCTCAAACTCCAGTTTTAACCATCCATGTCTTTTTTAGCAATTTTAACCATTATACTTTATATACACATTCAATAACCCCAAAAGTAGGGATATTTTGTGCATAATTTTAGCAATCATCCTACTTTGTTTTTTTTTTTTTTTTTTTTTTTTTTCTGGATAGTGAGTGCGTATCCGAAGTACGAGGGTTAAAAGTGTAAATGATAAATTACATGGATGGTTAAAACCGAAGCTTTACCAAAGTACGATGGTTCAGAATGTCGATTTACCTTTAGTTACGAATATGCTGTTTCAAGGTTATTGAGATTTAGTTCCTTGTGATGCATGCAAATCATCTTTACCTAAGTTTAATACTATTATAAGGAAATAAATGCTGTATTTTTATTTTCGTAGACAAACATTTAGCAAGGTTTTCTCATTGGACATAGTCGATTACTTCATTGTGCTTCATTTCAATATTTCGGATCAATGCTTAAAAATAAATGGGAGGTGGGTTAGTATCGAACAAAAGCAGGTTAGGTAAGTCAAAGAAGTGTGTCCGGAGTGTTGGGGTATAGGTGTATAATCTTTATGTTCAATACAAAGGTTTATGGGACAACTAATAGAAGCGGGCTACTTGTGAGAAGGTAAATGTTGGCCTAGTAGGAGATAATACAGGAAAAGTTGCTTTAGATGTTTGGACACATGGAACAGATGACACCAAGTGCCCTTGTTAGAAAAAGTGGTAGCTACTTGTGAGAAGGTAAATGTTGACCTAATAGGAGATAGTACGGAACACCTTTTTAGTCCTTAACCTATTGAACTTTTTACCTTTTCGTCCCCAACCTATTTTTTTTCCTTTTCGTCCTCAATGTATGTATTCATGGGTTTATTTCGTCCTTCCGTTACATTACCGTTTAAATCTCAGTTAAATCTAGTGACGTGGCAAGTGATGTCACTCTTTTGGCTTATGTGGGCATTGTATGCATGAAAAGTTGTTGATGTAGAACTATAAGGGATGAGAGTGTAATATTAAATAAGTACTAAAAACAAAAATATATAAAACATAAGTAAAAATTAGAAAATCTCAGAAAAAATAAAAATATTTTGTTCAGCAAAATAAATTTTACTATCTTTTTTATATTTCATTGAACATTAATTTTGAATATTTAAAAAATGGTGCAATTTATTTTTAAAAGAAAAATGCTGCAAGTTCATATTTTTATAATATTACTATATTTTTAAGAAATTTACATCTTTTTAATATCTTTTTATATTAATTAATTATACTACATTCTCATAACCACCACCTCACCATCTCACAACCACCTACCACCACCCTCCCACCACCACCAACCTCCATCTACAAACACCAATAAGAAAAAGACCACCACTAGGCATGGAAAAGCTGGGAAAGTCCTTCATTATAAAGGGATAAAGAGAGTAAAATAGTAGTAGAGCAATGCATCCACCACACAAGAATTCGCCGGATTCCGACCTACCTTCAGTCGCCGCCATTAAAGTCAATTCTTCCTCACCTCGATTCCCCCCTCTGACCACTCCCTTATCCACCGAAACCCCCACAGCTGGTGCTCAACGGAAAATTGGCCGTTGATCTCACCGACGAGAGCGCTTTCGCCGGCCGTTCACCTGTACAAAAAAAATAATTCCGTATGGACGTCAATGGCCAAATCTGTGAAGGCGAAGAGGAAGGGGAGTGAAAATGGCTGCAGCTTGTGCCGTCGGAGAAGGAGAAGGAGGAGGAGGAGCCTTCCGTCAGAGAAAGAGCTGGCGGCGGAGGGGAGGGAGGAGAGAAGAGTGGGAGGCGGAGGTTCTTTGTATTCCCATGACTACAGATCTGGATTGGTTATAGTCATAGATGGGAGTTTAAATTAGGGTATATAATTTTGGATTTTAACCTTTCAAATTTGAAATATAGATTTTGAAGGCCAAACTTTGTTTTTTAAGCACTTAAAACCCTATATTTTCAAGTCAGCATAGAGGGCATGACATCATTGGGCCACATAATTGGATTTAACGGAGGACTGGACGGCAATGTGACGGAAGGACGAAATAAACCCACGAATACATACATTGAGGACGAAAAGGAAAAAAAAAATAGGTTGGGGATGAAAAGGTAAAAAGTTCAATAGGTTAAGGACTAAAAAGGTGTTTAACTCGAGATAGTACGGGAAAAGTTGCTTGAGATGTTTGGACGCATGGAACAGATGACACAAAGTACCTTTGTTAGAAAACGTGGTAGTATCATTGTGAAAAAGCATATTAGAGGTGGGGGGACAACATAAATAACATGAGGTCAGCTTCCATAGAGTATTGTGTCAATTGAATAAAGGTTTTTTGTACAAGGATTTTTTTTCATATTCATTGAAATTAAGGGGACATAATTTTATTATTCATATGGAGACAATTGTGATGAATTTGGTGTATGTGAGATCTTCTATTATTTTATCTGGAGGAGGTGCGTCTAGCTTCCATTACTTTTTCTAAGAGGGTCATAATGGTGTGAAGACGAAAATAAGTATTATAGGAGGACTGAATCGAAAGTAGATGTTATTATTTCTCTGAAAGACTGTTGACTGTTTTACTGATATGTGTGGGCATGGTCATTTTTAATTGTTATTTCCGTGTCTGATCTGGATAGGGATAGACAAAAGAGAGATTTTCGTTGTTTGTGGATCACTCGTATAAATTCAGTAATTCGTGAAGCATGGGTATCCTATAGTTATCGTTATAGTCGATTAATTCACGATTTATACAAGAGATAGTTGCTTCTTAATCGTAAAATGCTTGCCCAAATAGCTATAGCAAATAAAATGATGAATATACCTTAATAGAGGGGGACATGTGAAAATGGTTGAAGCTTTGTCTGTCTCACTTTTCTCTCTCTGATATTTCCAAGTTAACCCCTAACCTTTCACCATTTTTCAAATTATAACTACCTACAAAACAAAACATCATTCTTAAATAAATAAATATTAACACATTTTATAAATATATTTTCATGTGAAATCATAATACTTCCTCCGTCCCATTTCAAATTGCACCAAACCGTCTTTGCACGAAAATTAAGGAAAAATCGGAAAAGGTGATGTGTTGTGAGTGTAGATAGTTTTTGGTAGGAGAGAGAAAGTGGGGTAGGGAGTGGGTTAGTTGTTGTGAGTATGCAAGTGGGTAAAAACTTTCCATTTTTGGATTTTTTGCAATTTCTATGGAACAACCAAAATGGCAAATTTTGCAATTTGAAATGGGACGGAGGGAGTATTATTTATTATGCACACAGCGTGTGTTCGCTGGTAACCGTAAAATATGATTGCTATAGCTTCAAAAAAATCCTCCTTTTTATACTATTTACTTGTATAGCTTATTGGAAATTTTATTGGTTTAATCTATTGGAGTCTTTAAGCTGTACTCCCTCAATAATAAAGTTTATTTATTTCCCTTTTACGCGTCCCATAACAAAGGTTATTAACCCAAAATGAGAATTTGAAAATACTTTTTTATTCAATGGTACCCACTTTCCCGCTTGCAAAAGCAATCTATTTACTTTTACCTACCCCACATTCCCTCTCCTACTTTACTTTTTTTACTCACAACATAAACTCCACTATCGATATTATATTTACTTTTCCTTAATTCCCACGCATTCAATGTTTAGTAACCCTTGTTATGGGATGGAGGGATGATGTAGTTCTTACAGAAACTTTCAAAGTTTTTTTTTAAAACAAATCCTTGAAGGGTACCATTAGTTTTCTCAGCGAGTCGGTTCTCTGCAGTTAGCTTCTGATGTGGCTTTGACTGAAGTATTTCTGAAATGTTACATGATTTTCTATAAAATTAAAATTTAATGAAAAGAGAAAAAACAAAGGGGGGGGGATACATCTGTACTTTGATACGGTGTAGTATGTAATAGCTATCTCTTACTTCCAAATTTCAGGAAGGCCCATTTTCTAATTGCTAATCAGCCTGAAAATGTACTTCGTTGGTCACATGCAGCAAGCTCAAATTACCTTTGACAATTTTCGTTTGCAGGAGATCCTGTTGGATACTTTTCTGCTCCTTTAAAGGATGTAATTGGGACTGCTGACACCTCAGATTCTACTAATTCTGGGAATGGATTCAAATGGTTGGCGTTGACTTCTTCAGACTCTATAGTGAGTATCTCGTCAGAACATCTTAAGCACTGTCATGATTAGAAAATACTCCCTACGTCCCAAGATGATCTTCCCACCTTTTTGTTGTTAATACGAAGGTACTTTGAGCAAATAATTTAGGTTAATTTAATTGTCTTAAGAAAATTTAAAACTTGTTATTGATACACCATTATAAATATATTCAATAACAGTTTTTAGATGTTCATTAGGATAACTAAATTTACCTAAAGTTATTGCTCAAAGTATCTTTGTATTAACAACAACAAAAAGTAGGAAGATCATTTCGGGACGGAGGGAGTAAACAGAAATTGATTGACTTCTTCTTGGTGATGTGGTGCAGAAGACGGCTCAAGAAAATAAATCTAAGAATACATCTGGAAGAATAAAATGTGCTGTTCTCTTATCACCTGGTTCTGGAGAAGGAAGCAGTGGTCAAAACATACATAGGGACAAAAAGTCTGGTTTTATTCAGATTAGTCCTACCAGGGAAGGCCCATGGACAAATGTGGCGGTGAATTACTCAGCGCGTGCTGCATGTTGGCCTTTAGGTAATGCTGTTGTAGCCAGTGAAGTAAGTGTGGAGGATGGTAATATATATGTGAATATCAGATCGTTGGTTTCAGTTCGCAATAACAGCGAATTGACGCTTGATGTGTGCCTTAAACTTGGAGCTTCAAATAAAAATATGAATGCGGTAGATGATCCAATGAAAGAAAGACCAAATGATGAAGTTGAGACGGATCAATTTTTTGAAAGTGAGAAATATAACCCAACCATTGGGTGGGTTGGCTGTGCAGCTCCACCTAAATTGAAGTCCTTGGATTTGGAGGGCTCTTCCCAGGTCAGTGACTAATACGAGTTTCCCATGTGTTTTGATTTAGAAGTCCTTTGCTCTATGTGGTCTTCAATTTATTTCCCTCGACTGTTGAGATTCCTTAGTATATCTAACTTGTGAATGGTCTTTAAATATTGGAAGATCGTTTAGATGATTGGAATTGTCTCCAGAGATTCCTCGGTTAAATCTACCTTGTGTGTGCTATTTAAATATTGGAAGACGTCTACAGAAAGGGAATGCTCTTAGGGTTCAGGATTGAGATAGCCTGTATATTTGTTTAATCTGTTTAGTTTTTAAGAAGAGAGAATACAACAATTTTGTTTGAATAATTAATTGCTCGTCTGAGCTCTCTTAGAATGCCCTTGACAATCAAAAGAATACATATCCAGCATAGGTTGTTTGGTTTTCTGACTGTAATCCATTGTAGTTTTTGAATTAATCCATTGTAGTTTCTGAAATAGTGTGTCTTCTGGGTACCTAGCTGGTTAGGAGAAAGGAAGAGCCTTGAAGAGATCATTTATATTTTCTTTTACATATACAGCGGCCTAGTTCAGTAGCTGTCTAGTTTCTTCCCATATTTTCTCTGATATGTACAACTTTTACAGGGTTCTTTCGAGGATGTGTTACCTTCTGGGTGGCGATGGATTGATGATTGGCATTTGGATACAACCTCTGTTAACACTGCTGATGGGTGGGTTTATGCCCCTGATTTTGAAAGTTTGAAATGGCCCGAGTCATATAATCCCTTAAAATTTGTGAACTATGTACGGCAGAGGAGATGGATTAGGAATAGGAAGCATGAACTAGGTGCTGTACACCAACAAATTTCTGTTGGGCGCCTAAAGCCTGGAGAATCTGTCCCTCTTCCTCTTTCAGGACTTACCCACCCTGAATTGTATGTGCTACAGTTCAGGCCTTTCAATCCGAATGATTCTCACGAATATTCATGGAGTTCTGTGATGGATAAGCCCAATCAGTCAGAGGATTCTGGTAGTCCTAAAGACAAATCTGAAATTTATGTCTCTAGCCTAAACGAGACTGAGGAACTCTTGTGCTGCTCTGAAATCAGTGGAACCTCATCAAATAGATCCCGTGGAATCTGGTTTTGTTTGACCATTCAAGCAATGGAGCTTACAAAGGACATTCATTCTAATCCTGTTCAGGACTGGAGTATTTTAGTTAAATCACCCCTGTCCATTACAAATTATCTTCCTCTTACTTCTGAATATTCTGTACTTGAGATGCAAACCAGTGGTCATTTTGTTGCATGTTCTAGAGGTGTATTTTCCCCTGGGGAGACTGTAAAGATTTTCAATGCTGACATTAGAATGCCTTTGTACTTTTCCTTGCTTCCGCAAAAAGGATGGCTGCCAATACATGTAAGACGTTGAAGTCAATTCCGCCTTTTTTTCTACTCCCTCCATCCCAATATGATCGTCCCACTTTTTTTATTGTTAGTATAAAGATAATTCGAACAATAAGTTTTAGGCTAATTTAATAATCCTAATGGAAACTTAGTCTTGTTATTGATACACCATTGTAAATACTATCAGTAACAAGCTTTAGATCTTCATTAGGGTAGTTAAATTAACCTAAAATTAGCTCAAGTACCTTTGTATTGCAACAAAAAAGCAGGAAGATCATTTAGGGACGGAGGGAGTATTTCTGCTTCATTAACCCCCTCCCCGCCTCCCCTGTTATTTCTCCCTTATAAGCAATTTTGTCGCAGACGATGTGTTTTTGACAGTGACTCAAATTATTGTCTTTTGTAGGAGGCTGTTCTCATATCTCATCCTAGCATAGTGCCGTCAAAAACAATAAGCCTAAGAAGTTCAATTTCTGGAAGGTGGGAAATGCCACATTTTACTTTCCGTTTGTCTTATATTCTTTCATATAGATGTCCATCTCCTCTCTATTATAACATGCATGGTTTGTTGGGTTCTGCAGAGTTGTTCAAATACTTCTTGAACAAAACCATGATAAAGAAAGGCCTCTGTTGGCAAAAATTGTTAGAGTCTACTCGTCCTTTTGGATTTCAATTTCAAGATGTCCACCACTTACGTTTAGGCTTCTAGATATATCAGCCAAATCTACACGGAACCCTTTCAAGTCGAAAAGCACCAACCAAGTAATCCTTGAGGAAATTACTGAAGAGGAAGTTCATGAAGGCTATACAATTGCTTCTACGTTGAATTTTAATCTGCTGGGCCTCTCGGCTTCTATTAGTGAGTCCGGAAAGGAGCATTTTGGACCCGTTAAAGATCTTTCTCCACTTGGTGACTTGGTACTCAGTCTGAACATACAATCTGATTAGTTTTATACTTCCTCCATCCTGTAAAGATAGTCTCATTGACTTCTTTTTGTCAACACAAGTGAACTTTGACTGAATATTAATTTCAATCTAATCATCCTAGTGAAATTCTAGAAATTGTAGTTGATAAATCATTGAGTGATTTTGGGATGATTATATTGACATTAATGTTTGGTCGATGTTCACTTATTTTGACCTTAAAAGTCAAATGGTACTATCTTTCCGGGATGGAGGGAGTATTTGTGTAACTGGAACTTACTGACTTCTTCTATATTTTTCTCAGGACGGTTCGTTAGATGTTTGTGCTTATGATGCTGATGGCAATTGCATGCTGCTTTTCTTATCTTCAAAACCCTGCCCCTATCAGTCTGCTCCTACGAAGGTACTACAAGGCACAGTCTTCAATGAAATTTTGACTGAATGATATCACGTTAAACTTTGAATTTCTGTTTCAGGTGATATCTGTCCGGCCTTTTATGACTTTTACAAATAGACTTGGTCGAGACATGTTTATAAAGTTAAGTGGTGAAGATCAGCCAAAGTTGTTGCGTGCATCTGATGCTAGGGTGTCCTTCTCATACCGTGAAACTGGTGAACCGAATAAGCTTCAGGTCAGTCGAGTCTTCCCCCCGTCTTCAACATTGTCAATCTGTTTGCAAGCTGCTGTTTGAAAGTAATAAAACATAGTACATTCACAGAATCATGGAAATATTTATTTACTGCTGCATTCACTATAGATATCACATTTCCTTGTTTTTTTCTGCATGGCTGAAGCGATTTACTGCTCCTATTTCATGTTCATTGTTATCTCCTTATGCACCGCTAGTATAAAATATGACAAAAAGATATACTCATACCCTTCGCTCGTCCATTCGTGAAGCCACTGGTTGAAGTAGTGAAGAATCTGTATGCTAAATAATAATCAATCAAGAGTTAGTTTCGAGCTTCTTTTCCTATTTTGGTGAATTTAGGTGTACTGATTTGTAAGAATTCTTGAATAGGTCCGACTCGAGAACACAGGATGGTCTTTTCCGATTCAGATTGCGAAGGAGGATACGATCTTTCTCGTTTTAAAGAATAATGATGGTGATCGGGAATTTTTGAGGACTGAAATTCGAGGATATGAAGAGAGTTCACGATTTGTTGTGGTATTCCGTCATGCATCAAGAGATGGCCCTATCAGGTATTCGGGTAATTTTACACATTACATTGATCAGAATTGAGATCATGGCTTCTGCATATGTTCCTCTAATTTCTACTGCTACTTATTCCTCCGTCCTTAAATGCTTAAATGAATGTCCAGATTTCATTTTAAGGGAGACATTCTGAAAATGTTCACCTTTTAGACAATAAATGACAAAGATGCATAAATAGTCTTGTTATTCACTTTCTAAACATTTTGACGCAGCACGGAAGCGAAAATAATTCTACTGTACGAAACAATGCCGGATGAGTATTCTTCAAAGACCTATTGATTCAAAAACAATGAATTCTAGGAAATTGGCATCAAAAGAAATCAATGACTTTTGGAAAACAAGAGCAACGCTCAAATGTATTAATTATCAAAAACAAAGCTGATTTTCGGAATTAAAACTACCCCTATTATTATAGAGCTCCTAAGACTTGAAAAACAAGTCAAAATCACCTAAAATTAAGCCTAAACTATCTAGAAACCTAATAGGACTATACTACATTGAAATAACACCCTAATCTACTTCTAAAAATACAAATACTGCCTATTAAAAATAAGATCCGAAAATAATAGTAAAATAAATTAAAATACATAAAATTAAATCCTATCATGAATATTTCTCTGCATCACATTTAGTTTTGCAAGTATAAAAGAACTAGTGAAAAAAATGGTAAAAGACATTTATGGACAGTTTTTTACAAGATGGATATTCATTTTGGGACAAAAAGTTCTTGAAAAAAATGGACATTCGTTTAGGGACGGAGGGAGTAAACAGTATGAGCTTTTCTTGACAGGGTTGAGAACAGAACAGCTAGCAAGACAATAAGGTTCAGGCAATCTGGTTTTGGTGGTGATGCTTGGATTCAGTTGGAACCTCGTTCAACTACCAAATATACCTGGGACGATCCATACGGCGAAAGACTTTTAGACGCAGAGGTCCATAGCAGTAATGGGACTGCAGTCGACAAGCTTGACTTGGACAAACCGGGATTCTGTACTGCTTTTCAGGGACGGCCGGGATTATATTTCCATGTTGTAGAGATGGGAGACATCAAAGTTGCCAAATTTATTGATGACACGACTTCTGAACTATGTGTGAACAAAGGAAACATATCTTCGACATCTGCTGGAAATCACGGAAATCAAAATATGCAGAATTCAACATCGGAGAATGCATCTCCTCTAGAACTTATAGTTGAGTTGGGAGTTGTTGGGGTTTCTTTTGTGGACCATAGACCAAAAGAGCTAGCTTACTTTTACCTAGAAAGAGTGTTCATTTCCTATTCAACAGGCTATGATGGTGGGACTACAAGCAGGTATGTGGATTCTCTTCCTCACTCACCTTCAACAGGGTGGTTTCACACACACACACACACACACATATATGTGTGTGTGTGTGTATAAATATATATGTGTGTGTCTGCAATTTTTTTTTTTTTTTTTTTTTTTTTTTTGTCTGGGGAGGGGTACGGATGTTCTGTTTGGACTTCTGCTTTCATACAAGACTAATAAAGTTAAATATTTGAGACATACATATTTCGTTCCACTCCGATCACTAGTGCAATCTCTCTGTTGATTTCTGACTTGCTTATTATCCACATCCCAAGTTTCCAGGTGTTCAAACATTGAGTTAAAGTAAAAAATATGCAAGTTAATATCAAATTTCCAATACATAAATGGCAAAGGATAATAGTTATATAGAAATCTATATTCATTGTTGATGACTGCATTGATGTAGGATAGTAAAGGAAAACTTGCAACAATTTAAGGTGAAGATAGAAAATTAAATGAAAGCTAAGAAAATTCAACGCACTGATAAAAATTCTGTGAAATCCCCCATCCCGCATCGGAAAGATATGGGCTTTGATTGTGATATATAAGCCTCCACTATACTACCATTGAGCAATAACATCCATGGACTTTTGGGTGGGCCTGTGGTAAGCCAAGTGGACCCAGTTGTTGTGCTCAGTGGGCCAGTTACGTGGTGCTTATGTAGTGGGTCGAGCTTGCGGGCTCGGGTCGTTACAAATGGTATCAGAGCGGGTCTCGGCAGGATGTGTGGAACAAAGCTGTGATGCTCGGACTCTTTGGTTTACCCCGCATACCCGTATCCGAAACTTGTATTTTAGTCTTGTTCAAAAGGTTCCGGCGCGGTAAACCAAAGAGTCCGAGCATCATAGGAACAAAGTACTGTGCGGAACAATGTGCTACACTACAGAGACGGTGGGAGCCACCTCTTGAATCCGTACGAGTCACCTCTTGAACCCTATACACTGCGTGGGGTTCAGATCCTACTGAGCCTTGCCGGGGACGGCAAGGATTTAAGTGGGGGTGTTTGTAATACCCCATCCCACATCGGCTAGGTGTGAGAGTTTAATGTGATACTTATAAGACCATAAAGCTACCATTGAGCATCAAATCATCCATTGGACTTTTGGAGGCCTGTGATGGGCTGTGGTTAACCCAAATGATGTGTGTGGTGCTTATGTAACGGGTCGGGCTTTGGGGCTCTGGTCGTTACAAATTCAGTCCAAAAAAATATACATGTATATATGTACATGAGCAGAGAAACTAAAAGAAGACTGCATCGTAAATCTTAGGCCTGCATATACTTTATTAGGTATCTAAATCGGCTTCTTGAAGATCTTGTCATTTTCCCTTTTCCATCATTAAGCAGTTCCATTGTCTCTTTCTTCTTCCAAATTGCCCGATCTATTTTACGCCAACAATAATATAATCAGAAAGCCTTTTATCCTTGTATAAAGCTATCCCAGTATCTTCGTGGGAAACTTTAGCTTATCTTATAAGATCTTTCTCAAACCAACTCCAGCTTTTAATACTAAATCTGAAAACCTGGAATAGGCATCAGAATTACTCTGATTTGTTCTCCTTTTAATTATATTTTTTCCAGGTTCAAGCTCATTCTAGGTCACATTCAACTTGACAACCAGCTCCCTTTGACTTTGATGCCTGTGTTGTTGGCACCTGAACAAGCCTCTGATATGCATCACCCAGTGTTCAAAATGACCATAACAATTCGAAATGAAAACCCTGATGGCATCCAGGTCTACCCATACGTGTACATACGGGTACGAAAATTTCAGTTATAACTGTATTTGGACAGATATTTACATGACCATGCCATGTGATTTAACAAAATTGATTTTAATTGATAGGTGACTGACAAGTCTTGGAGACTTAATATTCATGAGCCTATAATCTGGGCTTTGGTAGACTTCTACAGGAATCTTCAACTGGATCGTATACCCCAAAGCTCCAATACATCACAAGTTGACCCAGAGATACGTGTTGAGTAAGAATCTGAACTATTACCCTTGTTCTTTATAGGTTTCCTTTCTTTATTCATCAAAGTTTTATTCAGGAAAACTATGATCTGGTAAAGTATTACTGTTATGTTGTTCATTTGCTTAAAGCAACTGTCTCTTTCTCAGGATTTCCATCTTATGATCATACCAGCACATTAGCTTATTTAATACTCCCTTTGTCCCTAATTGAATGTCCAAAATTCATTTTAAGGGACACTTGAAAATCCCTGCTTTTTATGCAATTTAATGGCAAAGATTCATAAATATTCTTGTAATTCACTTTCCCAACGTTTAGTTTTACTAGTATAAAGAGGCTAGTGAACAAAAAAAAGTTGGTAAAAAAACATTTAGGGACAGTTATTTAAAAAAAAAAAAGACATTCATTTTGGGTCAAAAAATTATTGAAAAATGGACATTCATTTAGGGACAGAGAAGTATCATCTATCTGCCATGCTATGAACGATACCTAAGATATGAAATGGAAGCGGATACGAAATTCTTACTCAAATACTCCCTCCGTCCCATAGTAAATGTCGCACTTTCGTATTTGGTTCGTCCCAGAATAAATGTTTCATTTCTAAGTAAAGAAAGTGTCATAGTGCAACTATATCATTGTACAAGCAATGTGTAAGCAAGTAAAGCATATTCCTTAAAAACGTTGACAAGTCATATGCGACATTTATTATGGGGCGGAGAATATGACTCTTGTAGCTTCTGTTCTTCTCTCTCTCGTTGTCCCTCTCCCTCTCTGTACTTCTCTCTCTCTGTCCATTTCTATTGTGAATCAAAATAATACTAACATAATTAATGGGGTGGGGAGGGTGACGTTTTCTGTATTTGGATCCCATGTTTTAATGGTACAATGTGAATCATGAAACTAGACTTATTTTTTTATAAAAATGACAATAGTGAAAAAGTAATTTACTGCTGTAGGAATTCTATATCTCAATGATAGAGTAGCACTGAATGTAAAAGTGTTCTTCTGTTTCATTGTCATCCGCTCTTTTAGTCCGATACTGGTGGAGGTTAGTTTGAGAGAAACCCGAAAACCGCAATGCTTCTTGCTGTATTTTCATCATTGTCACAGCAAAACAGCATACTCACTGCACGGCAAGTGGAGGGGCTGTGTTCTTTTGCACGTATTTGAGTCACTTTTGCTGTCATATCTTCGGAAAGTATTACTCCCTCTAAACCAAACAAAAATATGTCGCATTTTCCTTTTTCTTCCGTCCTAAAAAAATGTCAACTGTTTGAATAAAGAAAATAAATGCAGTGCAATTGTATGAAGGTATAAGCTACATCCATAAAAAGCATGCAATGTACAACGCCACTCTTTTTTTGATGGAGGGGGTATTAGTGAAACCTTCTGTGCATTCTTAGATAAATAGTACTTCCGTCCCGAAGTGAGAGTCCCATTTGCCATTTTTGTTTGTCCCAAAAAGAGTGTCCCATTTCCAGAATTGATAGGTTAAAATCATTGAACTTCCATAATTGCCCTACAAGGAGGAAGAGGGAGCCAAAGCGAGTTGTCTCCAATGAGAACGATTGCTATGTGAGTAATGGAGTGATAATTAACTCCATCAAGGATAGTGATATACATGAACGTAAGTTCTTAAAATGTTTTAATTGTCATATGGGACTATCATTATGGGACGGAGGGAGTATAAGGGAATGCCAACATATGCTAATTATTTCTCTGTAGTTATTACTCTTGAGGTAAGTAAAATGATAAATTTTATCGTGCATTTTTTCAGTCTAATAGATGTTTCAGAAGTAAGACTGAAGCTGTCCCTGGAGACTGCACCAGCTCAAAGACCGCATGGAGTTCTTGGTGTATGGAGTCCCATATTGTCAGCTGTTGGAAATGCGTTTAAAATTCAGGTCTGCCAATCACTTCTTTTACTGATTTCACTGACTACTAATGGGTTCTAAACGAACAAAGTTGAGAACCTAATACTTCTCCTTTTTGCCAACTATGTTTAAAGTAGATCAGACGTTGTTTTCTTCTATTCTTCTTTTTCTTCTCTTTCATTATCATTCAATTCCGTGATTAAGGAAGTGTCTGAACCCTCATTGGTGGCCTGGGCTTAATCCTGGGCCCACAGTGTGTCAGGCGATCCCTTTCCACACCCCTTTAGGTCCGTCTACTTTTGTACTTTGCATATCCTCTCCTACCTACACCTTTTATGGGGTGTAGGACTACATTTGCTTACCTTGCCGACACCAAACTCATGTGACCACAAAGCCTTCACCCCGATTTTCAGTTGCTACCACTATCTTCTTTCCTATCTTCTCCAATATCTTTGTTGTCACTCTTTCATCACAGCAGACATTCATTTTATCATCTTAAGCTAATGCTCCTTGTTTAACATGATTATTTTTCCAGCTACATTTGAGGAAAGTGGTGCACAAAGACAGATTCATGAGAAAAAGTTCCGTCGTACCTGCCATTGGAAACCGTATCTGGAGAGATCTTATCCATAATCCCTTACATTTGATTTTCTCAGTTGATGTACTCGGTATGACTAGCTCCACGTTAGCTTCTCTTAGTAAAGGGTTTGCCCAGCTCTCGACTGACGGCCAGTTTCTACAACTGCGTTCGAAGCAGGTAAATATTTGTCTTTTTTTCTCAGGGTCCCGTCCCTTATATATATATATATATACTCCCTCCGTCCCGCCGGAAATTGCAAAACTTACCATTTTGGGCGTCCCATAGAAATTGCAAAATCCATAAATGGAAAGTTTTTAATACTTTTTAATTAGTGGGTCCCACTTCTCATACTCACATCCACTAACCCACTAACTATTCTCTACCCCACTTTCTCTCTCCCACTCAACTATCAACACTCACAACACATCACCTTTTTCACTTTCTCTTAATTCTTGTGCCATAATTTTTTTTTGAAGTTTCCGGCGGGACGGAGGTAGTATATATATATATGTATATATATATATGTATATATATGTATATATATATATATGTTTATATATATATATGTATATATATATAACATTTACTCGTATCTGAGGAGAAACATAATGATGGCTCAGGTATGGTCAAGAAGAGTAACTGGGGTAGGGGACGGATTCATGCAAGGAACTGAAGCTCTTGCACAAGGTGTTGCTTTTGGAGTGTCTGGGGTAGTGAGAAAACCTGTTGAGAGTGCCCGACAGAATGGTATTCTTGGGCTTGCTCATGGATTGGGAAGAGCTTTCCTCGGAGTCATAGTACAGCCGGTTAGTGGAGCTTTGGATTTCTTCTCGCTGACTGTTGACGGAATCGGTGCAAGTTGTTCGAGTTTTCTAGAGGTTCTCCAGAGCAAGACCATGGTCCAGAGAATCAGAAATCCACGTGCCATTCGTGCAGACAATATACTCAGAGAGTATTGCGAGAGAGAAGCTGTTGGGCAGGTAAACCGACATTTAATTTTTTTTGCAGAGTACAAATCTTTTTCAGCAGCTGAGTGCTTATTATGGATAGATCTATTGTGGTCTGCAGTCGTAGTTATGCTCTCTGTGTTGTTTTAATGATACAATGAGTGTCCTAAGTTTTCGTTTTGAGTTTATGTTGATCAAGTAATGTACACAATCGTACTTAAAAGACCGCTCTTGTTTATTGTGGTCCCTTCTTTCTTTCTTTTCCTCATGACGCAACTTGAGTCGCCATTTTCTGTTAATAGACAAAAATAAAATGTCCAAGAAATGAAATTGCAATCCGTTAAATAGATGTAGACAAAAACATGTGAATACATTCAAAATGCCCTGTGTACCTTTTAACGACGCACACTCGGATGAGTTCAGAATCTTGGCTATTTTTCCTTATCTCATCGATCAGTAAAATTTCAATTAACACTGTTTGATGAAGAGTTGGAAGGCCGTTCTATTGAAAAATCAATATCTAAAACCTGTATATATTTCTACTTGAGATTCCAATGTGTGGATGAAATATAATAATGAAAATAAAAAACCACTGGAAATAGATATCTCGTTCAGAAAATATATGCTCCCTCCGTCCCATAACATATTGCACCAATTTCCTTTTTGGGTGTTATGGACGGAGGGAGTATAGGTTAAGACTTAATATTACTTTCATATTTTTCAATGTTGCAGTGTACTTGACTATATCATGGGAGCTTCCTGTGTCTTATTCCTGGCTTTTGAACATTCTTCTTGACATATATCCGTTGTGATCTGGATACTCTGGAAGTCTACCTGACGAATAAGAATCTATATTCTAGAGCCATGGAATAATATCTGATAGAAGTCATGAATACTACTCTAACCGATGCTTATGAGTCATGTCTGCATTTTACATCTTGAAGTGACTTTATTTCAAAATGAACTATTTGTAGATATGAACAAGTTTCTGTGATATTTTCTAAGACTGACCTCCATAGAAATAGATGTATTGACCCTCTCCGTTTTTCTTCAGATGATTCTTTACCTTGCAGAAGCCAGCCGGCGTTTCGGATGCACTGACATATTCAAGGAGCCCTCAAAATTTGCCTGGACTGATTTATATCAAGACCATTTTGTGGTGCCTAACCAAAGGATTGTTTTAGTAACTAACAAAAGAGTCATGCTGTTACAGGTGTGAGCGGGAGACCTAACTATGTCCTTCATTTCTCTTTTTCCATGTACACTCATGTAATTGCTATGAATTTCTCACATCTAAATACTGGATCCCTTGTTTTCTGGTACAAACAGTGTTCGGCTCCTGACAAGATGGATAAAAAGCCTTGCAAGATCGTGTGGGACGTTCCCTGGGAAGAGCTTATGTCACTGGAGTTGGCAAAATCTGGTTTACCCAGACCATCTCACTTAATTCTCCATCTGAAAAGTTTCAGAAAAGCCGAAAGCTTCGTACGAGTCATAAAGTGCAGTACTGAAGATGAAGTAGAGAGAAGGGAACCCCAAGCTGTTAGGATCTGTATGGGAGTGCGTAAGATGTGGAAATATTACCAGTCTCACTTGAATAGCCTCGTATTGAAGGTCAGATTCTGCCTGGGTCCTATCATAATCCGGGTTTGTGCAATTACGATATATAAACATTTTTCCGCCACATTTGCAGGTTCCTTCAAGCCAGGGGCATGTGTCCTTTGCTTGGAATGAAGCTGATTGGAGAGAGACTCGCAACCTGAGCAAAGCCGTCATTAAATCAGTAGATCTTACTTCATCTAGCTCCTCTTCTGATGAGAGGAAGTTTGTCAAACACGCTATTAATTTTTCAAAGATTTGGAGCAGTGAGCTAGAAACAAAAAGTCGGTGCACGTTGTGCAAAAAACAGGTGATTAGCGCCAATTTTGTTTCAACCGAACTCTCTATCTTTGCTTGGGTGTCCGAGTATTGTGTAATAACATGGTTCATTTTTTCTCAGGCTTCAGAAGATGGTGGAATATGTAGCATCTGGAGACCAACCTGCCAAGATGGGTAATTATTGTTCTTCTTTTCTAGTTAGCATAAATTTCTTCCCTTTGTTGCTCTTAGCATGCCCAGGTTGCAAATTCTGGAAGTTCTTCTCAGTCTTCCCTTTATTCCTTCTTGGGAATACTCCCTCCGTCCCAAAATGATCTTCATACTTATTTTGCTGTTATTGCGAAGGAACTTTGAGCAATAATTTTAGGTTGATATAATTAACTTAATGAAAATCTAAAACTCGTTATTGATACACCATCAATAATACTATCAATAACAAATTTTATATTTTCATTAGGATAATTAAATCAACCTAAAATTATTGCTCAAAGTTCCTTAGCAATAACAGCGAAAAAAGTACGAAGATCATTTTGGGACGGAGGGAGTATTAGTTTTCATCTATATTTGAGTTCTTTAATGCTTCGACACCATCAGACGTAATGACATTGTTGCCCCCGAAGAATCTATTAGACCAATAAGTCCTTCAGCCAAATAAATACTACCAATAAGGACTGATATTTACAAAACCCCCCAATAAGTCCCTGAAATTTTCACATGACCAGATTGCCCCCCCCCCTCCCTCACATGCGCACCTGGAACAGCGCTCAATCTCAATCGCGTTTCTCTCCCTCTCTTCTTCCTACTTTTTCTCTCCCTATCTTCCTCCTACTTTTTCTCTCTTTTTTTTTTCCCTCAAAATTTTAAAATGTAATATCTCAAAATCTAGAAATTGAAAAAATAATCCGAGACCACCGTTTTAATCGTGTCGTCGAATCGAATCAAACAAGTACACTTAACACATAATTCAAATTTTAGAAAAATAAAATCTCATTTTTCACTAGTAAAAATTTGAGAAAATCATTTTTCATTTCTTAATTAATTTCACAATTTTAGAAAATAAAATTTCATTTTTCACTTGTAAAATCATTTTTCAACTGATTTCTCAATTGTGTGATTTCACAGTTGTGTCTTTTTTCATTTTTCACAATTATTAAAATAACTGAGACATGGATTTCACAGTTTTATGATTTCTCAGTTATCATGTGATTTCACAGTTGTGTCATTTAATGATTTTCACTTGCAAAAACTGATAAATTCATCTTTCAATATTTCACAATTATTATAATAACTGAGACATGCATTTTACAGTTGTGTGATTTCACAGTTGTGTGATGCTATATATCTTTTAAACAGATAAATCAATTTATCATTATTGATACTCAATTTGTTCATAATTGAGTAACAAAACTGATAAATTCATCAATCAACTTTTCACAGTTATTATAATAACTGGGACATGCTTTTCTCAATTGTTCATTCTCATTTCACCCCCAAGAAAAAATGGATCTCAATTTTGTACCCACAACAAGGCGGCCATTTTCCATGGAAGTAGGTTACTTGACCCAGCAACTGATTGGAGCAATCCCTCGTCATTTCTCCTGGGCATTTTATCGAACATTTGGTAGGCAATGTAAGGTATTCCAAACCATCTTCATACATACAGCCATCCAAATCTCCATTCTCCTCAACTAGGATCTCAAAATATCCATATTCAGACCCATTTTACAACCACCAGCAACAACATTAGTAGAGCTAACAACAGAATCAGAAATTACCTCATCTACAAGCTCTCTTTCAGACTCCCACACAATTCAAGAAATCAAGGAAAAGATCCAAAAATACCACAAAATCCCTGCACAAAAACAAACCCTAATCTTCAACAATCTAGTCCTACATGATCATCTCAACATCCACCCAACCGAAATCATCGACAAATCCCACATTCAACTCATAATCTCCGAAGATCAAGAATCCACACCACCACTGGAAAACCCCATCACCGTCATTGTCAAACAAACACAAAAATCTCTTTAGATCTTAAATTAAAAAAAAAAAAAAAAAAATCAATTTTGGGTATAGATTAAGAACAACAGTTCATAGATGGTTCAAGAAGGAGAAGAGAAAGAAATATGAAAATACCAAATCTGAACATGAACGCCATTGGAGAAAGAGGAGAATTTCGAAAATTTCAAACAGATAATTTAGCCGGTGAAGCCGTTCTTGCGTACGCCTTTTTGGAGAATACCAAAGCCGTTGCAGAAGAAGGTGCGATGGCGCCGAATAGGAAGCAGTTGAGGCTGAGCGGTGAGAGACGACTTGGCGGGTGTTGGAAGGGGTGACGATGCCGGAGGGGGAGGCGGAGGGGGAGGGGAAGGGAAGATGTCGCCGGTCTGCATAAGGGGAGGCGCAGAGAGAGCGCGAGAGCAAGAGCGGGCTAGGGTTTAGATTTGGGGAAGAAGAGGGGTAAACAACGTGGTATATAGCAGAGGGTAATTTTGCCATTTAAAAAGTGGGAGGGATTTATTGGTCAAATCCATTTCCACCCAGGGACCCTAAGGTAAAATATGAAAATCACTGTTTTTATTGGCAAATTCCATCTAGTATGAGGGACTTATTGGTAAAAATCCCAATCTATTAAGATGTTCTGCTTCAAAATAACTATCTTCCACAATTAATAGAAGGGATGCAAATTTAAGTAGTCATCTTAGCTTCTCTCTATGTTGCATCTGGAGTGTTAAAGCATTCTACATTGAGATGTGACTTGATGTCTATGCAATCTAAACAAATCCATCATGTTTTGGTTTATTTTGAGGCTGAATATTATGTTTTACTTTTCGAGAGCTGAACATTGTTGCACTTTCAGATTTATTTCCGTTGGGGATATAGCTCGTGCTGGTACCCATCCTCCAAATGTTGCTGCAGTATATCTTAATCAGGAGAATATCTTCGCTCTTCCAGTTGGATATGATCTGGTAAGAATCTCTGAAAATTACCTTACATTAAGAGGTTTTAGATTTTAATCTTGTGTAAATATCCTTCACAATGATCAGAGAGTTTATTTTCTTTTTTCTTTTTTCTTTTTTCCGGAAATTATTGAGCAAGTAGGCCCCACTTAATCTGTAGATCCATTGAGTAACATACATCTTCCTTTTTATGACATTCGTATCGTATGAAACTTTTGAACATAAAGAATAAATAGAGGACATGTACCTTTGATCAGTCTATATCCAATACATGTCACTTATACAAAGTCAGTTGATTATTTTCTTTATGCTCCTGCATACTAGTGCCACTTGGATGTTGTCGTTTTCTGCACCAAGTTCTCTTTTGATCTAACAGTATGTAATGGTTTTTGTTATTATATTTGCCACATACTCCATTTGTCCCATAATGAATGTCGCATTTGACTTGTCAACGTATATAAAGAATGTGCTTTACTTATTTATATATCAATTGTACCATAATAAATTTTCACCAAAACCATTTCCTTATTTAGAAACGCGACATTTATTTTGGGACACCCAAAAAGTAATGTGTTACATTTATTATGAGACGGAGAGAATAACTTCTAATTCCTGTACAGGTATGGAGGAATTGTGCAGATGACTACGTGACCCCCTTATCGATTTGGCATCCGCGAGCCCCAGACGGTTATGTCTCCGTCGGGTGTGTTGCCGTCCCCAGTTTCAGCGAGCCAGAACCTTGCACGATATACTGTGTGGCTGAGTCGGTTGCTGAAGAGGCGGCTTTCGAAGAACAAAAGATTTGGTCAGCACCAGAGTCGTATCCCTGGACATGCCACATTTATCAAGTCCAAAGTGACGCTCTTCACTTTGTTGCTCTAAGACAGGTCAAGGAAGAATCAGACTGGAAGCCCATGAGAGTTGTCGATGACCCTCACTATCAACTGAAACCACAGTCTGAATCTAAATGATTCCATTTAGACATGAATTAGAGTTATGTTGCCCTAGCAGGACTTTTGCAAAAACTTTTTTTGTGTAGGCATCACACTCGATCTCCATGGACGTGTCCCGCTTTTCTCCTCAACAATCTTTTGATAGGTGATGGATTATATATGTATCTGAATTTGGAGACGGGGTATTGGTGATTAAAACTGGGGGATCACGGTATACTTTATATATGAACTTAAAAGGCTTGCGAGAGGGGGAAGTGTGATATGTTGGTTGAGATGGAATTGTACAGGGTAAAAGTCTTTAGACCTGTGTATGCGTTTGAGGCTGCATTTGTTGTATAGAACTGCAACTATAGAGCTAAAGTGAATATTGTTTTTTTCTCTTGCATTTTTTTTTTCTTTTGTGATTGTTGGTAGAGGTTCATGTGCTTCTGATAAACTAGACAATGCTGTTTTTTAAAACTATTACCTTCAAAAAGATTATATTCCAGTTTAATCTTGCAAAATGAATATATACAAGTGGACAAGTTAATACTTCCTCCGTCCCAAAAGTCCCAAAATGATCTTTTCACGTTTGACTATTCAAACTTTTTAAGGATATGAACTCTTGCTTCACTAACCATGTTTTGTTTAGGTACTTTTAAGCCCAAATTGTAGAAATAGGAAGAACTTTTTGGGACAATGAAAAATGGGAAATGAGAAGATCATTTTGGGACGGATAGAGTACATCTTTATTAGTGAATAAGTGTCGGTGTCTACCGACTATCAACGGATCTGGATTAAAAGATTAGAATAGTTTAGTTTTAGGTTGTGTTTAATATCATTAATCACTTGATGCATGATGCTTAATATGTTGTAAGGTGATTTGGAGGTAGTATATTTGGTTTGGTTCTTCCATTGAGCTTGAATATGTCTAACATGCTCTTGATGATTGAGCGTCAAAATCGTTGCTTAACCAATAAAAATCTCAATCAACATTCGACGTTTACCACTTAATGTTATCAAACGCACCCTCTCAGTTCACAATTCCTATAGATATTCCGTCTAAGTTCAGTTTTGCCGACTGTGTTAGATGAGAGCCCAATAATAGAGATTAGTAGTAGCTGAACTAGACGGGGTCTATAAAAAGATAGGAAAAGGGTTGACTTGAGAAGCTTCGTACCAAATTAACGTTGCAAGATATAAAAAATATCATGAATTTGAAACCAAATATCTTTGGACCTTGAAATATATCTTTCATAATATTTTGTTAGATATTTTCAAATGACTACCAATTGTTTTACTATTCATCTTTTATTTATAGTCCACAAAATTTTTGGGGCCTACATTTAAATCATTTGTCTCCACTAGTTTTATAAACAAATTGGTTTCTTTAGTTTGCATATCTACATCAAAGTGTAATTCTGACATTTGCTAATGTGAAAATTGTGAAAATGAGTTCATTTCCGAAGATCCCAAGGTCCACCCCCAACCCCATTCCACGGGTATAGGACAGACTTTTTTTATATATACAACGTTACAAAATTTTGAGGAATAAATTTAAGTTTATTTTTATCTTAATAAAATTATAAAATTTGTTATTGATTCAGTATTATATATATTATTAATAATATTTTTTGTTAAAATAATTAAATTAACTAAAAATTATTACTCATAAACAAAAGCAAAGTCACCTTACGTTTCTTGATGGAACAGGTCCACAACCTAGAGAATGTATTTACGGGGGCGAGTTATCAAATCCAAGAGAGTTTTTTGCAAAAGTGACACGCGTACTTTGTGCAATATGTCAATTTGACTCGCGTACTTTGGAAACATCAAATGTGGGTTGCGTACTAAATGTTTTGAAAATGTTGATACTATTTTTTTAACATCAGTTAGAAACATAACGGGACACTCCATATAGGGGTAAAAGTGTAAGGAATAAAACATAAAGTGGTAAGATTGCAGATTTTCAACACTCCATTAAGGAATTACTCAATTGACACTTTTCTTCCCCAAATCTACACTTCAACTGCCACCATTGCTGCCACCATCCCCAACCAAACCATCAACTTCACCTACCACCAATCACCACCAACTCCACCAAACGCAGAAATCGAACAAACCAAAAAACCTAGAGATTGATTGAACAAACTACCACACCCATAGATTGGTCGAACCCTAACATTCATCCTCCTCCCCAATTTCAAAATTTGCCCAGAAGAAAATGACCCGATCTGATAAATTTGCCCAATTCCAGTTTTAAACCATCCATTCAATAATTTGGCAGATCTAAAAAAAAAAAAAAAAAAAAAAAAAGGAGAAAATCAGATCTTAAGAAGAAGTCGATGTGCTTGAGAAGCTCGGCGGTGGCTAAAGGGCTTGGTGATGACATTGCTAGAGAAGAAAGAAAGAGATGTCTGTCAAACAGGATTTGATGATGCGCTTGAGATCCAGAGGAGGACGAGCTTGAACAGGCGGGTGCCCGATTCAGATCAAGCGACGGAAGCAAATCAAGAAGGGCGGTGGTTATTTCTTGCAGCAATGACGCGGAAGAGCTTAATGTTATGGTGGTGGAGATCTGGGAAGACTGGGGGCTGATGAGAAAGGTTGGCGTTGAAGTGGTGGGAGAGGGTGGCGGACTAGCGGTTGAGTGAGATTGAAGCGCAGGAGAAGCTTAAAGAAGCGGAGGGTTTTTTTTTCTTTTTATTGGGTGTGTTTTACTTATTTACCGTTTGTGGATTCTAATTATAAGAGTTATATTTTAGGACTTTATGCTTTATTCCTTACACTTTTACCCTTTATATGGAGTATCTCGTTATGTTTCTAACGGATGTTAAAAAAGTGGTATTAAAATTTTCAAAATATTAAGTACGCAACTCACATTTGATGTTTCCAAAGTACGCGAGTCAAATGGAGAACCAAGTCGATCTTTTCTATATTCGAGAATTATGTCTATTTCGTACTAGCGTATAAATATAAAAAAAGAGTTTCACCCGTTCAAGCTCGTTTAGAACCAAGTAAACAATTCTTGTGTTCTTGTGTGTGATTCTCTCAGATATTGTGTGTGGGTATTGTGTTCTTGATCTTAATTGCTATAAGGGGTACCACTAAATTCCCAACAACGCTAACACTAACAGGGTGGTAATACAATACTCCCTCCGTCCCAAAATGATCTTCACGTTTGACTATTCAAACTTTTTAAGGATATGAACTCTTGCTTCACTAGTCATGCGTTGTTTATGCACTTTAGGCCCAAATTGTAAAAATTAGAAGAACTTTTTGGGACAATAAGAAATGACAAATGAGAAGATCATTTTGGGACGGACGGAGGGAGTATTATACTCGTATCACACATCTGTGTGCCGACTTCTAAGTCTCAACATCTAAGTTTTGACAAAGTTACACTTACTTTAGTAACTCTACTCCAAATTATGGACAGTTTCAAGTAAAACTGAAAATGATGGAAAAATTTGATTTTTTGCTGACAGCCGACTTCCATTTATGCTGATTCAATTTGTGAAGCAAAAACGTAGATGGAGTGGTGCCAAAATATCCCTCTTACCATCGACACGGCCAACACACGCAAATTGTGTGTGTGTGTGTGTGTGTTTTCTCCCACGTGAAGTTGAACCCACCACCACAACATTGATAAGTGGAAATGGCAACAATTATACTTTGACCCACACATACTCCCCGCCGTCCCAAAATAAATAAATATCTAAAATATTTTTAAATAAGAATAATTTTGAAAATTCATTTTAAATTTAAAAGAGGTAGTGCAACAATAGCGGGAAAAAAAAATTAAAAAAATAAATGAAATCATTGCATTAGATATATGGCTAGACATAATATAAGGCCTCAACCTCTTTATTGATAAATCAAGAACCGAGATTTAAGCCCAGAAGTGTTTCGGGGATGTCTAATTAATCTCAATCGTTGATCCACTAGCATGAGTATGTCCATCATTCACAACGATGCAACCATATATTGATGCAACGGGTTCAAATTCCAATGACAAATCTGCAACACGCTGCTTCAACGGTGGGTTTTGTCATACAACTCAACACAATCATCAACAGCCGGAGGATCAATTGGGCCCATGTAAGGCACTTCAAACAAAGTTCATCACACAACCTCAAATACCAACATCTTACATGTGACCACCCGATCAACAGCCGTGAAATTGAGTGGCCCCTATTGTAATACAGAACCAGTACCAAAAAATAAAAAAAATAAAAAAAAATGCTGCAAAGGGACAACAATTGCACCAAAATTTTGATGTGACCAAAAATGCCTAGGCATTTTCTTCCTTTACCATATCATAATAAAGACCAAGAAAAAATAATGCTACCAAAACAGACCAATTTGGTCACACAATTCCCACTCTTGCAAATTACCTAAACCACCCTTAAACTCTTCCATACATTTTTCCTCTTTCCTCTCCACTTTAGGGAGAGATGGGGCACAAAATAGTGATAAGGTTTAATATCATCCACAAAGTTATGAAGTGTTCAGGAAAGGATGAGAATTACAAGACAAAAAACCATCACTACTAAAAACATATAGCCTCAACGGACAGGCAAACCTGGTGCTACAAGAGCTTTCAATATGCGTGGGGTCCACTAAATCCCGAGTCAATCCTGACCTATATGTAAAGAAAGTAAAATAAAAAAGGATTCTTACTATTAAGTAGCGAAAACACATTCTCCAAGTAAATTATTAACCAATTAAGCTAGCACTACTTTATTAAATACATGGAATAATTTCTCAAGCTAGAGAAGGTACTAAAGGCAGTAGAAGGTAATGTATTATGGTTTCTTGGATAATGCCATATACTCCCTCCGTCCCAGAAAATAAGCACATAGCCACAAGTATAAGCAGCCAAATCAATGGTTAGATGAATACACAATTACAGAAATGCAGAGTCGACATTCTCGCAGCGTCGCGGGAAATAGAATCATTTGTGAGCCGGGATTTTAAAAATACATTTATGAAAACCAATTACCTAATATTAGAGACAGCATTCACGCAGCAAATAAAACCAAATAAAAAAAAATGAAACCTTAAACAAACAAAGGGTAACTGGAAGTGAAAAACTGAGAATAAATGGTGACTGAGTCATCCACGCTGCTATAATGTACACTTCTCAAGACTTTAATGAATATAAATCACTAAAAAGTCTAAAACGTATTTTAGATTAGGACAGGTAACGCTCACGTTGCAACGAAATGAAAATATCACAAAAAGAAACTCCGGATATTCTACAAAGTATCTTCAAAACCAAAATCTAAGGATATTTCTCTATAAATAAACACCCCACATCCTTCATTCATTCCTACATTATCTTCTCTTCTTTCAAACACTCAATTTCCAGAAAAAGAAAAAAAAAATGGCTCTGACGCTCCGTCCTTCTACGTATTTTATAAACTTTAAAGACATCAAAGGCTCAAAACCTTTTGATGATTTCCATGGTTTGATTTGTTTCGCACAAATCAAACCATCATGGCGTCTACAAGCAAAACATTCGACAATAGAAGCTCAATTCTCAAGTGCGCAAATATCTCCAATTGAAGGGGGGTATTATAATGAACAGAAAGAGAATATACATAGAGAATCAAAAGCACATAGCAAAGACGAGTCAAAGGTACCAGTTTTTGTGATGCTACCACTTGACACGGTCTCCTTTGGTGGACACTTGAACAAGGCCCGTGCAATGAATGCAAGTTTGATGGCTTTCAAAACTAAAATTCTATTTCTCTTACAGGAAGTCCAAGTGGGAATGGGTCCGTGTGGAGAGCTTAGATATCCTTCCTATCCAGAAAGTAACGGAACTTGGAGGTTTCCAGGAATTGGGGAATTTCAATGCTACGACAAGGTAATTTTTTATTTTTATTTTTTTTTGCAACAAAAAAGACCACCATTCAAACAAAGAACTCATATATGGTCAATGAGAGGGAAAAAAAAACTACTAGTATTTTAATTCATACACTCTTAATTTAATTATCTCAGTTCCTCTCTAAGTGGTTTTTTACCTATCATAAAACAGTATATGAAGGCTTCACTAGTAGCATCAGCAGAAGCAACAGGGAAGAAAGACTGGGGAACGAGCGGGCCCCATGATTCCGGTCAGTATAATCAATATCCTGAAGACACTGGATTCTTCAGAAGAGATGGAACATGGAACACAGAGTACGGGCAGTTCTTCCTTGAATGGTATTCAGGAAAGCTATTAGAGCATGGTGAAAGAATTTTAGAAGCTGCAGAAGGAATATTCCAAGGTACGGGTACTATATTATCAGGAAAAGTAGCTGGAATTCATTGGCATTACAATACAAGGTCCCACGCAGCTGAATTAACAGCAGGATATTTTAATACAAGAAATCAAGATGCTTACCTACCAATAGCTCAAATGTTGGGCCGGCATGGAGTTGTATTGAACTTTACTTGCATGGAAATGCGGGATGGTGAACAGCCTGATCATGCAAACTGTTCACCGGAAGGGTTAGTGAGGCAAGTAAAGATGGCAACAAAAGCTGCTGGGACTGACCTAGCTGGAGAGAATGCACTGGAAAGATATGATGGAGGAGCATATGCACAGGTTTTGACTACAAGTAGATCAGACTCTGGAAACGGACTGAGTGCATTTACATATCTAAGATTGAATAAGAGATTGTTTGAAGAGGAAAATTGGAGGAACATGGCAGACTTCGTGAGGAGCATGTTAGACGGTAGTATCTCAAGACTTCCAGAGAGCGACTCAAGTGGGACGGACCTTTACGTTCGTTTCATCAAAGAGAAGAAGAGTGAGGAATCTCAGGAGGCTACCTTGATGTAAAGACATATTGCATAAGAATGTATTATGGTAAATATTTAGTCCACTATAGGATAGTTGCAAGGAAAGAGAGCGCATAAAGCTAAAGTTTTTATACATATTAGCATTATGTGTTGCTATATCTGGGAAAATTTAAATAATTTCGTTTGAATAGAGCATATGTATTGTATCTATTTCTATATAGCAACAATGGGGAGAATTTTTAACTAGAATCGTTATCATCATACAGCTTATGATGTTGATATTGACTTATTATTTTACGATATGAGAGTTACCCATGTAAAAATGAACCAAAACATCATGTTTTTGGTGATGTTTATGTGTCAATGCAGTAATACTCACTCTGTCCCATAGTAAGTGTCGAACTTTCTTTTTTGGTACGTCCCAATAATAAGTGTCGCGTTTCTAAATAAGGAAATAGCTTTAGTAAAATTTAGCCAGAGTACATGCATTATACAAACAAGTAAAGCACATTTCTTAAATAGTTTGACAATTCAAATGCGACACTTATATGGAACGGAGGGAGTATTTAGTAACAATCAATTGATTTGTTGATACTATATTGATGTTAATGGTTCCTATACATTCAAGCAAAAGGGCATTTTTTTTTTTTCCAATTCAATTCTACTCATCAACACAATGTTTGCGTTTTGTAGATCAGTCAAAACTACGTGGATGAGTTCCCGCTCCTCAAGCTCAACAAAAATCATATATACCCTTAAATGCTTCAAAGATTGGGGTGCCAAATAGTTTCTAATTATGCACCATTCACTTGTTGCTCAAAAGTTTTTAGAGAACCATGAGATATCAGAGCCATTCCTGTTTTTCTGTTGTTCAAAAGTTATCATCTGTTACTTCCTTCCAACGAAACAATAATTTCTAAAGTCTCCCACACCCCCTCCCCCTTATCATTAAGAAGTTCAGGTAAAGAGAAAGAGTCATCTAGCAATTTCTTGAACACTTTCATGTATTATTCATGGTCTGCAAAAAGGATACTTCAAGTGTGTTATAGCGCCAACAAGAGACGGAAGTTCGATTTTAGAAATGTATTGGCCTAACAATTAGCTGAACAAAGACACTACTCGATAGCTCAATGGAGGAAGGAAATGCACCCATTAATCTATATACTTAGGCCTTATGTATTCAATCACCAAAAAATAGATGCAGTTGCAACATAACCAGGGTAAGTACCTATGATTATGTGGTAGAGTATTCCTCACACTATAATAACAGAAACTGGTTACAGGTCGAACCATGATTTCCTTACGCAAATTGATGCATGCATTATTACTCAGAGTCAAAGAACACATTCAGATTTACCCAGGCCTAAAAATAAACATCTGTAATACTCCCTCTGTCCCTAAATGAGTGTCCATTTTCAAGAAATCTTTGTCCCTAAATGAGTGTCTTTTTTGAACATAACTTTCTCCCTAAACGTTTTTTTTCGAAAAAAATTTCACCGGTTTCTTTATACGTGCAAAACTAAAGGTTTGAAAAGGAGATTACAAGATTATATATGAATCGTTGTTACCAAATTGTTCAAAAAGTTGAGATTTTCAGTGTCCCTTAAAATGAAATTTGGACACTCATTTAGGGACAGAGGGAGTAGTTTACTGAGTACTGACTACTGATTTATCATGTTAGAAGACAGAAAATAGTTTCTTTCAGCTTTTTTTCAAGCTCCTCTGCTTCCCAATATCACAGCTAGGACATGTATATTGTCGACAACGTGTCAAAAATCTCAGAATTAACAATCGTAGTAAACATTTTTCATCGAGGGTAAATGAACAAGTTATAGCTAGTAACATTGCTAGTAATCTCCACTAGAAAGCTTTCAATCAGGATGGAAGTACCTCCAGCATTAAGATCTAACACAGATCCACAAACCAACAACACAAGTCACAACAGGCCACTTAATACTGCAATCCTCAAGTAAAGCCCTGTAGGTGCCATAGACAGTTGATTGAACTTCAATCATTGAATGAAAGATCACATAAAATAGGGAAATAAACTTAAAGCAGAATCCTTTAAACTCTTATGAATGCAGATAAGTATCCTTATATGGCACTAGTTTCAAAGTTAAATGCAGCATAAAATGAAATAGGTATAACAATATTAAGATCAACCATAAACATTTCTAGCACCCCATCAAGTCGATTTTTTTAGCATTTTTAGTAGCATAAGTACATAAACACCCTTAATGTTCTAACGATAGAAACCATGATTACAAGTGAGAACTTGCACATGATGATAAATGAGGGACTGTTTAGTAACTTCTCTAAGAAAATGGACATTCATTTAAGCGCAATATTTGTAAAATCACGGACATTCATTTAAGGATGATGAGTGTAAGAACATCCTTAAAGGGCCAGGGTAACGATAATGGAGTTAAACACTAATACTGATAACGCCGTTTTAGTTGAGTGTTTTAGTGCTCTTGCTTCTACAAGACTACAACTAAGCAGACATTATAGCCTAATCCCGTTCCCCTCCTCAGTCCATCCTGTACAATACCCCTTAAACAAATTACGAGTACAATCTGGGCCGTCAGCAGAAGGAAAATAACAAATTGATCTCACCATTACTCCATTCAAACTTGAATATATTTCTAGTGTTATTAATAATAACATGTGAATAAAAATTTTCTCCATTCCAGAGCATAAACAATGATATGATCAAGTTTCATTACAACCTTCCGATCAAACATATACACGAAAATATAAATGCATACATAATGTGATGAATTGGGAAGCAATTACCGATATTATGAATGGGGCGGAGGAGGAGGAGGAGGATTGGGATTGGAACGACGAAGATCATCGATGAGATCAGTTAGCTCCTTTCGGGATGATTATCTGCCAAACATGAATCCGTACCTGAGGGAGAGATGAATTTAGAAATAGAGACCGTGAGGTACGGTGAATTGAAAAGGGGGATATCGGAGATAAAAAGAGAGATTACCAGAATGAGACGGCGGAGAAGACGCCGGCGGTAGCGACTGCTTGGAGGTGGGTGAAAGCCTTCACCGCCATTGCAAACATTATGAATTTCAGTAAAGCCGTTGAAAAAAGGGTTTAAGATTAGAAACAATTCCTCTAAGATCCCTCGGTCTTACATTAATGCTTGAAAGATCCCTTTAGTCTGACGTTAACGCTTTAACGTCATTCGGTCTAACATTAACGCTTAAAGAAGAAACAATATTTTCTCAATTCCTCTATGGACTCTATCACAAAAAATATGAACTTTGATTTGCTCCTGCGCACCGGTCCTGATTTTGCCACCTCGCCCTATTTTTTACTCAACAGACGAGATGTTTTTGAGTTCGGCAGGACCTACAAATTTTAAGTCGATCTAAAATAAACAATATGATATGGTCGAACTAGGACCGTAAGTTAGAGAGTTTGAGCAAATTTTGCTATAGTGGCTCTCGGTCCCATAAATACCCGGGCGTCATTAAGGGAAATAAAGTGCCCTGAAGAAAAATAGAGTTGAACATAGATAGATTAAGAATAAAGTTATATGTGCACTTATTCTTGAAAATGAATAGTTAACTAGCGGAATATTCTATTTTTTTAATAAATAAGTATTAAATATATATATATATATATATATATATATATATATATATGCATTTTACGTGTGTTGCATTGAAATTAATGAAATTTGTTTGTGTTTAAGAATTAAGACAAAAACAACTTATCTTTATTTTACAAAAGGAAGTAAATCCTTTCAATTTTTATCTCTATCGATTATGTTGTATTACTATTGCATGGGATAATTTCATCACTCTCTACCGCATGATCTCCTCAATATCTTTTTGTATTGAATTTGAGCAGTCAATTCATTGTATTGAGACAAAATCTCTTATATCAATTTTATGTATCATATGATGTACCACAAATTATTTAACATTTATGGATTATATTAGGGTTGATCATAATGTCATGAATTATGCATAGTTGTTAACATACTTATAAACACAAAAGTGGTACAAAATATTCATTTCGGATTTCTGCTCCCCAAATCTAACCAATGCTACGCGAGAAAATTTTGGAGTAAACTAGTTCCTCCATAAGTTATAAAAAGTCATGTTTTTATAGGGTTTAAGGTTGTTTTATAAGGTTTACAGTTTAGGGTTTAAAGTTGTTTTATAGGGTTTAAGGTTTAAGATGTTGTTTTTTAGGGTTTAAGGTTTAGGGTGTAGGGTTTAAGGTTGTTTTATAGAGTTTAAGGTTTATGGTTTAGGGTTTAAGGTTGTTTTATAGGGTTTAAGGTTTAGGGTTGTGGGTTTAAGGTTTAAAATTTAATGTTTAAGGGATAAAAACAGGAGTTTTTATAACTTATGGAGGAACTAGTTTCCCTAAAACGTACTCATGCTACGCTTCCAACTCATATATCCTAAAAACAATTTTCTTTTAAGATGTTCAAATTTATTTAATAACACTTACACTATGTAATCACTCTCTTAGTGTGGTTGGATTACACATGAAGGGAAATATTAAGGCACGATATACATAGCTGAGACCCCTTCCATAATTAAGCCTGTAAATTGGTGGTAAGCTTGACATGATATCATTACCGATAATGTTTATAACCAATATTTTGCGAAACCTAAGCATTAATCTTAATAAAATTATCAAAAGAGTGATTAAAATATTCTCGGGATTTGACCAAATATTGATGTTCAATTTTTTTTCCTCCACATTTTTTTATTATTATTATAAAGAAGGGTGGACATTAATAGATGGCTAATTAAGGGTTGGCACTAATTTAAACCCACTTTGAAGCTTTAAAAAATCAACTAAAGAAAAACAAAATCCTCAACAAAGGTTTGTTACAATCTTTCAATTAAATAAAAATAAGATTACACAACAAGAAAATGGGATGATTATGATTTATACAAGATCTTATGTGAAAGAATACACAATGGCAAGTTTATATAAACCTGCTGTAAAACTTTTCCCACTCATATGAGAATAATTTTCTTAAATCTTTGGGAAGAAAACATGCGTAAAAACGACCCCAGTTCAAATTTACTCTCATTCCGACACAAGGATTGTCAGAGTCAGATTTCGTACGAGTTTTAGAAGACTATCACGCACGGATGTCAGAACAATCGGACGGCGGAAGGAGATAATCATGGATTAAAAACCATTTCTTGTAAAATAAACGAGGTTTCACCAAAACATGGGAGCCTTCTGAAGGTGTTCACATAGCTAAGCTCAGATTCTGTCATTTGAAAACGGTAAGCTTTTGATGGGATGGTTGGATTGCAGCATTGTTAATCTGGAATCCAAAGAAGTCTCCGGCTTTGAACTGGAGGGGCAAGTCCGGGAATATCTCGAATGTCTTTGTTATGTGGATTCACCAGCTGAAATTTAACATACTTTTATGAGAAAAGTCGGATGCCATGGAAACATAAACAATCACATTATCTTTTAAAGAAAAAGAAAAGTACTACCTCCGTCCCAAAATGAATCGATAACAACAAAGCTTTAGTCCCAAAATGATTTGGGGTTGGCAAATTTGAAATTTTTTTTGGACATTCATTTTGGGACGGAGGTTGTAGTTCGTTGAGAAATAATGTTGTTTGCAAGATCTCACTGGCGGAGGTACATGGTGGGTAATGGGGCAATTGCTCCCATCTGATCTAAAAAAAAAAAAAACTATTGCTAATATTTTAAGAATTTAGGGCTTTGGTGCAATTTATTGAAATTTGGCCCTGTTTGTGTAAAGAAAAGTGTACAATTTTTTGCCCCTTATAGTCAGTGAAAATGATTTTGCATCCTTTCGAAAATTTCCTGGCTCAGCCACTAAAAGATCTGGTGGATTTACCTCAGCTTGGACACGTTAAAACCCAACTTGACTACATTAGCGTTTAGTTAGACTCGAGTTCAGTAGGCTTGGCTTGAAATATTGGTAAATGTGATATTCAGCTATACTACTCCCTCTGTTCCGAAAAGTTTGTCTCATTTTGGCTTTGTATGGTCAACATAAATATATATCGGTGCAATCTAATGATCACAATGAAATTTTAAAAATTGTTGTTGATACATCACTTACTGATTTATCAATTGCAATTTCTGGAATTTCACTAGAATGATTAGATAGACACTAATGTTTGGTCGAAGTTCATTTACGTTGACCATAAAAAATCAACATGGGACAAACTTTCCGGAACAAAGGGAATATCACTTTTCTCAACAATTCAGCATGATATTTAACTCCGGTATTTCCGATTTTAATGAATGTTTGCCCGTGTCATGGAGAAACTTGCAGAAGCATTTGCCATCAACACTGTATATTATTTGAACTGTAGCATGAAAATGGGAAACTAATCGGAGTGCATACCTTCACAATTACGATCACTATGACGCCAATCACAATAAGAAAGAGCAGGGCCATAATGCAACGATCAGTAGCAACCTATAGATAAAATACAAGTAAGAACCCAACAACATAATAACAATAATTAAAAAAAAAAAAAAAAAAACAAATATGTAAATGCACGAGGAGGGTTGTGTAAAATTCTCAGAGATTGACCTGCCTACCAATTTCTTTGACCAACTGAGATGCCTTCTTGATTGAGAAATGGATAGAGTCCAGCTCATTCACAATCCTACTCATTTGTTCAGTCTGAAAGTGAAGGAATATACAGACGGAACAAAAATGCTTTAAGCTTTAGTTTCCTCAAGATAAACAAAACGGCCACAAAATCTAACCTACTTTAGCTTACTCAAAAAAAGGGAGGGAAAAAAAACTCACCTGTGCCTTGAGGGCAGCTGCAGTCTCGGTTCCAACATTTACAGTTTCTTGAACAACCTATAAAACAAGGACATGCAAAAAACATCAATTAAGATGAAGCACCTGTAAGTACTACAGGCGAGAGGCAATTAGCTTATTATGGTCATGTTACTGGTTTAATTAATCTTCTTCAGTAATTTTAAGGGAAAAGGGAGAGAAACAATTTCATACTCCCTCAGTCCTGAAATAAATGTCACAGTTGACATGTCAATGTTTTTAATTTTTTTGTTATGTTCCCTTAAATGCCCCATCTCTTAGTAGTGTAGTATACTCTTACGAAGACACACAGCTATAATTTCCTTTAAGAAAGGGTAACTTAGGGAGATCACCAAACATACGTCATATTTTTTAGAAATGCGACGTTCATTTTGGGACAAACCAAAATAGAACGTGTGACATTTATTCCAGGACGGGGAGAGTATTATTTTTGAAAGGGAAGACAGAGAAAAGCAGATAGGAATGTCTAATCACTTCAAAGAAACAGTTAAATAAACAGAACAGGAAAAAAGAGGTAACAGCATGCACAATTTCAAAGAACAGTCGCTACATAAGCAAGGGGAGGAAAATAGATCATCGTTTTTGCTATTTTCATGACATGCACAGACCTTTTTTGACCTCTCTATAGCTTGATCGGTCTCATCCATCATCTGGTTTCCATGGTCCATCAGCTGCTGATTCGACATAGCTGCAATATATGTTCATATAATGAAAAAAACAATGTTCATTATCGAGATTTTCAGTGGCATGACAAACACAGATTCTATGAAACTTAGGAATCTCAACCAACTTAAAGAATCACTGTTTGACTTAGCAATCAATAACAATGGGTCCGTCCCAGTAATGCAAAATCAGATGATAACAGATTCAAACTTAATCATCAGTTATAGTCCATTTTTATGCATGCTAGTACACTGAGAACGGAGCCCAACAAGTCTTTTCACAATGATCTATAATCCTAAGGAACTAACACATCTGATATCGCCTCCTAACATAGGGGCACTAGGTGTCAGTAGTTTTTTCATGCTAAGTTGTTGGACGAATGATAAGTTGATGATCATACCGATATGATTTCTTTCTCTGGTTTGCTAATTAATTATAAGTAAGTTATAACTTGAATGGGTGCAATCCCATGTTTACTCTCTCAGTTTTGCCAATATGTAGAGGAACTTACAACCCGAGGAGTGAACATCAGAAATTCAGAATAAAAACAATACTCTTGGTCTTATGTTTGTTCCTTCCTCTGTCCTCTAAGTATGCTGGTGAGACTACATACACCGTCGATGTATCCTCTGCAAGGTAAGTTAACGCCTTAAGTGTAACAATCCTTCCAATATTAGAAATGATCACAAATTATGCATATCATATATTTTAAGATGTAACAAGTATGCATAAGATATATAAACGGCAAGAACTTCCCTTTGTCCTGGTGTTGAAACTTTACTGGCAGATATTTTGGCATTTCAGTCTAATCAGACAAGAAATGAAATACTAATTTTTTAGTGTGGCGAACTGAAAAGAAAAGTGAGACAATCTTTTGGGATACAGAAAGTAAGTGTTTCCTTCCTCTTTAAGATAGGTGTTTGGTCACTACATTTTTGAGTCTTGAATTTGGAATTGAAGAAATAAATGCATTCCATAGATTTTAAATTGCTTCTTCCATTCGGAATTCAAAGATTGGAATTGCAATACCATAGACTCTTCTGTCTCTTTTGATAACAAGGTAGAGAAAAGTCTCAACAGAAACAATTGATAGGTCTCCATTTCAGAAAAAAATAATGCCAAATTAAATGTTGCAAGGATATGATCATATGACTCTATTGGCTAGAATGTTTTTAAATTGCTTTGGAGTTTTAACCCTTTCCAGGTCGAAATATGGTTTTCAAATTAAGTTCTGAATTAGTGGATGCTTCCAAAGGGCCTCAGGGTGGGGGGCTCGCTTCGGGCAGGTTCGGATCGTCTCGGAGAGAGGCTCGATGAAAACAGACATGTCTGTGACCAGGCCTGGGAGACAGTTTAACCAAATAATAGAACAAAGAGAAAGTCAACTCCCAAAGCGGCATACTTACAATTGGGCCAAGGCAAGTAAGGTAATAATCGAAAAACAAAGAAAGAGTCTTGAGGTTTATAGCTCATCTCTCATACGGTTTTGGCCTTTGAAAAAGGAATTGATTGTGATATTGAACCTGTTCTTTCTATGACCCCTCTTAATTGAGACAGGGGATCCAATACTTGAAGTAGAAAAAGGAGAAGAATGCCACTCGCGGCCGAGGATGGAAATTTAAGTGAATTTCTTTTTATGAAAAAAATAAAATAAAACATGGAACATATTACAAAAAAACAGATAGAGCCATACATATTTCTAAAACTCGTTGCTTCATTATTGAAAAATTAAAAACAAGACCACTATTGCTCAGGCAGTCAACTTTAGTGTTTTATAAATGCCTCACGACTGCCAGTGAAAACAACATGCTAAAGGTATTCTAAGGGTCTAGTAAATATAAAATTGATCATGACCAGCACGAAAGCATAGGGAAAGGTGAATCCCAGACAAGTACAGCTACAGTGACCAAAACATACAAAATCTAGGGGTGTCAGTGGTTCGGTTCAAACCGCGGTTTGAGACCGAACCAAACCATATGGTCTGGTTCGGTTTTCAAGCATAAGTGGTTCGGTTCGGTCTCGAAAATTGGTAAACCGCGTGGTTCGGTTCGGTTTGTGGTCTGACCCCTTCAGACCAAACCAGACCGAACCAAACCAAACCGAACCACGAGACCGAACTGCCAGACCAAACCATCAAACCGAACCGCCAGACCAAACCATTAGACCACATATACTAGTCATATATTTGTATTTTAAGTAACATCCACCTTTGAAATATTTTTTTAAAAAAAAAACTTCATGACATTAGACCATTCTTAAATATCATTTTATATCTTATTCCTTATTCATTTCAACACATGTTATATTTGTTGAGGCGCATAGTTAACAAAATTATGACGTGTGTTCACTTCATTCGGCTTCTTTATTCGTTAAATATTCTTCTTTCTTCGAATTTTCTCTTTTAAAAAAATTTAAACAATGATTTGAATCGTCATATGAACCATGGTCCGAATGGAGGTTTGAACCACTATCTAAACCACGGTCTGAACTACTATCTAAACCACGATCTAAACCACAATCCGAACCACATTACTGAACCGCGGTCTGAACCAAACCGAACCGAACCATGACGGTTTGGTTCGGTTCGGTTTGAACTTTTTGGCGGTTCGGTTTGGTCTGGAATTTTCCCAAACCGATGACTAGTGGTTCGGTCTCTAAAATGGCCGAGACCGAACCAAACCGAACCATTTACACCCCTAACAAAATCTGTCACACCTCTAAGAACAGTTTATAACAATGTATTATACTCCCTTAGTCCCAAAATGAAAGTCCGAAATTTGTCAAATTTTCGGACATTCATGTTGGGAGGAAGGGAGAGAGGGAGTACATGAACAGTGTATTAAGATGGTAGCACAATGGGGATACCTTCAAGTAGTCTACCTCACCGGACCCATAGACAAACATCACGTGCAAGATTTTAAAGGACTAATTATTACGTGCGATACTCTGTCAATGCCAATCAAACACTGATCTTTGAGATGTTAGCTCCTAAAGGTGATTCCTTCACAATTACCTACATCTCTCTCTTGCCTTTTCTCCACATAAAACATGTCATATTGACATGTCATGCATTTTTGCAGATTATGCAAGTCCAGCAACCAGAATTTTCTAGATAGAATCTCATGTAATAAATGCCATAAAATGTCATATTAAAGCTGTCCCCCTTTCCAAATTAAGAAGAATCTCTACTCTGAGATATTGCATCTCCCTCTCATAACTTCTCTATTCTAGCATTACGACTCGTCATTACCCAGCTACATTTATAGTGGTGGTAAAGCAGCACCAACCAAATACTTATGTTTACGAGCCACGGCTACATAAGAGAGGAACTCCAAGTAACAGTGACAGGTTAGTACCATAAGAAACTCTAACGATAAATGTTAGAGCACATTATGAACTCTGCTAACCATTTCAAAAACAAACCAGGTTCTTTTTTAATACACAGAAACCCCAGTTATATTATCAAATCTAATCCATGAGCAAAAAAAAAAAAAAAAAAAAAAAGATAAATACACCAAATTTCTTACATGAAGCTAGCAAGCCATTGTCTTCACCAAATCCTTCAGTAGGCCCATCGAACAGATCAGCTCGCTTATTTTCAAGATTTGTTGCATATCTATATATATAAAATACTAAGTTAATTAGAGAGAGAGGGAGTATAAAGACCATGTCTGATATATTGGAAGCTTGATGAAAAGAATACTTATACTCCCTCTGTCCTAGAATAAATGTCGCCCGTTTTTTGTACGTTAGTACGAAGGAACTTTGAGCAATAAATTTAGGTTGATTTAATTTATAGAACTTTTTATTGGTACACCATATAAATACAATCAATTTAACATTTTTTAATTTTCATTAGGATAACTAAATTAACCTAAAATTATTGCTCAAGTTCCTTCGTACTAACATACGAAAAAAGGGCGACATTTCTTCCAGGACAAAGGGACTATAAAACAGATAGAAGAAGTTTGATATTACACTTAAACAAGAGCAAAAGGACTGCTAGCACATTTACTTTTCACAGAAATAAAAAAGGTAAGGGGAGATGTCAAATCATTATGTGGTGTCTACAAAGCACCCCACTTCCGACCATAATGATTTTTCTAATCGTTCAAGACATTGATTAATTCTTACAGAAATATAAGTGAAACATAAGAAGCTAAGGTTAAATATGTTTAACTAGGAGCAATTATCACCACATATATTGGAATACAAAACTGTCTTAGATTAGCTTGCGAGGAAAAATAAATACAAAATAAAGTAAATAAGAAAAGATCTTCAGAACTTTCAAATGAACATCTTATAGCTTAAGAAGTTTGGGATATAACTGCTAAATGATTGCAGGACTTACTGTTTTTTAAGTGCCACGTACGAATTTAATTCCTTGACCTGGAGAGAAAGAACATGAAGTTTAACACTAACAGAATGGTGCAATGATCTGCAATATAGAAGATATAGGATTTTGGAAATGAAGCTGCACCATAGATTGCTTTTTCTCACTAAGCATCTTGTTGGTGCCTGTATCATTTTGATACTCAATGTCCTTGACTTCTCTATCGAACTCTTTAATGAGCCTGCCAAAACAACATTGTACTTCAGATTATATTATCAGGGATAATCAAGCATAGCATACGAGTAACTAAAGAGAAAGTCCAGCATGCCATTCAGTCAAATATTGTACTAGGCCATTCATTCTAAAGGACATCCCGTTTGATCACTTCCAGAAAATTGAACTATTTACGGAATGAATCACTAAAACAATCCTCTAGTTCCTTAATAAAGGGAGTCACTAAATCAAGGTTAATCAAAAGTTAAGACCCAGTTCCCTCCCCACCCACCCACCCTCACACACACACCATCCCCTCCCTAATCACAACTTTACACAATGAACGTGGAATTTTTAGCCATCAAGCTACAAGGCCTGTGGTTAGTTTTCTCCTAAAGCTATCAATTAATAATCGAAGTTAAATAGCATTTACGTCTACAATAGATAAGCTGTGCGCTTAGCTGAATCTCCCAAGTACGTTATTTTGTGCAAAACAACTGGAAGATTGACCCGGTACAGCTGCATGGAAAGGTAAATAAAGGAAAGGTTTAAAACAATCTCTAGCAAGCAGAATAAGGAGTAAGTTCCAATTTCTGGAATTTCTTAAGCTCAAACGTAAATCCCAAAAACATGGTTAATAGTTACTTAGAAGGGTAATCTTATGGCAGGAAAATGAGGGATCAAACATGATCCATTGGAATGAAACATCCTTGGGATGTTCACTGAAGTTCAGTATTCAGTCAGTAAATCAAATTGCTTGATTGTACAAAGTCAACCTAACTGTACATACTAAAATTGCGACATTCTTTGAAACAAACACGGGCAAATCATTCGATTTAGATAAATTTATTTGCAATTACGTATGTAAAACGGAGGAAGATAGAGATAGGGCCAGTGACCAAAGTACCTCTTACATTCCCGCATCTTATCAGTGAGCTCCTCCAACTGCCTACTCTGTCTACTCGAATCCTTGATCTTCTCCAACTTCTGAAACCCATTTCTGCAACACAATAAATTTCATCATATCCACCCAAAAAAGAAACATGTATGCTCCTAAACCCATAAAACCATTTACATCACGAAATCAATAGAAAAAAAAAATCAAATTCACCATGATTACCAACAGTTTACTGACAGACAACTGATTCCCCAGCAACTTAGGACAAGTCAGGATTAACTCCAACCAATCACATAATTACAGGTACCAAACATTAACCCTAGCACATTAAACTCATACATACGACCTGTAATCTTTTCTAGCAATGTCATTTCAACAACCATTACAAATTCAAAGCACCAGCCATCAATTCAACAAACACGTATAAATATTCAAAGATCTCACATTCATTAATAAAGACAAACAATTACGTATACAATGTATAAGCAAAAATGTAAAAAAAAACAAAACAAAAATTGCTTACGAGAGAGCTCGGAAAATGTCGGAAACTTGTCCTTCAAGCTCCGCAAGCTCCTCGCTTATGGCAGACAACGACGACGCCATCTCTAATAAACTCTCAACCTCGCAATTCAATCAAAATTTACTATTTTTTTGTTCCTCAATATCAACAATCCATTACACAAATGTTCGAAATCGAAATTCCAGAAATCCGCACTGACATGACAAAATGCCGCCCAATTACAAAAATTCAAAATGGATCGAATCGGCTTCAATGGAAATTGAAAAAAAAAAAAAAAAATCCTATTTTTTTTACGATCAGATCCGAGGGAATTGAGAAATGTAGGATGGATCTGATCGGGTTAGGGTTTGTAAGTTGAGAGACAAGAAACAATTGTGTAATCTATGAGCTGTGATTGTTATACATTGTGAATATAATTTTTCATTTTCTTTTTAAGGTATTTTTTCTTTTTATTTGTTTCTTTACTGTTGTTTTCGGATTTGGCAGTCGGTGGACGGCCTGGAAAGAAACCGTTAGCCGGGGAAACGTTAACGTGTTTTTCAAAACCTAGCTGTCACTTTCAATAAAAGGTTTTGGCTGTCAATCTCATATCCAGAAGGTTTTGGACAGTTGAGAAGTTCTGATTATTTATAAAAATGCCACCGCGTTTTTTTAAAACACGTTTTTCCTAAGAGTTAGAAAAAATGCGTTTTTCCCAAGATTTTGTGGGCTTCTCAATGCCCAAACGTGCGTTCCAATCCGAAACGCACCGCAAAGTAGGTTTGGCGAAGAAATTGGTTATTAGACTAATAATCCTATCCACCTTAAGAATGCTATCAAACGAATTGTTAAGATTTCAGAATCAAAAAACATTCATTTAGAAACGGATAGATTAATACTTTAGACATTTATTTATAGACGAAAAGATAATTAAATCTATATATATTAAAAGTCAAGGTAGAGTCTTTAGGTGGTGCCATGTGAACAAGTTTTGGGTAACTCTTGCTTTTGTTGGTGCCACATCATCCATAGTATTTTAATTAAGTGACTTTTCATTTTTCTCTTATTAGCTAATAGTATTAATTAATTGTAATAGTTACTATATTAGTTAACTATTACTATTAATAGTATTAGTTTATTATAATAGTTAACTATATAAAATAATTATTACTATTAATATTATAAGTTAAGTATAATAGTTACTATAAAGGGTAACTATTACTATAAATAGTATTAGTTAACTATATAAGATAACTATTACTATTAATAGTATTAGTTAAATGTAAAAGTTATTATATAAGATAACTATTACTATTAATAATATTAGTTAATTATATAACATAATTATTAGTAGTAGTAATGTTAGTTAAGCACAATGGTTACTATATACAGTAATTATTATTAACAATAATATTAACTAATTAGAATAGTTAAAATATATTGTAACTATTACTATTATTATTATTATTTTGAAAAAAATAACTATTATTAGAATTAGTTACTATATACTAGTAACTATTAATTTTAACTTATTACTTACGATAAAAGTTATTCCCTCGGTCTCAGGGTAAGAGTCATAATTTCTATTTTGGTACATCCTAGAGTAAGAGTCTTTTTCCTAACTCATAGCAAGCCTCACGAAATGTTCAACATACTTTACGATTAACTGTACGGATATCATTGTAACTTGTAGCACCAGCAACTTTATTCAATAAACATCGTAAGTAGTAAATCTCACCACAACCAGGAGGAACAAAAAATATTCGCCCAATTGCAAATCCTCTTTGCCTTGGAACCCACTCACGAATATCTGGTTTCCATACAAACTTCGTAGGAAATTGAGAATAAGTTAGTCCTCTAGCTTCATCATATTTCTTATTTGCTTCCATCCAACCCAAAAACATACTATGCGCAACCGAATCCCTCTGTAACACTGACTCAATATTATCACGATCATTAAACACAATAAATTTTTCATTAGGCAAATGAAAGCTCAATCTTTCAACCGCTGGATCTTTATATTGAATTTCATATCCAAATATTCTCCACGCAGCTTCACATGAGGAGACATATCGACAATCATAATACATTTTAACCTCATCAACAACCTGCTCGGCATTCTCACCAACTGATGTCTCACAAAATTTTGCTGTAACTCGATCATTATCTTTGTGTACATACTTAAATAAATATTTGATTGACCGCGATTGATTGCACCATTCAACATTTATGTGCGCACCATATGTAACCAACAAATATCTATTATGAGGAACAACATGTCTATTGTCCAAACACACACCATTTTTCATGATCGTTCTTCCATTATCACTCCTCTTGTACACAGCATATCCATCTTCATCAACTATTGTACGTTCCGCAAACTTTTTTGGATAGTGTTTAGAACATCTTCCTTTAACTATACACGGTGAGTTACTCCTGTCTTTCCCACATGGGCCATGAATCATCAATTCTTTAACAGCTTTAAAATACACTGGATCACTAACCTCATCGGGTATCTCAGCTGATATCATCCTATCAATATCTTCTGGTGACCGACTTTTATATTGGGAAGCTAGAAATAGCAAAATATGTGCATGCGGCAATCCCCTTTTTTGAAACTCAATTGTATATATAACTGAAAAAAAGGGAAATTTGTTAGATAAATTAAAATTCAATAACTACAAATATAAACAATTAATATTTTAAACAAATGAGGTTAATATAATATTAAAAAAGAAACATACCAGATTTAACTTCTCCAAATATTTTATTCTTCCTTATATCCTTGATCATCGCATCTAGTTTCACTTTAAAAATACGACTTATGACATCTGGACGATCCTCGGCTTTCAAACCATCCTTTTCTACCCATCGAACAATTTCAGGCCACTTTGGATTACATGTTAACGTTAAGAACAGGTCCGGATAACCAATCCATTTGCAAATAGCCATTGCATCTTTATAATTTTGAAACATATACCTTGCACCACCGGTAAATGAGGATGGTAAAATTACTCTCTTCCCCAATTTGGCAGCATCAAAATCACCAGTCAAGAAGACCTCTTGCAATCCCTTATACATTTCCGCTCGTAATTGCTTTTGATGCAATCTTATATACGTCAAACGTGAAGACTCAATCATAGTATAAGCATTCACCAAATATTGCTGAAATCTCTTAGAACACAAAATTATCTTCGAATCAAAATCCCTCTCATGCAAATGATAACAAAAATACTCTCGCATGCTAACTGTTTTTCTTCCCATCGTACCATCTATACTTCTGTGAAATGGAATATCTTTTCTATAACCATCTTGACTGAATGGAAACAACAAAGGATATTGTTAGAATAGAGATCATCAAAGAAACAAAGAGAAGAAAATATGCCAGCATTCCAGGCGGGCGCTTGGGGCCATACCAGGCGGGCGCTCGGTTTGATCAGTTGGTCCGATTTCTGGAGGAGGCTTGAAGCGGGCGCATGTGCCTATCCAGGCGGGCGCCTGGTGCCGCGCACAGTAAATTCGGGAATAGCAGTATTTTCGGGATTTCTCTTATGTTTAGGTTTAGGTCTTATTCTAGGGTGCCTATATAAGCAATGTTCCGCCCCCATACTCATTGTAACTCAGATTTAACATATTATAGTGCAAGATCCTGGCTTGGTAGTACCCCCAGACGTAGTCAAACATATTGACGAACTGGGTTAATAATTTCTGTGTCTTTTCTTGCTTTGATTTCGTGTGCTTTGTTTTGTGTGCTCTTATTGTTCTTGTGGGTTTTCTTGGGTAGTGGAGGGACATATCCACAACAACTGGTATCAAGAGCTCTAGTTTGGAGATCAGGGTTTAATCGTAAGATTGGTTTATCAAGCGATTGGGTGTTGTCAAGCAATCAGGAATGGGCAAGGACAAACAGGCGGTTGAGAAATTCGATGGGTCTGACTACGGATTTTGGAGGATGCAGATAGAGGATCTCTTGTATAACAAAGATCTCTATAAGCCTCTAAAAGGTGTCAAACCGGAAGGATAAAAGCAAGAAGATTGGGATCTCATGGATCGGAAAGCCCTAGGGGTGGTTAGATCTACTTTGTCAAAGTGGATCGCGAAGACTACCAAGAAGGCAAAAACCACAAAGGAGCTATTGGATTATCTTACTGAGAGATTTGAAACTCTATTTGCTGCAAACAAGGTTGATTTGATACGCAAGATGGGTAGTCTCAAGATGCAAGAGGGAGGATCCTTAGCTAAGCACATCGATGAGTTTATGGATGTTATAGACTCATTGACTGCGTTGGATATTACGTTTGATGATGAGGTTCATGCATGTTTGTTGCTAGCGTCTTTACCAGGAAGTTGGAGCGGAACGGTGACAGCGATCAATGCTTCAGCGGGTAAGAACAAGTTGAAGTATGATGATGTTAAGGATTTCTTGTTGGGCGAGGAAAATCGTTTGAAGAAGTTGGGGACGTCGTCTACTTCGGGATCGGCCTTAGCTATTACTAGCAGGGGAAGGCCGGGTACTAGCAATAAAGGGAGAACTGAATCAAGGGAAAACGTAGTGGGTGGTAAGGGCAAGGCCGTAGAGATCAGAGATAAACCAAGGGTTGCGAAAGGATCGGTGCAGTGTTATCATTGCAAGGAGTTAGGACACTACAAGAAGGATTGTCCCAATCGTGGGGGCAATTCGGTGAATGTGACAGTCGAAGGTGATGATGTACTGGTTCTAAGTGTTAGTAGTGCACTAGAATCATGGGTGCTAGATTCGGGGGCATCATTCCACTCTTGCGGGCATGCAGAAGAGATGGAGAATTATACTTCTGGTGATTTCAGTAAGGTCTATCTGGTGGATGGCGAGCCTTTGGAAATCAAGGGGAAGGGGGATGTCAGAATAGGAGCATCGGGCGGGAAGGTCTTACATCTGAACGGGGTCAGACACATTCCGGGTTTGAAAAAGAACCTATTATCAGTTGGGCAGTTGGACGAAGAAGGTTACAAGGTAACATTCGGCTGCGGGAACTGGGTTATTACCAAGGAGGATCGTGAGATCGCTCGGGGTAATAAGGAGGGGACATTATATTTGGCGGATAACACCAAGGCAAATATCGCGGTGGCGTCAGCCAAGGGTGGTACGGATTTGTGGCACTGTCGATTGGGTCACATGAGTGAGAAGGGGATGAAAGTACTTTGCTCAAAGGGAAGACTGCCGGGTTTGAAGACAGTCGACGTGGGGATCTGCGAAGATTGTGTGTTTGGCAAACAGGCGAGGAGTAATTTCTCGAGGACAGGTAGGACTTTGAGGGAAGCAAAGTTGGATTTGGTCCACACGGATTTGTGGGGGCCGGCCCCGGTAACTTCTCTGGGTGGTGCGTCATATTACATGACCTTTATTGATGATTCGACAAGGAAAGTCTGGGTTTATTTCTTGAAACACAAAGATGAGGCATTCGACGTGTTTAAGAAATGGAAGGCTTTGGTGGAGAATCGGACAGGTCTTAAGCTTAAGTGCTTGAGGTCAGATAACGGAGGGGAGTATGAGCTCGGGGAGTTCAAGGAATATTGTGCAGCGAATGGCATTCACATGGAGAAGACTCCAAAGGGCACACCACAACACAATGGGGTTGCAGAGAGGATCAACAGGACATTGAACGAGCGGGCTAGAAGTATGAGGTTGAAGTGTGGACTTCCGAAGACGTTTGGGCATATGCAGTTGACACGGCAGCTTTCTTGATCAATCGGGGACCATCGGTACCATTGGGGAATAAAATTCCAGAGGAAGCATGGAGTGGCAAGCAGGTAAATCTGTCCTTTCTTCGCATATTTGGCTGCGTTTCATATGTTCATATTGATTCTGCTGATAGAACTAAGTTAGATGCAAAATCTGTAAAATGTACGTTTATTGGGTATGGCGGGGATGACTTCGGGTATAAGTTTTGGGATGACCAAAGCCATAAAATTATTCGTAGTCGAGATGTGGTATTCAATGAACAGGTATTGTACAAGGACAGAAAGGGGCATCTGATGATATTAGTTCGGAACCAGAGGTTGTAGAGGTGGATATTCCAGACTCGGGTGGGAGCAGGATGGTTCATGATGACCATGGTCAGGGGGTCACTGAAGATGAACCACATACTCCGGAACCGGATATTCCGCTGCGTAGATCCAGCAGGTTGCGTGGATCACTTGACAGGTATACTCTTTCAAATTACTATTTGTTGTTGACAGATAGTGGGGAACCAGAATGTTATGCGGAGGATGTTCGTAGCTCACTTTGTGATAAGTGGAAAGCTGCGATGGATGATGAGATGGACTCATTGAAAGCCAACAAAACTTGGGGAGTTGATTAGACTGCCTAAGGGGAAGAAGGCATTGCATAACAAGTGGGTTTACCGGATCAAGGAGGAGGCAAACGGCAGTAAGCGTTACAAGGCAAGGTTGGTTGTAAAGGGCTTTCAGCAAAAGTACGGTATTGACTACACCGAGGTATTCACTCCTGTTGTAAAGATGACCACTATCATAATGGTTCTGGGGTTAGTAGTGGCGGATAACTTGTTGCTGGAGCAAATGGATGTAAAGACGGTCTTTCTTCATGGGGATTTGGAGGAAGAAATTTACATGGTACAACCAGTGGGATACTTGTCTAAGGGTAACGAGGAACTGGTTTGCAGGTTGACTAAGAGCTTGTATGGCCTTAAACAAGCTCCTAGGCAGTGGTACAGGAAGTTCGATGGATTCATGCATGACATTAAATTTGTCAGATGTGAGGCGGATCATTGTTGCTATTTCAAGAACACGGACAATGGGTATATAATCTTGCTGTTATATGTGGATGACATGTTAATAGCGGGTTCTAGAAGTAGAGAGGTAAACAGATTGAAGGCTCAGTTGTCAGAACGGTTCGAGGTGAAGGATTTGGGGGAGGCCAGAAAAATCTTGGGCATGCGGATTGACCGGGATAGGGAGTCAGGTAAGTTGGTGTTGGGTTAATGCCTTTGAATTTGGGACGCCGAGTTAAAGGATTAAACAACAGAGAGATTTCGTAATTCCGGGACAGAGCGCAGAAAGAAGGTTTCCAAGTCAGTTTTGGACTAGGTTTCCAAGTTTCTAAGAGATTTTGAGATAAACTTTACTAGTATAAATAGAAGCCAGTAGTTTAGATTAAAATCACACCTCAGATTGTCATAGACAAATTATTAGAGTGCTCAGAGCGAGGTCTGTAATTCTACAGTTGCACAGTTAAGAATTATTGTGATCAATAATTCGTGCAGCAGTAATAGTGTGATCTTGTAATCGTTTCTCCAGATTGATAATAATATTCTCTCCCCTCCCCGTGGACGTAGCCAAGTTGGTGAACCACGTATATCTGTGTTCTTGTGATCTCTCGATTTTCTTATCAAGTCTTGTTATTGCTCTAACAAGTGGCATCAGAGCTTGGTTGAAAAGGAGAATTAGCATCAACGGAAGAGATCCAAGATCGAAGAAAAACAAGGTAGCAGTTTCTGGTCCGTTTTTATCCAGTGCAGCAGTGAAGAAAAAGGCATAGCGCATTCGTTCACCGTTGGATCGTGCTGATTTTCGGTGAGTAGCTTCGGGACTCATAGATCTTAGATCTGAACGGTGGAGATCGGATTTTGTTGTTCGTAGCATCTGTAATTGTATCCGGACAGAAACTGCTGGTGTTTTGTCTTCGATTGTATGCGTTTAGAGTTTCTTGTTGCGATTTCTCTTAGTGGCACCAGAGCTTTGGTTCGTGGTTAGAGATTCAGGGATTCCTCTGCAGAGAACAAGAAGATGGGTCAAGGAAGATTCGATCGACAAGTTCAATGGGAAGAATAGTTTTTCTCTCTGGCAGATCAAGATGAAGGCTTTGTTGGTAGACAAAGATTTATGGGAACCGTTGGAGATTGCAATCAGGGATCATAAGGATCCCAAGGGTAAGGCAGTCACCACAGAAGGTACAGCAGAACAGTCAGAGAAGGACAAGATAGTAGCAGCGAAGGAGGTGGCGGCATTGAAGAAGTTAGATCAGAAGGCTCACGCCAAGATCATCAGACAGTTGGATGATGAGATCCTAACCAATGTTGCAGGAACAGACTCCGGAAGCGATCTTTGGTTAAAGTTGGAAGATATGTACATGACATGTTCATTGACCAACAAGTTATACTTGAAGAAGAAGCTATATGATTGTCGTATGACTGTAGGTACGCCCATAAATGATCATCTTGACAGATTTACTTCTGCATTACTTGAACTGCATAATATAGGAGTAGTTGTTGATGACGAGGATGCAGCCTTACAGCTTTTAGTGTCTTTACCTATGTCTTATGAACATTATGTCGATTCGTGCATAAACCGTAAAGATGGTATCTCTTTAGAGGAAGTGAAAACTTCTCTCAAGACGAGGGAATTGCGCCGAAATGCAAGTGAGAATGAGGCAGGTACCCAGTCATCAGGTTTGGTTGCTAGTAGTAGCAACAACAGGGGTTCTAGTGGGAGGAAGAACAATCAAGGTAATTTTTCACACAAGAAGGGTCCAAAACCTGGGGATATCTGTAATTTCTGCAAAGAGAAGGGGTATTGGAAGTTCGACTGTCCCAGAAGGAAGAAAGGCAAGGCACCAGTCACAGCAGAGGCCATGACGGCCAGAGATTGCAGTTCAGATGAGGATTATGCTCTAGTAACATCAGAATCAGCATGCGTATCTAATGCGTGGATTCTTGATTCAGGAGCGTCTTACCATATCAGTCCTAGGAGAGAATGGTTTACCGGTTATAGGCAGATAGTTGGCGGTGATATAAGCATGGCCAACAGTACAGTCTGCAGGGTTGTCGGTATTGGTTCGATCAAGGTCAGGACTCATGATGGTAGGGTTGTCACTTTGAACGAGGTTCGACACGTTCCGCTTATGACGAAGAATCTGATTTCTCTTAGTCAGTTAGACAGCAAAGGGTTCAGTTTCAAAGGTAAAGGTGTAGCAGTTAGTGTCTGTAACGGTTCAGAAGTGATGCTGAAAGGCCTTAAGCGGGGCTCCTTGTATTTCCTCCAAGGAAAGACGCTTGCAGAGTCGACTATGGCTGCATCAGAAGAGGTGAACGAGGGAGATATGTCTAAGCTGTGGCACATCAGGCTCCGTCACATGAGCACTCGAGAGATACATGAGTTGACTAACAAAGATCTTTTTTATGGCCATAAGATCAAGGATCTTAAAGGCGTTCTGGATTACATCCACTCAGAGAGTTGGGGACCTTCACATCAGGAATTTCTAAGGGGGCACATATATGTCTTGTCTATGGTTGATGATTACTTGAGGAGGCCTTGGGTGGTTATCATGGAGAACAAGAATGGGGTCCTAAGGAATTTCAAGGACTGGAAGACAGTAGTGGAGAACCAGACAGAGAAGGAGATCAAGAAGCTCCAGACAGATAATGGTTTGGAGTTCTGCAGTACTGAGTTCAATTCGTTTTGCAAAGAGGTGGAGGTTTCTAGACATCTCACCAGCAGAGGCACGCCACAGCAGAATGGTGTAGCAGAACGAATGAATCAGACATGGCTTGTGGGAGCGTTGTGCATGCTCTCCAATACAGAGTTGTCTAAACGTTTCTGGGCAGAAGCGCTTAGTACAACATGTTACTTGATTAATCATGGACTTCATACTGGTATTGGCTTCAAAGTTCCCTATGAGGTATGGACTGGTAAATCCATGATTGTTTCAAGTGTTGGCAGTATTGATAAACAGGTGGAGCAACAAGATACTGAAGAGTTAGTTGTACCACAGTCAGATGTTGAAAAACAGGTGGATCAACAAGATACTGAAGAGTTAGTTGTCCCACAGTCAGATGTTAATCAGGATCCACCAACAGAGACAAAGACTGAAGCACCAGAAAGTTCAAGTTCAGTTCCTAAAGAACATGGGTTAGCACAAGGAGGGTCTAGAAGAGCTAATTTCAGGAATGGATTTGAAGACTTGGTGTCTTATGCACTGCAGGTTGCTGAGGAAGTAGAGCCCGTTCTTGTGGAACCTTCTATTTTCAATAAAGCAGATACATGTTCAGAGTCATCTCAGTGGTATGCGGCTATGGATGATGAGATGGAGTCTCTTCACAGGAATCAGACTTGGAAGTTGACTACAAGGCCAGAAGGCAGGAAGATTGTGACTTGCAAGTGGATCTTCAAGAAAAGGGAAAGGATGTCCCCGGCAGAAGAGGTCAAGTATAAATCTCGAGATGTTGCAAGGGGTTTCACACAGAGAGAGGGGGTGGACTACAATGGGATCTTCTCAACAGTGGTCAGACACACTTCGATCAGAGTGTTGCTAGCAATAGAAGGAGAGATATACATGACAGAGTCAGAAGGATTCCAAGTTCCTGGTAAGGAAGATCAAGTTTGTAGATTGAAGCAATCACCTAGGCAGTGGTACAAGAGATTTGACAGCTATATGATAGCAGCAGTCAAGAAGTCAGAGATTCAGAAGTCGAAAGGCTTATTGGTCGCAGAGATGAAGGGTTTGGTTAACGCGAAGAAAATTCTGGGTATGGAGATCTATAGAAAGAGAGCCAAACGGAAACTGTTCTTATCCCATAAAAGATACATCAAGAAAGTTTTAGAAAGGTTTGGTGGGTCGACAGCTAAGGCTATAGATACTCCGAGTGCAGTGAATGCACATACAGTCGCGTTTGGGCCCAAATCGGTTGAGGAGAAAGAGTATATGGCTCCAGTATCCTATGCTAGTGCAGTTGGTAGTTTGATGTATACTACAGTGCGCACTAGCGACGTCAGACTCATCTGTGGAGATGGGACAGAATGTACAGTCAAGGGTTTCTCAGATTTGGGTGATGTTGACTCAAGAAGATCGAAGACCGGATATGTGTTCACGCTTGGTGGGTCAGTTGTCAGTTGGAAGGCTAGATTGCAGACGACAGTGACAGTGTCTTCAACAAGAGCAGAATACGTGGTATTGACAGAGTCCGCTAAGGAAGGAATATGGTTGAAGGGATTGATCAGCAATCTTGGGATACATCAGGATCAGGCTAGTATTTATTGCGATAGTTTGAGCGTGATTTGTTTGGCTAAGGATCATGAGAGGACCAAGCACATTGATGTCAGATATCATTTCCTAAGGGATGAGAAACGGGTAAAGGTGAAGGTAGGGACGGCGAACAACCCTGCAGACATGTTCACAAAACTCGTGACGGGAAGCAAGTTCCAACATTGTTTGGACTTGCAGATTGTTCGCAGCTATTAGATAGCAGAAGAGGCGAGGGGGGAGAAAAGGTTTGTTGTCATGGAGATTCAAAGTCAAGGTGGAGATTGTTGGGTTGATGCCTTTGAATTTGGGATGCCGAGTTAAAGGATTAAACAACAGAGAGATTTCGTAATTCCGGGACAGAGCGCAGAAGGAAGGTTTCCAAGTCAGTTTTGGACTAGGTTTCAAAGTTCCTAAGAGATTTTGAGATAAACTTTACTAGTATAAATAGAAGCCAGTAGTTTAGATTAAAATCACACCTCAGATTGTCATAGACAAATTATTACAGTGCTCAGAGCGAGGTCTGTAATTCTACAGTTGCACAGTTAAGAATTATTGTGATCAATAATTCGTGCAGCAGTAATAGTGTGATCTTGTAATCGTTTTTCCAGATTGATAATAATATTCTCTCCCCTCCCCGTGGACGTAGCCAAGTTGGTGAACCACGTATATCTGTGTTCTTGTGATCGCTCGCTTTTCTTATCAAGTCTTGTTAGTTGGTTCTTTCACAAGCAGAATACGTTGAGAAAGTCTTGGCAAGGTTTTACATGGAAGAGGCGAAGCCAACAGGGACACCATTGGGTATGCACTTCAAGCTATCCGAGAATGACTCACCTAAGGGCAAGGAGGAGCGTGACAAGATGGAGAGGACTTCATATGCTTCGGCAGTGGGGAGTCTAATGTATGCAATGGTGTGTACAAGGCCGGATATTGCACATGCGGTGGGAGTAGTCAGCCGGTACATGGGCAATCCAGGGAAGCAACATTGGGAAGCGGTTAAATGGATCCTGCGTTACTTAAAGGGTACTGCTGGTAAGGCTCTGTGTTTCTCAAGCAAGGATGTCGTGTTAGCGGGTTATGTTGATGCGGATTTAGCATCAATCGATCTAGACAAGAGGAGAAGTACTACGGGTTATGTTTTCACATTGGGTGGTACGGCAATCTCCTGGGCTTCTAAATTGCAGAAGATCGTGGCTCAGTCGACTGCGGAAGCAGAATATGTGGTAGTGACAGAGGCAAGCAAAGAGATGGTATGGTTGCAGAACTTCTTGGGTGAACTTGGGAAGACGCGAAGTGGTAATGCTCTCTACAGTGACAGTCAGAGTGCAATTCATTTGGCTAGGAATCCGGCGTTTCATTCTCGGACGAAGGACATTGAGCTGAGGTTTCACTACATCAGGCATCTCTTAGAAAGGAAAATCTTAAGGCTGGAGAAGATTTTGGGATCGGAGAACCCGGCTGACATGTTGACCAAGGTTGTAAATCTTGAAAAATTGAAGCTATCTAAAGCTTCAATTGGGCTTGGAGAATAAGAGAGGAGGAAGGCACTACCATGATCGAGGTGAGCACTAGGACGACACCAAGGATAAGTTGAAGACGGACACGGGGCTAATATACGCGGTTGATCTCTAGGTGGGAGATTGTTAGAATAGAGATCATCAAAGAAACAAAGAGAAGAAAATATGCCAGCATTCCAGGCGGGCGCTTGGGGCCATACCAGGCGGGCGCTCGGTTTGATCAGTTGGTCCGATTTCTGGAGGAGGCTTGTAAGCGGGCGCCTGTGCCTATCCAGGCGGGCGCCTGGTGCCGCGCACAGTAAATTCGGGAATAGCAGTATTTTTGGGATTTCTCTTATGTTTAGGTTTAGGTCTTATTCTAGGGTGCCTATATAAGTAATGTTCCGCCCCCATACTCATTGTAACTCAGATTTAACATATTATAGTGCAAGATCCTGGCTTGGTAGTGCCCCCAGACGTAGTCAAATATATTGACGAACTGGGCTAACAATTTCTGTGTCTTTTCTTGCTTTGATTTCTTGTGCTTTGTTTTGTGTGCTCTTATTGTTCTTGTGGGTTTGCTTGGGTAGTGGAGGGCCATATCCACAACAGATATTGTAGACCCAAATAAGAAGGATTAAGTTGATTAATGCGCTTAGGGTGACCATCTCTAGATTGAATAATAATGTCTCTATCTGCTAATGAACTATCAAAATCCCCAACTATCAAAGCTGCAACTTCCGATGCAGTAGGCAGATTATACACTCTAGCATCACCAGCTCGACGACCAACCAATTTTAAAGTAACTTCACTTGCTTCTTCAGATAATAACCTCTCCTTGGCCATTCGAAATGATTTTACCAACACATTGTTTTCATCTAACATTGATTTCAAATCTAATATTATGTCATCACGTAAATCACTTACATTATCGTCTGCCCTGAAAATATAAAACAAATACTATTATATTAATAATCATTGGATATATAATATATGTGAATAATTACAATTCAATAATAATTTTAAAGATTATTTACCTTACTGATGATTTACGATTAGCAACTTCATTCTCTGTATCATATATATACAACTGTGCAAATTTTGGTTGCTCCCCAGGCGACGGTAATAATGTACCAATTCTATGATAATTCTGCCAATTTAATTTAAAGACAGGAGGTGAACCACCTTGATTAACACTCCTGTCAATCTTCCCTCCCAATGATGCGAAACAAAACATATTATTGTAAGACCGGATGTTCTGCATAAAGTGTTGACTCCTTTGCGATCCGTTAAACGTCAACTCATGTAAAGTAATTGGAGGATTTCGCACTACATGGAGTTCAATTTTTCCATGAACGCAACATAGACTGTATTTGGAGAAATTGGATTGCGACATCTTTTTAACCTTTCTTCAAACCAAAAATATGCTCCACAAAAAGAGCAAGTATTACATGCATCCCCAATATCAATATATTCTAGAAAGGTAAATTAAAGGAACATTAGTATTTAATAATTACTCCCCCCCAAACACACACCTCTTAATAAAGTTTAAAAAAAACAATGGCAACATAAAATTAGTAAAAAATTAATATTTAATTAAAATTACCTAAAGAGGAAGATCTTTCATCGTTGTTCACTCGTCGACTATACGGCACACGTTTTCTTGTCATAGCAATAGGCCGTTCCATGATATTTCCAATATGAATATCTTCCACAATTCTTGTACCTAATATAATTACAACGAAATAAGCTGTTTATTTTATATATAGATTAATAATAAATCATATATATATACATATATATACATGAAAAATACACTTACTTGAAGTTGAACAAATAGTAACATTGTTAGCACTTGTAATAACTTTACTTGCATTTCCCCGAATAGTTATCCCTTCTTCAAATGTTGATGAATGAAAGAATCCTTCATTCATAACACCAGGAAGAACAAATCTATTTTTCCATAATTTAGACCTTGATAAACCCCCTAAATAAAAATAAATATATTAAAAAAAGTATAAATTAAAAGTGAAATTTATTATAAACCTGAAAAAAAGGAATAATGTACATACTCAATACAGTATTAGATTGGAGATTTAATGATGTATCGGTAATCTTAATACGTTTATTCGATCTACCCATCGAACCTTGAACCACACTTGTAATAGGTAATTGTCTTAGAGGTATTGATCCAACCAAATTATTAACATCCAAATTGAAATTTCTTTTTAAACCTACAAATTAAATAATAAATTTAAATTCAAATATAAAAAAAAACATGCTTTAAGTACATATTAGTATAAATTTATAAGTTGATAAATCATATGAATATTATTAATACAATTAAAGTGCCGCGATTACCAATATATGGGAGTCCTAAAGTAATAGATGTAACATCTGGAGCAAAATTAAATACCCTTGACCTTGTATGTACAACAACAGTCTGTTCGGAATGAAACTGTAATTGAGCCACTAAAAAAAAAGTGTATTAGCACAACTCCTGGAAAATTATACTATAGTAACTAAAACTACTTCTACTATTATTAAAAAATCACAAGTAAATTTATATACATCTTTAAATTTATTTATATTTATTTAAAATACTTAATAATTATATAATGTAATTATAAATATCCACGCACAAAAGAAAACACCCGTGCGAAGCACGGGTCAATTCCTAGTATGTTTTAATGATGGTGGTGTGTACAACTAATTTGTATTAAAGTTTTTTTAAGAATTTTTTAGAACGTAGAAATTGAAAATTTCTTTAGCGTATGTTAACAGAGTTCCTATATTTTTTCATTTCAAATATTTTCAATCATTATTACTTAAAAATTAGTCTTTACGATTATTGATTTAAAAACGGGCTTTGGACTTAAGGGCCCCCAGGACCAACTTTTATTCTAAATAAGGACCCAACAGATCAATAATACCAGAGACACCCCTCGCCTACAAAAAGACTGAACTGCCCTCTTATAACTAACATATAAGAGTAACTTTTCACTTTTTTCAACATTTAAGAAAAAAATATAATATTATTCGGTCAAATCCCGGTCAACCTCTTATAACTAACATGTAAGACCAATAATTAACATATAAGAGTAAAAAAAAATTCACTTTTTTCAACATTTAAGAAAAAAATATAATATTATTCGGTCAAATCCCGGTCAAACACTTATAACTGACATATAAAACTAATAACTAACATATAAGAGTCAATTTTTTCACTTTTTTCAACTTTTAAGAAAAAAAAATATTATTTGGTCAAATCCCGGTCAAACACTTATAACTGACATATAAGACCAATAATTTACATAAAAGAGTCAATTTTTTCACTTTTTTCAACATTTAAGAAAAATATATAATATTATTCGGTCAAATCTCGGTCAACCTCCTATAACTGACATATAAGACCAATAATTAACATATAAGAGTAAAAAAATTTCACTTTTTTCAACATTTAAGAAAAAAATATAATATTATTCGGTCAAATCCCGGTCAAACACTTATAACTGACATATAAGACCAATAATTAACATATAAGAGTAATTTTTTTTTACTTTTTTCAACATTTAAGAAAAAAATATAATATTATTCGATCAAATCCCGGTTAAATACTTATAACTGACATATAAAACCAATAACTAACATATAAGAGTCAATTTTTTTTTTACTTTTTTCAACTTTTAAGAAAAAATAATAATATTATTTGGTCAAATCCCGGTCAAACACTTATAACTGACATATAAGACCAATAATTTACTTATAAGAGTTTTTCAAAATTAAGAAAAAATAAATAATATTATTTGGTCAAATCCCGGTCAAACTCTTATAAATGACATATAAGACCAATAATTAACATATAAGAGTAAAAAAAATAATCATTTTTTTCAACTTTTAAGAAAAAAATATAATATTATTCGGTTAAGTAGCCTTTATACGAAAAGCAAGCATAGAAACAAATACACGCCACAAACTTTCCAGTTAACAAAATCACCTACATAGAAAGTTCAATTTTGTACACCAAAATGTTGAAACAAAAACCAATACCATCAACTGCATTTCACTAGAGTTTGTAACAAGTAACCTAGCACCATCAACTTAGTTATGCTGTGAGACAGCAGGTCTTTTGCTTGAGCCTCTTAGAGCATACCCATGACATGATGAACAACAACAAAGCGATGAAACCAATACCATAAAAAAGGTTCAAACATTACAATTACTAAACAGTTTAAAGTTCATTAAACTAAAAAATAAATTGATGGTCAACAGGAAGAGACAAAGGAATTTAACTTCAATGTGATCATCCAAATGCCTTGAAATTAACTGAATAGATTTATACTCATGCCGGAGAATTATGATGGTCGGAGTGAAGCCAAAATTTGGCTCAGATCTGGCCAGATCTGAGTAGAGAAACATTGGATCTCAAATTTAAGATGGCCGGTCGGATCTACATGGTCTAGGTTCGTGTGCGCAGTTCGTTCGAAGATGAAGGGAGTTTGTTGATTTGATGGTGTTTGGCCGGAGAAGAAGCTCTTGCCGACGCTAACTTTGAAAAAGTATCCATAGAGAGAGACCGATCTGGAGAGAACGGCGGACAGATCAGGCGGAAGGAGCGTCGCCGGAGTCAGAGCTTCGTTGGGGAAAAAGTAGTAGCCGGAGAAGATGGGATCCATCGACGGAGACAGAGAAGAAGGGATTGACGGCTTGGAGAGAGAGAGCCAGAGAGAAAGTAAGAAAGGTTTGTCGGTGCCGTCGCCGTCGCCGGAGAAAAAGAGGGAGATGCGTGCGTGTGTGTGACGAACGGACGACGGTTTGGCAGTGGGAGGCGCCGTCTCCGGTAACAGTCACCGGCAGGCTAGAGAGAGAGAGAGAGAGAGAGAGAGAAAGAGAATGGTTGAGAGAGAAGTTGCCGGAGAAGGGGTAGGAGACTTAAGAGAGAGGGAGGGAGTTGGCTGGAGAGAAAATGTTTGGGTGGGAGTGGGTATCGTGAATGTGAAGGAGGGGGTGTTTGTTTGACTGGTCAAATGGGGGTGAGGGGTGTCTGGGGAATTAAGATATGTTAAGAACTCCTTATTCAGAAATTTTAGACTAAGCCTCTCCTTAACATGGAATAACATTTGGGTGGGGAGGGCTCTAGAGGAAAAAACCCTTAACTACGGAAACCGCTTCTCTATCTCTCGGGAATTCTCATTAACATCATCAACCTTTCCGTATGAAGGTTTTTTCATTTTTGATTTATTCGGATCTCGTAATTTAAATATTAATAACTAATAATATCAGTGATTAATGTTTATATTATGAGAAATTTCTTGTTTTTTAATAATAAGTCTTACCCAAATCTCTTTTCCTTGTATGTTTGTGCACATCTCTATGTGTAAATTTAGTTGTGAATTTTTGTATTTGTGTGAATACCCCTTTCCGATTCCGCGACGCGCGGGAAATTTCATGTGATATGTATTTAATAAAAGAGATGTTTATAGAAACATTAAAAATATGAGAGTCGCCACGCCGTTTTAATTAGTCAAAACATTGAGAAAAAACTATTATTTCGTGTAAATGAGTTCGGGGGTCAAATTACGATAAGAGAAAAATATTAAGCAGGTCAGCGTAGTTTTGAGTTTGGATCCGAAGATTGCCTACGTTCTTCTCAATGTGAGAAGCTCAGGTCAGTGTAGTTCGAGAAGAATTTAGAATATGCAGAAGAAACGGGATCATGCATATTGATGGGGAGTATTTACCTAAAGATTAGGGTTTAGAAGTAGTTCCTAAATCATGTTCGGGTTGATGAACCCTAAATCATCATCGGCTATGAAATAACATATTAATCATGAAGATCGAAACCCTAATTCTAGCATAAATAAGGTTTTATTCTAAGAACATGAAAAACATGTGAAGAAATATGTTATGAATATCATGAAGAACATATGAATAAACATGTTAAGAACATGAATATTATGGATCTAAATCAAGAACATGACTAAAAAGGTTAGAAAACTTACCTATGTTGGCAAGAATTAATCTTGGATCTTCTTAGGAACTTTGAGAATGTTCTTGGATGCTTGAAAGGCTTGATTTGAGAGGAAATTTGTCACTTAGGAGTATTGGGAGCTCTAAGAAACGATGTATGGAATTCTGGAATCGGGATCTATACTGATTATTTGATGATCCTTGATTATGAGGCTAAGGGCCCTTTCTATAGGAAACTGGCGGAGAGATCTGGCGGCAGAGATCAACCCGTCTCAATCATAATAGGGTCCTGTGCCAAAACGTAAATATTGGGGCCTTATGTCTATCGCACTATAAATTCATATGACAAAAAAAATTGTGTTAGACGGTATTACTTATGAGACAGGGTTTGTTGAGAGAGTAAACAGTTTACTCCTCTATAGACGGGACGGGACGGGGCGAGCTTATTTCCTCTTTCATCGAGACCCGTCTCACACATAAGACCCGTCTCAAAAATAAAACGGTCTCAGATGAAGCTTCCTCAAATCATATCCAGTTTACCTTGAGAATACATATCAACAATGATACAACCATTTTTGGTAGACATAAGTTACAAGTGAACAAAAAAACACTATAACACCTTTTAACTACAACACCAAGGTTTATTGATCAAGAATACGACAACATTGTAAAGGAAGAGAAACCAAATGCTCAAATTCTGACTTTTCCCAAACTCAAAATTAGAGCTTCAATTTCATAATTAGATAATTAGATATTTCAATTTAGGCTTCATGTTGGTCCCAAAGAGCAACAAGGGTATAAAAAATAGCTAGAGGGGGGTGAATAGCTGTTTTAAAATTCTTTTTGTACCCTTGATAAACTCAATTGCAAATGCGCACTTTATCAAATAAGCGTTATGATATGCGCCTAAGTGAGTGAGTGAAATGCACAGCGGAATTTAGTAATGTAAATAGGCGCAAAGTATGATAAAGGGGGCGCATACACTCTAAGTATTTGGCTCAAAGTGAGTGAAATAAGGAACTAAGGTAAATGATATAACAAACACAACACAGTTCAATCAATCAATCTACAATGAATAAACAAACAAATAGTTAGATATGATATGACTTGAAAGGAAATAGCAAGATAGTAAGTACGCGCTATTTGGAGAGGTTCGATCGGGAAAATGATCTACGTCCTCTACCAAGATGGTGAGTCTTGGATTTCTAATGGAGATCTTATATAATGAGAGAGTGTTAAAAATTACAATCTTTTGAGCTTATACACTAACTCAAAATCTATTTCTATGAAAGAACAAATCCTAGACAATAACCGGTGTATCTCTAAAAGAAAGATCTAAGTGATCAAACTTAAAGAGGTGCGTGTGTGATTTTAGATTCAAGGCTCTTTAGATCTTTGAGATTGAGAGCACAAGAAAATTAAAGTGTTTTCGCTTGAAGATCTGGGCTAAGGATGAAGTTATGAAGATATTCTTGAGAATTCTGGAAATAAGAAAGGCAATCTTCAAATCTTCAACAAATGCTTGAGAGAGAAATTCTTGAAATGCTTAGCAACTTCAAATGGTTGAAGTTATGGGGTATTTATAGTAGAGCCCCAAAAACTAGCCGTTGGAAATCCTTGGTGAGTCAGAGAAAGGACGGATGTGCTGTCGCTCATTGAGTGGGGCACGTGTCCTTTTATAGCCGTTAGACACATAACACAAATATGACCGTTATGGACAGGTGTCCTTAGATGCGGGTGCATACGTGTTATTTAACCACCGTTGGACCATTGGCGTAGTTTGAATCTTCTTCAAGTATTTGAGTCTTCATTAAATCACTGAATGTTATATCAACATTTATGCGCATTGAGCCAAAGGGCGCGAAGACATAGCGCGCGCTAAGCCATTTGAGTCGCGCGAGCTAAGCTATGAGCATACTCATGCGCGCGCCTAAGGAGGCGCATGACGCATGGGAGAGGCGCATGGCACGTTGCTCAAACTTACGGAGTGATTTTCTTCAATCTTGATCTTCTTGCCCTATTCCTAAGCCTATTATATTACAATGGACAACCTAAAAAATGAATTATAAAAACTTCTTACATGTGGGTCTAAAGTCCATGAAATAATACTTAGGTGATGGATCAATCAAATCTAATCAATCCTATTACATTGAAACTTGAGATATAAGTGGGCATACCCAACAATCTCCCCCTATTTGATTGATGCCATTACCTACTATATCAGGGACAAACATTATACTTGATAATAACATGTCCAAATAAAAGAAATTGGTAAATCATGTCTCAAGTTAATGCACACACTAGTCCAAGATATAGATTTCTAATCTATTCCAATAAAGATAAAACATTACAAATGGAATGATAGAAAATACAGTTTATAACACATTCAACATGATATGAGTTTTAGTTTTGAAATGTGTTTAAACAAAGTTTAAACTCAATGCATGAAATATGAAACAATTCAAATATGATGCATATGATTTTAAACAACATTCATTGTTCTACAAACAAGAAGTTTGAGTGAACAAGTTTTGAAACAAAAGTGATGTTTTGTTCTCATTAATACTCAAGGTGTAAGAGTTACAGAGTGCAAGTATTTAACAGAACAAAAATAAAAGGTTCTAAAACATATAAGCACTAAATCACTAATAAAAAGTTTCTAATCACAAAAAGAGTTCTAACAACTTACAAACAAAACATAAACTAAGGGTTGGGAGGAGGCGCGTCGTCATCCTTCAATCCTTCTTCTATTTCAGAAACAGAGCGCTGAATTTGTTTGGAGAGTTGGTGACAACGGTTTACAACACCGTGAGTATCAGTGACACCATCTCTAATGTAGCGCAAATGATCAACATTTATGTTTTGATACTCATCAATGGTGCGCTGAGTGATAGATTGCTGTTGTGAAAAGTTTTCAGTGAAGGCTTGGAAGTTAGCTTCAACAGCAGCTTGGGCAGTGAGAATGTCAGCAGAAACTCTATATGTGCGCCTGTCTGCACTGGAATGCGCGGCATTGAAGTGAGTGACAATTAATTCCTTCAAAACATCAATCTTTGAGAGCAGTGAATTAATGTCAATATGCGCGCCAGGAGCAGAGCTGGAAGAGGGCGCATGAGTTTCAGGAGCTGAAGGCGCATGAGTTTCAGGAGCTTTGGGTTCTGCGCCAGGATCAGCACCATATACTGTTAAGCCCAGAATTTCTAGTTCATCCTTAACTTCTTTGAGTTTATCAACAACACTCAATAATTTTTGGCAATCTCCAGCCACCATCTCAAACAACTTCCTTATATCACCTGCTATATTCAACTCTACCTCCCTTATGGCGTTAATGAAATCTTGGCCATCAGTGAGTTTGATGCCACCATCTATGCGCTCATGTAGGGAAGCAAGAGTACCTTTGAAAAGTTCATTCATTTGATCTATAGCGTCATTCCATTGTTGAGGAGTAAGGAAATGTTTGTCCTTGATATTCGCATCTATGCACGCCATCTCCCCCTTAATGGCAGCAATCTCATTAGCTTGCTGAGTTAGCATAGAAGTATGAAGCACCATCTGAGAATTAATGTGAGCTTGGCCTTCCTGAAGTTGATGTAGCAGTGAGATAACCATACTCATATCAGGAGTGGGAGGAGGAGGAGCAGGAGAAGTATGGGGCGCATGAGGTGATTGAGTAGGAGCGCTAGGAGAAGGAAGATATTCGTCGCTTGAAGTAGGCTCTACTGAAATAGTTGGGGGCGCAGAATCACAAGGAGAAGGCGCAGAAGGGCTCTTGCGCCTAGTCAAGGGCTCTGGCTCCCCCTGAACTAGATCATCACTCAAGTCGCCAAAAAGTTTATCAGATAGCCTATCTTTGAGGGCTTGGCGCTCAGCAGAGAGTGACTCTGAAGGTAGTTTCTGAGCTGGAGCAGGAGCAGAAGGCTTTGATGGAGGCGCACGAACAATAGGAGGCGCAATTGGAGTGGGCGCGCGTGCATCAGCGCTAGACCCTGCGCCTTTGCGCCTTTCAGACTTGGATAAATCAGCAGCCTATTTCAATCTGTAGTCTTCATCCCTCTTTTTCTGCGCTTCCATTCTATTGGCTTCTTTAGCGCGTTTAAGTTCTTTCTCTTCTTCTGTTTTAGTTCTCGGGCGCTTAGGAGGCCTGCTTGTTCCTTCAGCAACCCCTTTTCCTTTGCCCTTTTCTGCGCCTGGAACAACTGTAGGTTCTGCGCGAAGTGCTTCTTCAATACTGCGCCTTCTTCTGCGCCTTCTTCTGCGCCATCTACATCTTCATCGGACTCAGTGGCTTCATCAACCAACTAATCTCCTTTAACTCTTGGCGCGCGCTTAGCCATGCGCTTCCTGCGCCTTTTCATAACCAAACTGTCTTTCCCAAATATGGGAACGTCAGTGGTTTGATAAGCTGGGTTCTGAGCGAGGAAATTAGCAAGAGCAGGATAAGTGAGAAATATCTTCGTGAGAATTCTGCAGTGAGTTTTGAACTTCGTCTTCCCATCCGCCTTGTTCTTGTTGTACTTATCAATCTGGTCTGACAAGGTTTTGAATAAGATTTGAGGCCAGTTGAGGATTGTGTTTCCCATAATAGCTGCAGTATATTCCAACTGCTCCATTGTAAATCTATTTACATTTCCCGTCTTGAAAATAATGGAAGTCCCCACCAAATGTGCGATATGCGCCAGTAAATCACCACCATCCCTTATTTTAATAGATTTGATGTTATTCTGAAGAGTAGGAATGTTGAGATGGGTTCTAGCCATAAGATTCTGCGCAGCAGCAGGATAGGTATTGAGTTTACCAGCTACACTCAGAGGGTCAGTCGTGTTGAAGTTGATGATATTCTTGAGAGTGCCAGTAGAGATAGTTATAGCAACGTTCTGAACGATGGCGCATATCCTGTAGCGCACGTATCCATCAGCAGGAGTCTCCACGAGAGCAGCAGTTGAGAAGAATTCATCCACGAGGAGCGGTGAGTAGAAGGGTTGCTCCAAAGTAAATAGAGGCAGAAGACCAGCTTGTCTGATAAAATCCATAATATCAACGCCAATTTGGACTGCAGATAGCTCAGTGAGATTAAATGTCTCACCGGGTCTGAAATTTGCTGGATCCTGAAAACATAACAATGATTTAAGTTAGGAGTGTATCAGGCACATAGAATCATAAAATGAGCTAAGTATAGAGTAGGCGCAGGACAATATATAGGCGCATAAAAATAGCATGCGCATACTATTATTAGGCGCATATATGTTGTAGGCGCATACAAATACGAGGCGCATATCATGGTTCTATGAAAAATACTAAAGAAAAATTAAACATAAAAATTTGACTAAGTAAAATTTAGGCGCATAAAATGTTAGGCGCATAATGGCTTTAGGCGCATAAGTTGATTGAGGCGCATAACATTTGTATTTGCATAGGGCACATACAATTATTAGGCGCATGAATCAAGGAAGGCGCATAAAGTTCATAGGGCGCATAACCAACTAGGCGCATGAATCAACACTTAGGCGCATATCTATGTGAAATTCATACTAAGTATAAAAACACACAAAAACACACAAACACATATCAAACATGCATATGCAAGTTTTTGAGAATCAAAATATGAAAATTTTGAAAAACATGTTTTGAAAATTTTGAAACCCAAGTCATACAAACATAACGAAGAACACGAAGAACATGCTTGAGTGCTTGAAGAACATCAAGAACACCAAGAACACATAATTCGTGAAACTTCACCAAATCAAGCATACAATATATCAAAACGACCACACGAAGACGAGGATAACAAATATGTAAATCAAAACAAGTAAAAATCAACAACAAATCCAGAAAATGGATTCAAAGATCCGAAAATTTGAAAAGTAAAAAATGAAAAATTTTCAGATTCGCAAAATATAGTGCATTGATCGTCGAAAAGTTTAGTTTAAGAGATTTTAAATCACAAAATGAGCATAACCTAACAAACGATTTTGAAAACGGATCACCGAAACAAGATTTATCAAGAAAAAGGGTTTTCGGGTTTTAAAACAAATACGAACCCAGAAAAAAATGACGAAAAGAAAAAAAATTCAGAAAATTAAGGAGTTTAAGGGTTGAGAATTCATACCATTTCGTCTTGGGTTGATTTTGTAGTTCTCTTAGGACCCATATATGTATATATAGAAGATAAAATGAAGAGAAAAATGGAGAAAGTATAAAGAAAGAGAGAGAAAGAGAGAGAAAGAGAGATGATGAGTAGAGAGAGAGAGAAACTGGGAGAGAAGAGAGAGAGTAGAGGCGGTTTAGAGTTGGTGATGTGAGAGGAGGGAGAAAGAATATATATATATAGGTTTGGTTTAAAAAACTTGCACAAATATGAAAATAATAGGGTTAAAATTTAAAAAGATGAGAAGTTGAAGGGATGGGCATTAATGAGGAAAACAAAATTCCGGCTCATCATGGCAAAGGAAGACGGCGCATTTATGAGGGATTTTAAGGATTTGATGGCTATTTAATGCTGAATGACCCAAAGTACACTTGATGTGACATTTTGGGTAAAGAGAAATTATCCCACTTCCCTCATAAGTGTATGAATAATTATGACCAAATTTTTGCACAAACCCCAATAACATCTGTTTTGGTGTAAGTTTTGGGTGCAATAAATATATCCTCAGAAAATAAAAATTTTCAAAAAACGTAAAACGAGGGAAAAAATAATTGCACAAGTACCCTTGAACAATTATGGGAATATCAAAAGACAGAAATTCCTATAATAAATGATCAGAATAACTTACATGGTACTTGTGAAAATTGAATGCGATCAATCATTGAAATAATAAATTTTGAACATTGATTGAGCCGCAACATTTATTAGGTGCATGGGAGGCGCATAGCTCACGAGGCGCGCAGAATGATAGTGTCGCATAAGGCACTTGGCGCGCAAAGAGTGAGGGGCGCATTCCAGGCGCATGAAGTTTCCTTGAAACTTTGAAAATGATCTAACATATAAAACCTAGTATACTCATAACTCACTAAAACAAAATCATTAGTATTGACAAAACTGTATTGAATTTTAGTTGAGTTCAAGCATACCCATTTCACCTCTCAAAAATATGAACCGTTTCGCGTCAAGTGCTTTCGTTAGAATGTCGGCGATTTGATAGTCGGTTCCCACGTGTTCCAAATGAATATTGCCTTTCTCCACGTGGTCTTTGAGGAAGTGATATTTGATGTCGATGTGCTTGGTCTTTGAGTGCATGACAGGATTTTCAGAAAGGGTAATTGTTGAAGTGTTGTCGCAGTAGATGGGACAATTTTCTTCAATGATATCATAGTCCACCAATTACTGCTTCATCAATAGTATTTGACAGCAACAACTTCCAGCAGCGATATATTCAGCTTCGGTTGTTGAGACAGATACTGATGCTTGTTTCTTACTCGCCCATGACACAAGTCGATATCCGAGGAAATGACAAGTGCCACTTGTGCTTTTCCTATCAATTGTGCACGCTGCATAATCCGCATCTGAATAACCTACAAGTTTAAAGTTCGAATCTTTGGTGTACCAAAGTCTAAGGTTAACAGTACCGGAAAGATATCTTATAATACTTTTCACAGAAATTAAGTGCGCTTCTCTAGGGTCATATTGATAACGAGCACAAACACTAAACATAATATCGGGCCTACTAGCAGTAAGATAAAGGAGCGAGCCAATCATACCTCGATAGAGCGTTTGATCAACACGTTTACCTTTTAAATCTTTGTCGAGTTTGTTGCCGGTGGCCATTGGAGTATCATATGCTTTGGCATTCTCAAGTCCAAATTTCTTGATTAAGTCCTTTGTATATTTGGCTTGATTGATAAATATGCCTTCATTCATTTGCTTGATTTGAAGCCCGATGAAAAATGTGAGTTCTCTCATCATGCTCATTTCAAGCTTGCTCTTCATTAGTTTCTCAAAGCGCTTGCACAACAATTCATTAGTAGAACCAAATATAATATCATTAACATAAATTTGAACAAGTAATTTATGACCATTATGTTTGGCAATGAAAAAAGTTGTATTGATTTTACCACGAGTGAAGCCTTTTTTCAATGAGAAACTTTGATAGTGTATGGTACCATGCTCTTGGTGCTTGTTTGAGTCCATACAAAGCTTTCTAGAGTTTGTACACATGATTTGGAAATTGAGAATCTTCAAACCCAGGTGGTTGAGCAACGTAGACTTGTCCTTGGAGTTCACCATTTAGAAACGCGCTCTTCACATCCATTTGATATAGCTTGAAGTTCTTGTGAGCTGCGTAAGCTAGAAAGAGTCTAATAGCTTTAAGTCTTGCTACGGGCGCGAAAGTTTCATCGTAATCAATTCCTTTTTCTTGCCTATAGGCTTGTGCAACCAATCTTGCTTTGTTTCTTGTGATGGTTCCATTCTCATCCATCTTGTTTCTGAACACCCATTTCGTACCAATCACTCCTTGATCATTTGGTCTTGGAACAAGAGTCCAAACCTTACATCGTTCAAATTGATTGAGTTCTTCTTGCATAGCAACAACCCAATTAGGATCTTGGAGCGCTTCATCAGCCTTCATCGGTTCAATTTTAGAGATAAAAGTAGTGTAAGCATCAAAGTTTGTAGCTCTCCTTGTACGAACACCAACGTTTAGATCACTAATGATATTATTGATTGGGTGACCTCTAACTTCACGAATTTCAAGAGGTAAGTTAGGTTGAGTCGTAGTAACTTGAAGGTCTTCAATTGGTACATCTTCACCAGATTCTAAATCATCAAAATTTGGGGGTTGAATTGGTGTAGAGTTGAAACTTGGGTTTACACCAGATGCAGCAGTAGATATAGGCGCATGGGAGGATTCAAGAGGCGCAACATGTGAGTGAGGTGCAGCTGATGATCCATTTGGTGCGCCATATGAGGAGTTAGGCGCAACTGATGTGGATGGATTTCCTTGAGTTGATAGATTCTGATTTTGAGTAGGCGCAACATACATAGGAGCACCTGTATCATTAAGCTCAACAGAATCATCAGTAACATTTGGAGCCAAATGTGGCTTAAGTAGAGAATGTTCATCAAATGTAATATGTACAGATTCAACTATCACTAATGTAGATCTATTAAAAACACGAAAAGCTTTAGAATGTTTGGCATACCCAACAAAAATACCTTCGTCGGCTTTGGCATCGAATTTACCTCTATGTTCGTTTCCGTTGTAGAGGATATAACACTTACAACCAAAGATCTTGAAGAATGCAATGTTGGGAGTTCTACCACGCCAAAGTTCATACGGAGTCTTGTTGTGAAGTTTGTTGATGAGGGAGCGATTTTGAGTAAAACATGATGTGTTGATAGCTTCTTCCCAAAAGTACTTAGGCAATTTCGCTTCAGCTATCATCGTCTTTCCCGCTTCAATCAACGTCCTATTCTTTCTTTCCACAACACCAGTTTGTTGACGAACTCCAGCGGTTGAGAAGTTGTGTGATCTATCCCATGATCGTCGCAATATCGAGCAACACCGTTGTTCTTGAATTCTGTTCCATTGTCGGATCGAACACTAACGATGTCATCTTCTTTTTGGGTTTGGAGCAGTCTGAATAATGTGGTCAAAATGTCGTAACAATTGTCTTTTGAGATCATCATTTCCACCCATGTGTATCTTGAATAATCATCCACCACAACTAGAGTATACTTGTTCTTTCGAATACTTGCAGTGGTGACTGGTCCAAATAGATCAATGTGAAGCAGTTGCAAACATCTAGAAGTTGAGGGATTGGTCTTACTGGAGAAAGACTTATTCGGTTGTTTGCCAAGTTGACACGTGGCGCACTTCTTGCCATGATGATCAGCAACCTTGGGAAGTCCTTTAACAAGGTTATTCCTGCTGAGTTTAGATAGATATTTGAAGTTCAAGTGACTTAAGCGCTTATGCCACAGCCAACTATTTTCGCTCACACTTTTAGCTACAAAACAAAGATTAGTACTAGAGTTCATACTATGGAAATCAATAATGTAAATATTTGTCTTACGATATCCCGTGAGTAATGTAGCTCCAGTTTTGCCATTCTTGATAAGACATTGAGTTGAGGTGAAATGGCATTCTAATCCTTTGTCGCAGAATTTTGAGATATGGATAATAAGTTGTGCTTGAGCCCTTCGACTAGAGAGACTCTTTCAATGCACACTTTGTCTTTTTTGAGCTTTCCATATACAACAACTTGACCTTTTTTATTATCACCAAACGTTACTGAGGGACCTCTTTCTTCATGGACATCTTCTAATAAGGATTCATCTCCAGTCATGTGTCTTGAACAACCACTATCGAGAATCCATTCATAATTTCTAGCTTTTGAAGATCCATCCATGAAGCAAAGAACCTGAAATATAAACACTTAAGCAGGTCCCTTTTATTCCTTTTGGGTCCTAGGGTTAGCAACTTTTGACAACCCACTCTTGCTTGACCTTAGGGTTTTTACGTCCTTTGGCATTGGGAGTGAATCAAAAAAGGCATTCCACGGCCTTGTGCCCAAAACAATCACAAATGGGGCAATGTTCAAAGCCACCAATCACATGAGCTTTCACAAACTCTTTACTTTTCTTTGGGATATCATTCTTCTTTAGGTCAGATGGACTAGCCTTAACAAAATCCTTCTTTTGAAATTTTAAAGCGCTTGATCTAGGAGGGCGCATAGGGCTAGGAGGCGCACGGTGATGAGGCGCGTGGCTCCTAGGCGCATAATGAGCACTCGGAGAAGGAGCGCGCTTTGTTTCAAGAGGGATTTTGCTAGAGGATGATTCATCTGTAGCTATATCTTTCCCATTAGCTTTCCCAAATTGCTTCGTTGGGTAGACATAATGGAATGTTTGTCTTTTGACTTTTTCCTGTCCTTTACCCATTGAATTAGAATGTTTTTCCTTGAGAATTTCAAAAGTTTGCTGGTTAGTAAATTCACTATCTCTTTCAGCACAGACATCACATTTAAAGTTATCACTAGTTGATGAGAATCCCAAGCCACTTTTATCACCACTGACTTTTTAGGACTCAAATATATTCTCCATAGTGACACGAGAATTGGACCACTCATTTGTAATCTTTTTAAGATCAGTAATTTGAGCAACCAATTCATCGTTTTGAACTTTAAGAAGTGAGTTCTATTCTGTTAGAAAAGTGTTTTTAACAGTAAGATGAGTCATGCTCTTTATCTGCTCTTTAAGGAGGGTGAGTTCAGATTTAAGTAAAGATTTCTCGGTCTTAAGCTGGGAAATTTCATCACATGATAGTGCTAAAGCTTCCTTCATACTATCAAATCTAGTGATACCTTTTCAGCCTTTTTGAACATTTTTTCTTGTTCAGCAATCACTTCATCATCATTGATTTTGGAGATTGGAGCAGTTGGTTCAACTTGAGGTCTGATGTAAGATCCTTTTCTCAACTTGTTCCTTGCACTTAGATCACATCGTGAGAATAACAATCCACCATCGCTTTGAGCCGGAGTGAGAAATCCTTGTTCAACGAGCTCGCTGATGGTTGGTCCTTTCTTCCTTTTCTCTTCTTGAAAACCTGCAGATTTCTTGATAGGTTTATTCAAGACATTCATATCAGGAACATCCTTGGAGAAGTCATCATCAGAATCATAAGTATCAACTTCATCATCATTTGCCACCAAACAAACGAGTCCATCATCAGAATCTTCATCGCTCTCATCTGAGTCTGTTTCAATCCAAGTGTTCTGCTCATTTGCTGGTGATTCTTCTTCAGCAACCATTCCCTTGTAACGAGTGAATTTGGGAGTATGGCTGCTCTTCTTCTGCATATATTCAAATTTTGGAATTGGGCAGCTTGAAGCAAAGTGTCCTGGTTTCCTGCAATTAAAACAAACAAGGTCTTCTTTTCTTTTTGAATCACTGCTCCTCGTGAACTTTGGAGAAGCTTTGCTGGTAGATCTTTGAAATTTGCTGGTTGAGCCGGGTCTTGAGAATTTTCTGAACTTTTGAAATTTCTTCACAAATAAAGCGAAGTCTTCATCATCCATGTCTAATAGCTCAGAGGTAGAAATTTTGGGATCAGAACTTTTCTCTTCTTGAACCGGTGCAGGCGTATGCGCTTCTTCTCTATGCGCCACCATTGCTATGGATTTTGACTTTCCTTCAGTTTCACTGATTCGTTGGAGTTTGAGCTCATAAACTTTGAGATTTGCATAAAGGTTCCTTAAAGTCCATACATCTAATGTTCCGTCGTCTTCAAGAGCGCTGGATTTATGTATGTATCTTGATCCAAAAGCTTGGAGAAAATTGACATTCAAATATTTGTTTGAAAACTTCATGCCAAGTGAAATACATAGATTTATAATTTCACAGTAGCGTTCATAAGTTTGTCTTAAGGTTTCACCGGGGAGTTGAGAGAAATTGTTGAATCTCTTTTGCACTTCATATTTCTTGTTCTCCTTACAAACGGTATCTCCTTCTATATGCTCTTCAATAGCATCCCATAGCTCATTAGCAGTAGCACAATGCATGACTTGTTGTTTCATAGCCGTGCTTAGAGTGCTTAGGAGAATGTTTCTTGCTTTCCCATCATTTGCAACTCTTCTTGTTTCTTCCTCAGTCCATTTTTCCCTTGGTTTCTTGATGGTTGGTTGAGCAGCATTGGTGCGCGGATTTGGATTCGCTTTCGTAGGGATGTAAGGTCCATAAACTACGGTGTCATGAAGTCTTTCATCGATTGAAGTGAGATGAGTTAAGATGCTGAATTTCCACACGTCAAAGTGATCTTCATCAAATACTAGAACATGTGTGTAGTTAGCAGTTGCCGAAGGTTTTGAGTTTGCCATTTAGAATCGGCACCCAAGCTGTTAAGCTTGAAAAACAAAAGTGTTTTATAAAGGTGTTTGCTCTGATACCAGTTGTTGGTCCCAAAGGGCAACAAGGGTATGAAAAATAGCTAGAGGGGGGTGAATAGCTGTTTTAAAATTCTTTTTGTACCCTTGATAAACTCAATTGCAAATGCGCATTTTATCAAATAAGCGTTATGATATGCGCCTAAGTGATTGAGTGAAATGCACAGCGCAATTTAGTAATGTAAATAGGCGCAAAGTATGATAAAGGGGGCGCACACTCTAAGTATTTGGCTCAAAGTGAGTGAAATAAGGAACTAAGGCAAATGATATAACAAACACAACACAGTTCAATCAATCAATCTACAATGAATAAACAATCAAATAGTTAGATATGATATGACTTGAAAGGAAATAGCGAGATAGTAAGTACGCGCTATTTGGAGAGGTTCGATCGGGAAAATGATCTACGTCCTCTACCAAGATGGTTAGTCTTGGATTTCTAGTGGAGATTTTATATAATGAGAGAGTGTTACAAATTACAATCTTTTGAGCTTATACACTAACTCAAGATCTATTTCTATGAAAGAACAAATCCTAGACAATAACCGGTGTATCTCTAAAAGAAAGATCTAAGTGATCAAAATTAAAGAGATGCGTGTGTGATTTTAGATTCAAGGCTCTTTAGATATTTGAGATTGAGAGCACAAGAAAACTAAAGTGTTTTCGCTTGAGGATCTGGGCTAAGGATGAAGTTATGAAGATGTTCTTGAGAATTCTGGAAATAACAAAGGCAATCATCAAATCTTCAACAAATGCTTGAGAGATAAATTCTTGAAATGCTTAGCAACTTCAAATGGTTGAAGTTATGGGGTATTTATAGTAGAGCCCCAAAAACTAGCCGTTGGAAATCCTTGGTGAGCCAGAGAAAGGATGGATGTGCTGTCGCTCATTGAGTGGGGCACGTGTCCTTTTATAGCCGTTAGACACATAACACAAATATGACCGTTATGGACAGGTGTCCTTAGATGCGGGTGCATACGTGTTATTTAACCACCGTTGGACCATTGGCGTAGTTTGAATCTTCTTCAAGTCTTTGAGTCTTCATTAAATCAGAGAATGTTATATCAACATTTATGCGCGTTGAGCCAAGGGGCGCGAAGACATAGCGCGCGCTAAGCCAACTGAGGCGCGCGAGCTAAGCTAGGCGCATACTCATGCGCGCGCCTAAGGAGGCGCATGGCGCATGGGAGAGGCGCATGGCGCGTGGCTCAAACTTACGGAGTGATTTTCTTCAATCTTGATCTTCTTGCCCTATTCCTAAGCCTATTCTATTACAATGGACAACCTGAAAAATGAAGTATAAAAACTTCTTACATGTGGGTCTAAAGTCCATGAAATAAGACTTAGGTGATGGATCAATCAAATCTAATCAATCCTATTACATTGAAACTTGAGATATAAGTGGGCATACCCAACACTTCAAGATTGAATTTCTAATTTGAGATTGAAGCCCTAAATTTAAAATCACGGAAAGTTGAGGGATAAATTATTTACCTTCAGTCTTCATGAATCACAGCCTTGGCAAGGAGCAGCAGGACGATGGCGCTGGTGTTTTGGCGATGGAGAACATTGAGATGGTGAGAAAAAGCGGGGCGTATGGTCGTTTGACGGGTTTGACGACGAGGAGTAACTGGAATGGAAAAAGGTGATGCCCGGCAACTAGCTTAGACTGAAAAAATGGGGGGCCTTTAATAATTTTAGGCCCTGTGCCGTTGCACGGGATGCACAGGTTGATCGCCGGCCCTGGATGAGATCATCTGAGGCGATTGTGGCCGCCTGGCCAAGGTCGGAAGTGGCCGCGTGGCCAAGAGAAGAAGTGGTCATGTGGCCATCCTTTTTGGCTGACATGATTTTCAAGCTAGGGTTTGATTTAATTTATGGAAACCCTATTTTGGTTAATTTTAGTATATTCTAGAATATTGAGCTATATTTAGGGAATTCGGGACAAGTCTTTGAAAGATTTCTAATTCCTATAAAGTCCTTGTATATTTAGGAAAGCCTAATAAACTCATTTTCAGATCGGGTACTAACAATTTGTCTATTGATTTTTCTCTCCGTTGTCGGGAGCCTATGATTTATCTCCTTTGTCGAGAGCCTGTGATTTCTCTCATTTGTTGAGAGCCCATGATTTCTCTCCATTATGTTGAGAGCCTTTTTAATGGTTATATATCTTCTGGTTAACATCCTTGGGATACTTGGTTTGACGTTGGTTGTTGACTCAAATGCTTCAGTATGTAGTAACCTCAAAGCCAAATTTAGTCCATGTAGAGATTTATTGAATGTCCGTGTTGAGCAGTGTCAAAGTTTTACTTGGAGAAGCCTTTGCGTGCCCCAGGTCATTGTTCTGCAAGGCCTTAGATGGAGTTTGAGTTACGAGCATATATTCGGCAAATGCTTGCTCCAGATAATGCTTGAAGCTAATAGTACAACAATATTAATTGTCAACTCCTTTCACTGTATTACACATGTGACATGTATTGCCAATATGTTACGGATTTCTTCTTGAGATTTGCACAATTGTATGTACATGTACAATATAAATTTTGAGTTTGTTTGAAAAATTAGAGTAAATTATAAGTGTATAAATATCCAAATGAATTTATTTAATAATTATGATTAGGTTATGGCGTATCATAATTATTTAATAAATATTTATAGAAATATGAAAGTAAAGTAAAGGACACAACAATTTGAAAAGATGTGACTTTTTATATATTGTATTTGGCAAAAGACATTTATTTGAATGTAAAAGACACATCTCTTTTAGAAGATGTAACCTTTCGAAATGTGACTTTTGGAAAAGACACTTCCTCCTTTGATAGATAATGATTGTTTCTATAAATAGGAAGGACTTTCATTCATTTGGGATAAGATGGAAAATGATGGAAATCATCAAATTCATCAAGGTACAAGCTTTGCAAGCACAAAAAATCTGCAAAATTTTTCTTTGCAAAAATACATGAAACACATTACACATCCATCTTAAGTGATTATAATTGAAAGAGCATCAATTATAATTGAACCTTCTTTGTGTCTCAAAAGTAATGTAGCGGAAACCCGGTGCTCTATCTATGTAGGGGCGAAATATTACTTTTAGGAAAGTGTGATCCACGCCTAGAAGATACATCAAGTTATATCATATCCATCACAATTTGTGATGGATACATAGTTATAAATACCGTCCCGGACAACGCACCGGTTTTGCCATTGGGACGGGACGTACCGGTACCGGAACGTACCGGTATACCGTACCGGATTTACCGCACATTTTAGTATTTTTTAAGATAATTATATATATAACATATGTTCAACAAAATTTTACAGAAGCTTGTATTTTATCATCAAACTATACCAATACTAGCATAAGTTTAGTATAGGTTGCTTACAAATTACAGTTCTGCAACTTCAATTTCTTGGACTACATAGGTTGCTTTGTTCCTGTTTAGTGACTTGACGACCTTGAAAGTACTATTGCGTTGAATGGATGTTGATTAATCGTGAAGTATAAATCTAGGGCTTGGTTTTTTTTTTTTTTTTTTTTTTTTAAAAAAAAAACTCAAGTTTAAATATATTTTTATTAGGTCCGACAATTAAAAATAGGTTTAAAAGTCTTTGTTTTCGCGCACCGACCGGTACGACCATCTTGGCCGGTACGGTCCGGTTTAGACGGTACGCGGCGGTTCAGGACGGTACAAAAACTGGGACGGAATTAAACATGTACCGCACCGGTTTTCAACTGGGGCGGGCCATACCGGCCGGTACGGGACGAGATTTATAACTATGCTCACAACTTTTTGTATTCAATATTCGTATTATTTCGAACTTCCAATTGTTGATTACAAAGTTTCAACAATTGAATGAATCGATGTCAACTTTACTTCCTAACATGAACTCAGACATCAAGTTGTGTGCATCAAAACTAAAGTTTTGATACACTCATGTGTGTTTGCCTATTTTGCCATTTTCAAGTGGCAAAAACAGCCTTATTTTCAATTAGTACTATTTAAATGTATATTCTATTCGTTCATGAGCCCCTCCGTTTCTCACTCACTCACCGAAGGCCAGATACCATCTCCCTTCACAATTCCCTACACACTGCTCTAACAGGGTTGAGATAACGATGTACGTGGATATCAAACTTCTATACATTTATCTTTATTAACGGATATTTCGAAGAAAAAAAAAAGCAGGCCCTTCCTACTTATATCTTGGAAAATTCTGGAACAAGAACTTAAAAATGGAGGTCTTGGCATAAAGAATCTCCATACTCTAAATCAAGCTTTCCTCCTAAAACTTGTTTGGGGGTTGTACTCAAATCAATCATCTCTGTGGGTTCAACTCATCAAAGGAAAATATTTCAGTAATTCGTCTCTCCTAAACCCTCTTCTATTGCTACTAACCAGTTAGATTTTTTAGAACTCTCTTTGACTGGAAATGGGGTTTAATTCAACCTTTTTTTGAGAAAGGGTCTCTAGAAAATCTACAAGCCTTATTCAAGCATTAGGGATATCCCAACCCGGGGGCCTAATCCTAAAGGTAATTTCTCTATTAAAACTACTTATCAATAGCTCATTAATCAACAAAATATTCAGATAAGCCTTATTCAAGCATTAGGAATTACCTTGTAAGTATAGAGTTAAACTCTTTATTTGGCAAGCCAGCATGGAGGGCTTACCCACAGCTGATGTTTTGGCTAAAAAAACACATTCTACCGTCCCCAAATTGCCCTCTAAGTAATCAGGAACCTGGAACTTTTATACACATCACAAACAGTGTCCCGTTTTAGAAGATATTAGATGGCAATGCCACATTGAGCCTTTAACTTCTGCAAATCTTTTTATCAGTATCATGAAGCATCTCAATTTTAAAACAAAAGACTTATATGGATTATCTTTACTTATTACAAAATACTGGTATCTTTGGAGAGTTAGGAACAAATTAGTTTTTGAAAATAATAGAATGCAACATGTTGCATTCTCTCGACAAGTGCTGTGGGAAGTTAAAACTTATATAATCCTCCTGAACAAAACCCCCTCGCAGACTAAGAAATATACAATGTTTGTTGGCTGGAACCCATCGCCTTATACGAACATAAAATTAAAAGGGCAACCCGGGTTTAGCAGGGATTGGGGGTATTTTTAGAACAAGAAATGGTCTATGCATAGGAGGGTTTTATAAATCTGTTGGGAAAGCTACAAATATGATGGCGGAGCTTTGGGCGATTAGAGAGGGTCTACAACAAGCTCTTCATATGCAGTTCTTAGAATTACACATAGAAACTGACTCTCTTACTGCTTTTAACCTTCTCTGCAAGGACAAAGGGACACATCAACCTCTCGAGGACCTCGTGCATGAGTGCCGAGCTCTCTTTAATCACTTCAGCAAGCTATGGTTCTCTTTTGTGCACAGGGAAGGTAACGCGGTGGCAGACATATTAGCGAAGGCAGCAGCGTCTTCCACAATTCTTCATCATAATTTTGTTATCTCCGCCTCCTTTTGTATTCCCTGGTTTGTATAAAGACTTAAATGGGCATATGTAGCTTCCCCTTTTGCTATGTGTGTTTGTATAAAGTAAAAAATCAGAGATAACCCCTGCCATATAAAGTATGTGAAAGCTTCAGCTTCAGTTTTGCGAAGTACTAATTGGATGGTAAAACGTGCCGCCGAACCCGCCACCGTCAAACCCCGTTGGAAATCGAATCTATCGATCCTCTTTCCGGCCTTCTGCAACTAATCTGATGAAGAAGCTTCAAGTTATATCTCCTGACCGGATCTCCGCCCTGCCTGAGCCGATTATTCATCGCATTCTGTCGCTTCTACCCACCAAATCCATCAAATTAGCTACTTCTTTGTCGAAAACATGGTATGATTTCTGCTCTTCCTTCCCTTGTCTGGATTTCGAAGATTATTATATCTCGATAGAAATAGAATGTATGTCCATCATCATTATGCTATAGAATTCCTTAATGACGAAGAAGATTTTTTCGATCCAAAATTGATACCGCTACGAGAGAGATATTTGAAGTATATCGGTGAAACTCTCTGTAGATTCCATGAACGTAACCCTAGAATTCTAATTCGGAGAATCAGAATTCCTATAACCCTTATCAACCCTTCTGGGAGACTGGATTCAATTGGCTTTAGAGCACGGAGTGGAGAAGATAGATCTCATAACCAGGGGTAACTGCTACAATTTGCCCGGGCCAGTATTCGCTTCCAACTCGATCCGATTATTGAAGTTACAAGGGTGTAGTTTGTTGGAGTCCTTTGGCCATGTCGGTATCAGTGTTTCTACTTCTAAATTGCGCAAGCTAGTTATTAATGGAGTTTACATTGATGAGCTGGCACTAGAATATGTAATCTCTATTTGCCCTTTGATGGAGAAACTAGAAATTAAAGATGCTATGGGCTTAACAAATCTCCGTATTTCTCGTCTTCACAAGCTTAAGAGTTTGGTGGTTCATAGATTTGACAATGATGACTTGAAGATGGTTGAGGTTGATGCGCCAATGCTTCATTGTCTTGAACGGACTTGGTATTCCTCCCTGTAAGATTGGAATCCTTGAATGTCCGCGGCTGGCTGAATTAAGTTTGAGTAATGTCGAGGTGAAGAACTTTCAATTGGAAGAAATTTTGTCCCGGCTACCCTTACTGAGTTGTTTGTGGTTGGCCAATTTGTTTTTAGTGACAAAGTTTAAGATATCGAATGATAGTCTCAAAAAGCTTGCGATTATTATATGTACAAACCTCTTGGAGCTTGAGGTTAAAAAAAAAGGGCAGCCCGGTGCACAAGGCATCCCCGCATAGCGAGGGTCCGGGGAAGGGTCCCCACCACAAGGGTGAAATGTAGGCAAACCTTACCTTGCATTGCAAGAGGCTGCTTCCAGGACTTGAACCCGTGACCTCCAGGTCACACGGCAACACCTTAACCGGTGTACCAAGGCTCCCCTTCCTCGTGGAGCTTGAGGTTAATGCTTCGAATTTTCTTTTGTTTGATTTTGTCAGTTACTCACTCTGTCCCTCTTATGTCGTCAATGCATACCATAATGGGCCAGTCGAACATTACTCTTAACATTGGTCTGGAACCTTCTTTGGTTGACAACTTTGTTGTTAACTTTAGGAACTTTGTTTCTCGGCTGGAACGTATTAATGATCTTAGAATATATATCAAAATGTATGCAAGGTTTTGTCTTGATGAACGCAAAGAAAGAGTGGTGCAGCCTGTCGCTAACATCGAGGAATTGGAGATACTTGTCGAGATCTTTAGAAGAAAGAGTGCTCATTCTATTTTCAATGGCTTGCTATGGAGTTGTCATCCTCATATTTTGACTATGCGGTTAGTAGACTTTGAGAATGCTGGTTTTTTGTCAGAAAATATGCAATTTGTTTCTTGCTGAAATTGTGTCGTAAACATTTGCAGAAGATCATGTCTTATCATAGTCTTAAGATTTGCCTCACCTTAGGACCAGGGACCGCTCATCTATCAATGCTAGGAGCTGGCTTCTGTACTTGGAAGAGAGAACATTCCTGGTGGACTGCCAATTGATGGAACCGTTCCCCCAACTGCTTTGGTGACCATTTGATGGAATGAAATCAAAGGTGAACTTTTTTTGTTCTTAGTACTTCTATTGTTGTTTTTGTTTTCTACTAGTAGTTAAGTTAACCTGCTAAAGCTGGAAAGTAGCAAGCACTTTAGCTAGAGATTTTGTTGCATATTTTCGTTGTCTGCATGACATTGTGTAATATGGAATCCAAAAATATGATTTTTCTGGATTCTTCACCAAGTGCTTGTTTATACTCCATATTTAATTTCAGTTTGCCCCAAAATAAAAGCAAATTTACTTCTTTTATTTCATCCCTAAAGTGTTCACCTGATCCTACTATGCACCCCAATTTGATTGAAAAGTGGGTTTGTTCGGTGCTTTAATTTGTAAATCGTCCCACATTAAACACCCCCCGCCACCCCCTCCTTCATACTGGTGGACATTAGAAAAATTGCATATTTTGGTCATGTGCATGTCATGATGGGTATTATATGCATCTGTTTAATACAAAAGATGATTCAATATGACGGCGTGTTTAGGGAAATAATACTCCCTTTGTCCCAAAACGATATTCGCATTTGCCATTTTTCATTGTCCCAAAAAATTCTTCCTATTTCTACAACTTAGGCTTAAATGTGCATAAACACAACATGACTAACTAGTATCTCTTAGAATATATGACACAAATCTCTTGAATTTATGATACGTGGGGTTCTAAAAAAGGCCATGCAATGAAGTCGGGACTAGCGCCTAGGGGCCTAAGCGGACTGGGAAATTAACGTATTTTTATATTTTTTAGTATATAATAAATATATATACACTACATTTATTCTTTTTTTGGATGAGTTAATTAATAATTTCATATATATATATATATATATATAGGTAGGTACTCAAAAATGAGAACCTAAATATCGTGAGAACCGTGAGAACTTGGATACATTAGGTAAGAATCTAATGTATCCAAGTAATGTATCCAATGTATCTAAGTGAACCATTGGATACATTAGTTTTTACCTAATGTAACCAAGTAATGTATCTAATGTATCCAAGTGAACTATTGGATACATTAGGTAAAAACCTAATGTATCCAAGTTCTCACGGTTCTCACGATATTTAGGTTCTCACAGGAGCACGACCCTATATATTTATATATATATATATATATATATATATATATATAAAGTTGCATGTGTATCAAATTGGAACACATTTAGCTACCAAGGAAAAGACTTGGATTACTTATCTTACATTGCCTATTTAATGAACTGCTAAGCAAGGAGTGAAGTGGGTATAAGTAGAGCAGTAGTATAAAAGTTGGAAAATAATGAATTATGGTTTGTAGATAAAAAAAATTGATAATTGATTAATAATTGCATATGAGAAGATGGTTGCATGTGAGTGTAGCAAATTTGAACAATTGACAAGAAAAATATTTGCTTAGCATTGGGTCACTTATCGTACGTCTACAGGGGCGGATCCAGTATAGTGTCAAGAAGTGCAGGTGCACACCTTGACTTTTTCCAAAATTTTAACTGAGTATTCATTAAAAAAAAAAAATTACTATAGGGGTGCAAATTCTTATTTTTGAAAGCAGAGGGGTGCAAAGTGTTATATATTCCCTTGTTATCAAATTATCCTTAATTTTACACTTACCCCTACATATAAATACTCAAATTTACAGAATATACCTTAGGTCTTTGTTTTAGTTTGCCGTTGGCGGTTCTTTCAATCCCAGAGGAGCAGCCATTGACGAACCTTGACACCTCTGTAATCAAAACTCTCATCGACCTCCGCAATCAATCCGACTTCGTTTTCTGTCATACTACCTTGATCCCTTCAAACCCTTTTCTTCCAGGTAAGAAACAAGAACGAATTTCAGACTTGAAAAAAAAAAAAAAAGGAAGTCGCCGCCGCACGAAGACATTGTCACCGCAGCACCTCACCTCTACCGTCCTGGAACTGGTATGTCTTCTCGTTACTTCACCCGTTCTTCCTTTACTCCAATCTCTGATGCCAGAAGTTCTATATATCCCCAACAGTTAACAAATCTAAGGTTTTAGAATTGGAAACCCTTTTTCAATTTTTTAAATCTAATTGGTGATTATTTTCTAAATTTATTTGTTATAATGCTTGGGAACCCTTCTTGAAAGGGTGCTAGATTCGAATTCTGTAAACCCATTTCAGTTTCTAAGGGTTATTGTTATTCTTTTGAATCTGCAAATTTGATTAGACTAAGCCCCCTTTCGGTTTCTTAAGATTGGTAATATACTTTTTGGCTTTTCATTCTAAGTGTAATCCAGTTGTATGATTAGAACTAGAACCCGTTTCAGTTGTTTGATTACATGTCAATTCATATTCGCATAGATAATTTGAATGAAAAAAAATACCCCCTTTCGGTTTCTTAAGATTGGTAATTCAGTTTTCCCCCTTTTATTATGATTGGTAATATACTTTTTGGTTTCTTCCATTCGTACAGGGTATTAGCCTTTCTAATTAATTTGACACTTATTTAATTTGGTATATATTTCTAAATTTTTGAATGCAAAGTGATTAGATTATGCACTGTTTAGGTATGCTCTGTGGAATGCTTATTAGATTGGAGAGTGGTAGATGTGGTGAGGTTGGGATAGATTGTAATGGGGAAGATTTGATGATATAGAAACAGAGTTATCCGCTGTGAAGGAGGTAAGTCTTATGACTTCTCTTTCTCAATTTGCCTTCTAATTCAATTCCCAAAGCAATTAGATAATGTACGTAGTTCAATTGCTATTGCCTGGAAAAGTGATTGCAAATTGTCATGTATTTAGTTAAATGTTGCACACCCTAAGTCTAAATCCTGGATACGCCACTGTGTAACGTCTCTAAGGTAATGAACTGCTAGGAAATGAAGTGTAGATAAGTAGTCTTTACTTACATGGAATAATGCATGGTTAGCACCAGCAACCTTGGAGGTCGGCGCGCCTAGGCACCGCCTATGGCACCTAGAAACCGCCTAAGAAGCGCCTAAAATCACGGAACCTTCCAAAAAGGGTAAAAGTTTTGGGATGGATAATGTTGAGATAGAAATGAAATGTCCAAAATATAAGTGATTGACAGATTATAATGATGTCGGATTGTACATACTCTTGAAAATTTTTGTTTTTGAGCTTTGGCCATTAGCGGAAAAACCGAAATGAGTTATGGTAGGGGAAATAATGAAAATTATGTATCGCTGATAGCAAATTGTTTGGTGTTCTGGCGTTTAAGATTGTGTGTTGTGTATTTTAAGTTGTAGAATTATATGGAGAATGTGGAACTGGGGATTTTGTTTGGGAGGGCTGAGGGATGTTTTAAGTAATACGCTCGGCAATTTTGACCTGTTACCCACTAACCCGCACAACCCAACCCATTATAACCCAACCTATTTAAGTTAGCGGGTTGAAACGGGTCACCTATCTCAAACCGTTAATATTAATGGGTCGACCCGACCCGTTTCAACCCACTTTAACCCGTAAACATAAATAGGCAGAATTAATAAATTTAAGGCACACCGGCAAAAAAAAAAAAAAAAAAAAAAAAAAAAACGCATCGACCTGTTTCAACCCGCCAACCCAATCCATTTGACCCGGCAGCTTAAACGGGTTGCAGCAGGTTGACCCGTTAACCCGACCCGACCCGCACAATTGCCAGGCCTATTAAGTAATAATCGAAATTTCAGTCGTAAAGTCAATGAGTGGGATCCACCCATGTCACTTAAACTGATATTTAAACACTTCAGCTGCCTCCCCTTTGGTTTGGTCAAAGTCCAGTTCCCTCCCCTTTCTTTCTACAAAACTTAGAGACCTCCCTTCCATCCAATTCCATTAAAAAGATAATAATGAATAGCAGATATAGTACGTACATGAAACACATATTCACATTCTTATTCTGAACAATATACCAAGTAAATTTATCTATTCAAATTCTTATTCTGAATAACATACCAAGTAAATTTATCTATTCACAAAAACATCTTTGGTCAATAACAAAGAAAAATAATAATAGTAAACTAGCACACTTATTATGATACGAGATCACATGTATCGCTTTTGAAATTGACAATGTTCATGCGAGTTGGTGCTACTGCGAGCGGCTTCAATTCGGTCACAACTTCTTCTTTTGAATCAATAGACGAGATGCATTTTTTGTTAGCTGGGACCCATAATTATAAAATTGATCTCGACAGCATGTTGTTGGTAAATTGTGGTATCCAAGCAGGCATGTCGCATACCATGCATTGAGAAGAAACAACATGCATGCATCAATCATATATGAAAATAATAAACAAGAAAAGAACATAATATTTGTTAACCCAATTCGTCACAACAATCTGAGTATGTTTACAATAAAGTCTACGCTATATATCGCAAGGAGATAACCTCTCCATGTAAACATTCTCATCACACATAAAACCCTAGACATGCTTCTACCTATCTACGGAATGCCCCTAAGGGCACCCCTAAAGGGCCAACACTCCCTCCCTTTCTTAGTTTCTTTGTGACTCACAGATTCTCTCTGGCTATTTTTCTTGGCACCACGTGTGTACAATGTTTACGGCCATCACTTGGTTTATATAGGCAACACATCCAAAACCTAACATAAGTAGGAAATCCAGAATAATTAAATTCCTAAATCCACTTGAACAAGGAAACCCAAGAAAAATTAAATTTCAACCTAGTCAAATAAGAAATTCCATGAATTCTTATATGACTTAAATTTAATTTCATTTTCCTTCTAGGTTTTGTCTCCACAACCCAATACACGCTTATTCATAGAACCAATATGTTAGTCCTCGAGATGGACCTCCACTCTAAGGGACATTGCCCTACAAATTTAGGTTTGAAGATGAGGGCGAGTTTGGAAATATGCCATTAAAATCAGAGTTGGATGTAGAAGTGGATGCTCTGTTTGCTGAGATGGATATGGTTTCCTCATTGTCAGCAATTGGATCCTTAATTTTATCTGAGGTATGTTTTTATTTGTCTTGTCAATATTTTTTAAGGATTGTGTTCTAATTGTTTTCATATCATATGTACCACAAATAAAACTGTACTAAAACTACTTTCTTATTTAGAAACGCGACATTTACTTTGGGGCATACCAAAAAGGAAAGTGCGACATGGAGTATATGGAATTGCTATTATCTCATGATTCAATTACATCTTGTTTTAGGGTGATATGAAAGTTGACTCTGACAATCCCGAAAATGGAACTGATCAAGCTACAATGTGCCTTAAAGGAAGGCATCAACTTAATCTTCATGAACCATTTGGGATTATGTGTAAATTTTGCTCTCATGTTGATGTGGAAATGAAGCACATCTTGCCTCCTTTGGTAACTCTTTTCAGTCGTTTCTACTTTATATATACCCCTCCGTTCATAAAGATAGTCTCATATTTTTCCTGATAGTCAACTTAAGTGAAGTTTGATCAATAAAATATAACAATTCACCTGAATGTCTTTTGCTTGTCAATCTGTTGAGATTCTAGTTGAACTTTGATCTTTGTGTACAGGTTATGAATCGGTTTAAAAAACGTGACAAATATTACTCTGAAAATGAATATAAATCTAGTTTCTCCGAGCTTCAACTTCAAGACGCTGATTTCCAATGCCCATATGGTTCCAATGGCTTGATTCATGAATCATGTTAAAGGGACGGTGTGGGATTTAGTCCTTGGTATAATATCAATGAATCCACATCAGCGTGAAGGTTTTGAGTTTATTTGGAAGACATAGCTGGAGGATTACTCATCGAAAATTTGGAAAAAACAATCCCTAATGGTGAGACGGGATGCATAATCTCCCACACAACTGGAACTGGAAAAACTCGCCTGACAATTGTTTCTTCTGACATTTATGAAGCTATGCCCCGAGGCTAGGCCAATCATTAGAGCTAAATTTTTTTGCTGATCTTATTAATTTGATATGGAATGAAATACCTACACATTATATGTCCATGAAATTTATTAAAGGCAGTTTACATGATGTTTCAGGAGGTTAATCTTGATGCAGGTATTAAAATATTTTATTTATTTATTTATTTTTGCACTTATTGTTTATACTTGGGTATCAGGAATGAGTTATTTACATGTTATTTTCTGCGCCCCAATCTCAATGTCTAACTTACTAATGTCTAACTTACTGGTGCCTTATGCGGGATTTGGGACCGCTCTTGTGGGGCCCACATCAAATCAAAATAATAGGAGCCATAAATTAAGAAAATATGTGGACTGCGGTCGACTTGCGCAGCAGCGCTGTAACAACTTGATCGCATGAGTAGTTCCATGCCCCTTTATGTGCCGCGCGTATTCTCAAGTAACTTGATTTGTTGATGGAAATATATAAGCAATTTTAAAATGACTAATAGACCCCATTCAATCAATTTTTGTTGTTATTTTAAATTTCCAATCACCCCAACTAAAGGAAACCCAAATTTGATTCAAGATTGGCGAAAAGCAAACAAAATAAAATGAGACTTACCAAACCAACATATTGTATGATTTCTAAGTCATAAATTATTTTTCAAAAAAGAAAAAGTCATAAAATTACTATACAAAGTTGTAAAACAAAATAAGCAAAAACTTGAAGGAGGCGGAGTGCAATTAACCCAAAATGAAAAGAAAATTTCTCCCCGGGTTACATTCCCGATCCATTTTTAAACGGTTCGCCAAGGCTATATAAATAACGAAAGGAAGCGAAAATTAGGGTTTCTCGGCAGCCGTTCTCCCTCTCCCCTCTCCCCCACATTTCCTCAAGGTTCCATCTCTACCTAGCGACAATGGTACTCATTCCTACCCTCTCTCTCTCTCTCTGTCTCTCTCTCTCTCTCTCTCTCCATGTGTGTGTGTGTGTGTGTGTTCAAATTTTTGATGATTATGATTTGAGCAATTCTTACAACGATTGCTTTGTGTGATCTCTCTTCTGGAGTTTAATTTGTCGGATTGACTAGTTGTTATTCTTTGATTAATCATTGTGTTATTGTTCATGATATTAATTTTGTTAAATAAAATATTCAAGGGATTTTATTTGATTAGGGTTCTTGAAACGATAAGAGGACCATATTCTAGCTGTGTTGTTGTATAAATTGCTAAGCTAAAAATCAGGATAAACAGTTACTCCATCCGTCCCAGAGTATATGTCCACCCTCTCATTTGCACGGAGATTAAGAATTGGAATAAGTGATGTGAGTGTAAAAGTAAAGTATGAGAGAGAATGAGTGTTAGGGAATAGTAAATTGATTGGTGTTGTGAGTATAAAAGTAAGTAGGAATGGAGAATGAGTGAGAGGAATAGTAAAGATTCTTTGTCATTTTAGGTAGTGACAGACTAAAAGGGAAAGGTGGGTGGACATATATTTTGGGACGGAGGGAGTAGTAAATAGTGTAGAATGTTCAAAATGGTTGAAAAATGATTGAAGCTTTTGAATTGCATTGAAATTTGTTAGTTAGAATGATAGTAACTGAAAATTAGGCCCTCAGAAGTTAATGATCTAGTTCAAGTGCGCAGCACACCAATGAAGTTTAGGCCTGCTGTATGTGAATTGCTTTGGAATTTCGTAATGAAAATTTGTTAATGAGAATAAAAGTAATTGAATTAGGCCCTCGGAGGTTAATTTTTGGTGCAGGTGAGCAGCTCCTATGTATTGTAGTCTGAGACTGCTGTATGATATGCAAACTTCTTGTTGAAGTGGATTCACAACGGGATTTGCTCACCTGATTTTAGTTACCGATATGTTGCAAATATTAGTGTTTATGTACCTAAACATTCACCAAAGTCGACCAAGGTGTAAGGGTTCAGTTGTGTCTTGTTGCCATGAATACTAATGAATATTATTACAATCAGTTTAGGTTGTTTTTGTACCCTTTGATTTTCCAGTTAAATAGTTCTCATTCTAGTTCACGTTGCTGCCTAGAATTCCTTATCTGCAACAAATTGGGATGTAATTTTACTCTACAGGCTCTTCCGAAAACATAGGTTAATTATGGTTGCCAGTAGGGCTACTATCACTATTTAATTGTTTTTTTCTTTCGAAGCATATTTATCTCCTCGAGTTGGCGATAATATATTGTTATGATGGTTCATAGCCACTGATCATTTTGATGTTGAACCAAAATGCAGACCAAGAGGACAAAGAAGGCTGGAATTGTTGGAAAGTATGGTAAGTGGTAATCGCTCTTATTGTTGCAATTAAAATTGTTACCACAATCCTATTTTCTCTAAAACATGTCCTGCTATTTCTACTTTAGGTACCCGTTATGGTGCCAGTCTGCGTAAGCAGATTAAGAAGATGGAGGTCAGTCAACATAGCAAGTACTTCTGCGAGTTTTGCGGAAAGGTAGTTTTATGTGGGGTTTTTTTTTGTGCTTTTCCTACTTCTTGTATAATACATCTAATTGGTGTTGTGCAAAAACTATGTGCAGTATGCAGTGAAGAGAAAGGCAGTTGGCATCTGGGGTTGCAAGGATTGCGGGAAAGTCAAAGCGGGCGGTGCATATACATTAAAGTAAGATCTCTAACATCCAACTTCTTAATCATTCTGCCTTTAGTTTTTGGGTAATACTAAAGTCACAAAATGCACAAATTTGATCCACAAAATGATGTGTCATGATTTTATTGGTGCTTTTAGTCTGACTGTGGGGGGGGTTCACAATCGATGCAACGAACAAAATATGGCCACCTCATCTTGTACCCATCTTTTTGTGCCCTAACATTTCCCTTAGTTTTTACAATCAGAGTAGATTAAAGTCGAGTTCCATATACTGATGATTTTGGTTTCTTATGTAACAGCACTGCTAGTGCGGTAACAGTCAGGAGCACTATCCGAAGGCTGAGGGAGCAAACTGAGAGTTAAAAGCGTGGAGAAATTTATCTACGGTAGTAACAGTTAGGAGCACTATCCGAAGGCTGAGGGAGTAAGCGTGGACCAATTTATCTACATTGATTTTTGATACATTTCTATCTAGCTGCAGATGATGCACACTTTGATTTCAATTTTGTTTTAGAAAACTTGTTTTGTTACCTTATCGTAATTGGTGGATCAAAGTGTATTTTTTTTCGTTATTGCATTCTAGACTTTCTAGTGTTTGATCACTCTTTCACTGGTTCTTGTTTGATCATATACTTTGGGAGTTTATGGTACAATTTACAATGATCAATTCGTTTCATGTCAAATCAATATCAACCATTAATTTGAAAAGACGGAACATGTCAGACGGATGGTAGCAACACCAGGACCGGTGCCTACGTACGATGGTCAATGTTGATTTTGAGTGAAATACCTGATATGCCCTTAGAGCGAGCATAGCGGTCATGATTTAAATACTACTATTTCACTATAATCACCAGTTTACTTCCATACGAATATTTACAGAAGACGGAAAAAACCTTACACGGCAATGTAAGCTATTCAATAGTTATTACTCCGTATATTAAACGAGGCATCCTTCTTGCTCCTCAATCGGCGTTTCCTTTCCGATTGTGGTTCCAAGACATAAACCTCCTTCCTGTTCCTTGTCTCGAGATGAGAAAACACAGTAAACACAAGGCCGGAGGGAGAAATGAAAAAAATGTTCTCCAACATGGCCAATGAAAAAGGGCAAAATGGTCAGACGATTTGTATTGGTAAACCGGGATGGCTATCATTGTTTTGATACATTTGGTTTTGGACCGCCCGGACTGCTGCCACTCTTGCTGCAGTGGCTGCTCTGTTAGCTCCGGTGACAGCTCTGTTCACTCTCTCATCCATATTCAACACCAAAAGTGCTTTCTCAGAAATCCGCTTTGCTTCCTAATAACATGGAGGGAGTGGTGAGAAAATCGTTAAATAAATTAGTCAAATTGTGGGTCAACTGCGATTCTGTTAACCTACTTTTATATACATTTGAAAATTGGTTCCGAAATTGTATTTTTTGCAACCCGATTTCCTACATTACATTTTGTTGCAATCTGGTGTAAAAATAGACGAAATTTCAAATTTTTTGACGGAAATTGATGGAAAACCTAACGAGTTTCTTTGAAATTGTAATGTTCACTTCTGTAATTCAACTAATTCACATTTCAACTATTTGTGTGTGCTTGGCCTTCTACAATAGAGCACGGAATTTTTATTAATTACCTGGACTGCCTTAATAACCTTGGCGTTGGTGTCCATCACGGTATATGCATGGGGAGTGTTATCACTGCTTGAAACACTAAGAACCCCATTTTCCCAGTGACCCGATTTAGTCTGTCCATCTCTAAAAGTGTACATACCAAATCCTTGCCTTCTTCCCTCATGCCAAGCTCCCTCGTATTGATGTCCATTTGCAAATTTATAGACCCCGAAACCATGAATCATGTCAGCAAAGTATTCTCCAGCATATACGTCCCCGTTTCTGCAAAAACATGGAAGCATATCAGCTCATTCTCAAAAGGAAAAAATATATATTATTTAAAAAAAAAAATTGTTCACACCAAGAAACTCATAGTTGAAGCTCTGAACTCATATCATAATACCCAATCTTCAACGAAATGAATATAGATTTTCAAATATAAACATATGCATGAGGAGAGTGTGACACGTTATTAATATCGTGAAGAAGATTTAATAAAAGATAGTCCCTCCGTCCCTAATTGAATGAATGTCCAACTTTGAGAGACATTTGCAAAAATGTTGAACTTAAGCATTTTAGTAATTGAAGTACATAGAAACCCTCAATAATCTCATTATATTGCATCACAAATCTAAAAGTGTGAATCAGAACTGTTGTATGATGAGGGAGGATTTAGTAATCTACCCAAAATCTAAACATATATTTTGCGACATTTTTTTTTGCAAAGAAAAAAAAACTCAGAAAAGCCAAAAGCAATAGTCTTGTGACTCTTGCCTTCAAGGGGAAATTATGTCCAGGCACAGTTGACTTTATAACTTATAAGGGATGGACAAGTCAATTTTAAAATAGCCTATTTACTACCTCTGTCCCGTAATAAATGTCGCATATGGTCAACAAAGTTAAACTTTGACCAATTTTTAACGCAAAATTATTTATCTTCATTGAAATTCAAAAATAGTTATGAATAGTGTTTCTATTGATGTATCAATAACCGTTTTCAAAATAGTATAAAAATGCTCAGATTTTCATAATTTTTTGGTCAAAGTTTAACTTAGTTGACCACATGTGACATTTAGTCCGGGACAGGGATTATAACTTATACTTGTCAAGACAATTATAATCACTAGAAATAGCTAGTTTTCTGTTGACTGACTTCATCCTCGCTAATTAATATGCAGAAAGAAAGATCAAACCTTAGTTTTATTGCCACTACTTCCTTAAAAAAACTAATACTATTACGTATTCTTCACACAAATATGAATTCAAAGAAACACAACAGCCCATAACATAATAATTTAACATACTCCGTACTATCCAGGAGGACAAGTTGCAAATAGAGTTGGTGTACAGACGAAACAACAATATAATATGATCAGACAGCAAGGAATCACTGATGAAACGGGTTCAACTTATCAACTATCAGTCACCTGATTTTGTAAATGTTCGTCTCATTTCAACCAAAATTGACACAATCTGATACGGTATCCAAACAAGTGGAAATTTACACCTGATTATGGTAAATATTTCAATTTTTTTACATAAAGGTGGTAGACATGTTCACAAGATTAACCAAAAGTAGCAAGCACAAACATTTCCATCCAAGTAAGAGCATACAAAAGCCCAAAAAATAATGAATTGCAATCATTTACGAGAACATAAATTGTCAGAATCACCATCTGGGACTTTTCTGCGAGTCTTTGAACTCAAATTAGAATTATGAGCCATTCAGCATCAGATTACAAGAATCTAAATATGAAACCTAAAGAGCAAACAGAACACGTACTAATAACTACGTAGAAATAGCAATGTTTTCGGACAAACCCAATCAAAAATGTTATCCCAAAAGATTACGAGTTATGAGGATAAGAACTACTCAATCGAACTAAAAGCACAGAATACTAACTACATGAACACATTTAGCTTAACAAACAAATACCAATATGTTTATCAAAATCACAAACAACAATAATTCATCATGAGCCAAAATCAGGATGAAGTAAATTACCTGAAATGGTAATGTCCAATCCCATGTTTGACTCCACCTTTAAACTCACCAACATACTTGCTCCCATCCTCACAAGTATGAACTCCCCATCCATGACACTGTCCTCTACACCACTCCCCAGCATAAACATCCCCGGTGTAAAATCTATAGAGCCCAAATCCATGCCTCAATCCCTTCCTATATTGGCCCCGATATCGACTCCCTTTCGCCCATGTTTCGACACCATATCCATCATACTTCTGATCAACCCAATCACCCTCATACCTCCCTTTCATGTTATAGTAATAGACCCCACTTCCAGAACATTTTCCTTTATAAATTTCCCCCTCATAAACATCTCCATTACTGTAAACCTTCACTACAGACCCTGAATTTGTGGCCCCCACTTCCAATTTGGTCTTTGGGCCAATTGACCAAACAACTGGTGGGCGTGACTTTGAAGGAAGCTTTCTAGAAAACAGTTTAATTGGGAAAGCTTTTGCAAGAAGTGATACTATCAGAACAGTAGTGAAAGCAATTAAAGAAATTATGTAAAGACACAAAGAAAGATTATGCTTGTTTGATGAAAACAAGTAAAGGGTAGGCAAAATGACAAGAATTGAAAGCCTCAAAGGGGTTTTAATCCAAAATAGCTTCTGAAAAAGCTTTGAAGCAATAGATTTGGTAGCTAAAAATGCTTCTGATGAAGATGAACAACAACAACAACAACAACACAGGAAAGAGAGTTGTGAAGAAGAAGCTGCTTTCTTGTGAAACATCATCACAATGATTTTCTGGGAATTTGCAAAGTGGGTATTGAAATTGGGTTCATTTCTAATCTGGGGTTCAATTCAGAGATGGCTTGTTGATTTGAAAAAATTGACCAATTCAGAGTTGGTTTTGGTGGATTGAAAGTTGGTTATGGATCTACAAGTCAAATTTCTTGAAATGAATAAACATATACAACAACTTGGAGATAGAAAATTTCAAAGATTCAATCTTTTTACTCAATCCTGCTTTCTTGAGGATTTTCTTGACTTGTTCTCTTCAAGTTCTTGAAAACTGTGTGTTGGAGGTTGCTGGTTTTGGGCTCAGGGGAGTCTATGATGATGTATGGGGTTTCTTTTGTAAAGAGGGAAAGGCAAGCCAAATGGGGTTTTGTAGGGTAACATAGTACTATTTTAGTTGGATAAAACAAAGACTAAAAATCACAAGTTTCTGTTTTAAGACATTAAATTTCAGATTTATTACTGAAATGCCATTGTTTCTTGATATTTACTCATTTTATTTTCTTGCTTCACTCTTTGCTTAAATTAAAGTACTAATATTATTATGTTTTTCTTCTATTTTTAAGAAAAAAATATACTTCCTCTACGTCATTTATATTGATAATTAGTAGACAATATTTCTCAGTTTAGAAATTGAAAATAAATGCTCTTCATTTTATTTTATTTGCATTTATATCATTCTTATCATTAAATTTCAGATTTGTTTTTTTTTTTTTTTTTTTTTTTGTAAATAATTGAAACATTGCGCGCTGAGTGTCAAGACCGTCACTTAAGGCCATGGCCAACGAACCTTCTGGATATCAACTTCAAACGATTCTGAGTATCAATATAACGCTTTCTGGATATAATTTTTAAGCACATTTAAAGAATGTCATGACCAAAAAACCTTCTCGATATCAACTTCAAAAGGTTTTGAAGTTCAAAATGATAAAATTTTCTGGATATGATTTAACAAGAACATATGATTTATCGCCAGTGAGAAACAAAATAAAATAAATAAAATGAGTTGGATTTTTTTAGTGCAAGTGAGAGTGTATTTTAATGTCAGTTCTAGCGTTTTTGATAGCTAGTGAGCATTTTAAAAGAACTTTAAAGATGATGACTGATATCCGGAACCCTTGAGACTGATAGCCAGAAACTTTGAAACTGATAGCCAGAACTTTTGAAACGGATAGCCATATGGTTTTTTTCCAAGGAAATTTATAGACTTTACAAAAGTCATCGGGCTTCACGCACTAAGTATGAGTTTAAAAACTTGAAAAGACGTCATTTAGGCCTTCAAACGAGCCTTTGAAGTTTTTGTGAATGAAGTTTTTATAAAGGGTTAATTTCAGTGTCCATCCCTGGGGTTTGGAAAAATCTCACTGCCCCCCTTGAAGTTTAAATTCGTCTCAGTGACCACCCTTTTATCAATCAATTGACTATTTTACCCTTAATTGATTAAATATCTCATTAAATACATTTAAGTCACTAAAAAATCTCACATAATAACAATAAAAATTAACACGAGTTGTATTTAAATTTATTCTCCATTTTCAATAAATATTATTTATATGTATAAATAATTGTAATGAATTATACTTTTGTTTATTCATTTTTTTAATTCAAGATAAATATAGAGAAGCATGCATATTTTTATATTGATAATTAAAATCACTTGAAAAAGTGGATAAATTTAAACACAACACTTTTATCTAAATATATATAATTTTTGGTATTATTTGAGATTTTGTAATGATTTAACTAAATTTAATTCATTACAAAATTTCACATAATACCAACAAAATATATATTTAAACATAAGTGTTGTATTAAATTTATTTTCTATTCTATGATAAAATAAAACAATAAACATAGAAAATAAAAATATATAAGCATGCATATCTTTATATTAATTTTGACTAAGTTTTTACTATGCCCACATTAATGAGTATCTAATGATTTAGATTGCATATTTTTCTATCTCTCAGTTCTAAAATCCATAACATGTTACTCCCTCCGTCCCAGTTTAAGGTTCTTAGTTTTTTTGTTGTTTCTCCGAAACAACTTTGAGTGATAATTATTGGTTAATCCAATTATCGTAATGAAGATCTAAAAGTTGTTATTGATAGTATTTATAATGGTGTACAAATAACACGTTTTAAAATTTTCATCACTTGCTCAAAGTTCCTTCAAATAAGCCTCTTAAAAACTAAGAACCTTAAACTGGGACGGATGTAGTATCTCCAACTCAAAATAAGTAAATATGTAAGCTTTAAAATATTCAATTTTTATATTTTTTATGTCTTTATAATTATCAAGTTTAAAAATATTCATTGTGCATGCTTCTCTATATTTATTTTGATTAAAAAATGAATAAAAAGAAGTATAACTCATAGACATTATTTATTAATAAAAATGATATTTATTGGCAATGGAGAATAAATTTAAGTATAAAAATTACGTTCAATTTCTTATAATGTGAGAATATGTAGTGATTTAAATTAAGCTATGAGAGCTATATAATCAATTAAGGGTAAAATAGTTAATTGATTGACAAAAGGGTTGTCACTGAGACAAATCTAAACCATAAGGGGGCAGTGAGACTTGTCCAAACTTCAAGGGTGGGCACTGAAATTAACCCCTTTTATAAATGGCTAGTAGCAATGTTTTGGATGACCAGTTGATGTGTTACAAAAGTCCAGTTCGTGTGTTAAAAAGTGTCAGATGGTGTTGAGAAATTTTGATTATTTATAAAAATGACACCGCTTGTTTTTTAAATAGTTTTGATTATTTAAAATAATACCGAGTATTTAAAAATACGTTTTTCATAATCACTAAAAAAACACATTTTACAGGAGACTAACCCAATTTTAAAAGAGTGGGAAATAAACAAACAATAACCGAAAAACAATAGGTTCTTCATCATGAAATAAATGACAAGATTAGCTTGTCACGCTTTAAGATTCCCACGACCTCAAATCCTACCATATAGTATATCACTTAATTTTTTAGTTTTATTTAAATGGATAGATAATGGTTACTCAATTTTAGACTAATTAATTAAGCATATAGGAGAAAGGTAGTACTCTTTCTGGTCCAAAATAACTGTCGCTTTTGGTCAATAAAATGTGTTGGGTATGCTAATTATAAACCACTCTTATTACCTAAATTCGATTAATCCCATAACCTAATTTTACTTTTTATAAACTTTAGGATATACTCCCTCCGTTTCATGTGAATTGAGACAAAAAAAGGGCACAATAATTAAGAGAAAGTAGTGAATGTGTGGTGGAAAATGAAGAGATAGAATGAGTGGGGTAAATAGTAGTGATGGTTGGATAAAATGAGTTGTGGAAAATGAAGAGAGAGAATTAGTGGGGTTAAATGGGTGGGGTTGGGTGAATATAAAATATTAAAAAGTTTGTCATTTTGGGCAGTCTCAATTGAGGTGAAACGGACAAAAAAGGAAATAAGTCTCAATTCACATGAAACGGAGGGAGTATTGTAAGAAGTGTTAAACTTTATTTTTAGAATAATCCATTTTAGTATAATAGGCTTTAGATTGATAGGTCTTAAAATTTCTAAGTCTGGAAATCTTGAGGTCAAGTCCTCGACCGCATTGTCCCTCGACTGTAGGTCACTTGACCGCGAGGTCTTGACCCAAATGAAGGTTAAGACCAAGTAACCAAATTTGGTTCAAACTTAACCATGGTCACACTAGTGCCCAAAACCCTTGATTAATTTTAGAACGTTGCAAAATACAAATTTCAAATTTTAATACAACTGTCACTTGGATCACTACACTCTGCAACAAAAGGACAACTCAGACTGAGCTCCAATTAGACATCAACAACTCATTGTTCTCCAAACTTGGTTCCCAAGATTTCAAACGGCTACTTTCTCATTCAAGGCTATAAATAGTCCTTGTATTCTTCATTGAAAATTACCTGAGATTTTAAGAGATAAAATGTTGTTGAAATTCTTGGTGATTGAAGATCACATCAAATATTTCCAGAATCCTTCGATTCTTTAAGCACACAACCTTCAAATCTTCAAAAAATCACCAGCAACATTCAAGATCATCTCAATCCTCAACACTTAAGATTCATTAGGCTCTAATCACTTAGATTATAAAGATCTTTTGATTCTTACACACACACTCACTCCGATTGATCAATCACATAAATTGAATCATTAAGGATACACTAGTCTAAGTTTAGGATTTATTCTTCATAGAATATATGTGTTGATTCAATACTTCATCTCTGTAATCTGTACTCAAGGAAGAATCAATATAAACCTCCATTCAAAATCCAAGACTCTTGGTAAAGGATGTAGATCTTTCAACAGATCGAACCTTTCCAAATATTTGTGCCATTTACTTACTGCTCTTTACATACTGCAAATTTACTTTAAGTCTTGTTCTTATTGTTCTTTATTGTTCATATTAATCTTGTTGGTCGTTTAGTGTTTGATATTTCCAGATATCCAAACTTATAAGTGAATTGTGTTTGTATGTTTTCCACATTGCCTAAGCTACAAATCTGACTAACTTATCATTTTGCCAAAATTTCAAGACAACAACTTTTAAACTCTCAACCACCTTCAGGTCGACTGCACCCTTTCTGTCGACCGCACCACTTTAGGTCGACCGTGACATAATGTTTTCTATCAAACTCAACTCTACCTTATTTCTATCGTAAACTTCCATTGTGCATATTACAATTGACCGCGTGGTTTTTCATTGACCGCAAAATTCAAGTTGTAAGCATAAGGTTAAATTTTAAAAAATGGTTAAAATTTTAAGTAGGCTATTCACCCCCCCCCCTCCAGCCTCCTTTTCATACCCTTGTTGTGTCTTTGGGACCAACAAGATGTAACTTTGACCAATAATTTAAATAAAAAATGAAGATGCTAATAAAAATCTAAAATTTTCCATTGTATTATAATTAATAATACTTTTAATAACATTTTTTAGTTTTTATTATGATCATTATTTTTTGTTTAAATTTATTGGTCAAACTTAAATCTATTTGACCAAAAGTGACAGTTATTTTGAACCCGATATAGACTAAAAGTTAGTGGCATTTAGGTAAATAGATCATTGGGAATAATTCCTTAAGGCCCCTTCTCCCAGATCTTTTCTCCATAAAAGTCCAACTGAGATTCAAAAGTCCACCTCCACCCAATGTCCAAATCAAAATTCCATAAAAGCCCGAAAACCACCCTCTGACCCTGACCAGCCCGCCTCACCACCAGAGCCCGAGGCCCGACTCCACGGCCCGCCCCATGTCCTAATCCACAGCCCGCCCACCCCGCCCGCTTCTGTTATAACAGAACCCGTTTTATAATTAAAACAAAAAATGAGGCTACCAGGTCTCGAACCATGCCCCTTAGACTTGGAACCCAACACCTACACCACTAAGCCAATCTACTACTTGTTTCACATTTCGCAATAACTATTATTAGTAGCACTAGCCTGGACTACAAAAATAGAGATTTTATAATCAATTAATGAAAATCTTAAATATTCAAAAAAAATCATATTTTGTAAACAAATATATATATATATATATATATATATATATATATAAAATAATACGTAAGATCTAAAAAAAATATAATTGGGTAATATAGTATTTTAGAAAATATGAAAATTATAAGAAAATTAATTAAATAACTCTTATTCCTTAAATATAAGAGTTATTCTAGTCTTATGCTTAAGTATAAGACATATCTGGTTATAATTTATAAGACTTCTTATGATTTTTATTTTTTAAAAAAATTATGACTTTTATTTTACAATTATACTTTAAGTATAAGAGTGATTAGTCTTATACCTTAGGTATAAGAACAATATTAGTCTTATACCTTAGGTATAAGGCAATTGTAGTCTGCTTTGAGACTTTGTAAATAGACTCTCATAAGTCTGATATGAGACTTTTTTACATGTCTCATAAGACCTAAAAAATGCACTTATGAGACCTAAAAAATGCACTTATGAGACCTTTGAGATGAGAGACTCATGAGTCTGCTATGAGACCTTGTAAATAGACTCTCATAAGTCTGATGTGAGACTTTTTTACATGTTTCATAAGAATTTACAAGACTTTGATACAAATTATGAGACCTAAAAAATGCACTTATGAGACCTTTGAGATGAGAGACTCATGAGTCTGCTATGAGACCTTGTAAATAGACTCTCATAAGTCTGATGTGAGACTTTTTTACATGTTTCATAAGAATTTACAAGACTTTGATACAAATTATGAGACCTAAAAAATGCACTTATGAGACCTTTGAGATGAGAGACTCATGAGTCTGCTATGAGACCTTGTAAATAGACTCTCATAAGTCTGATATGAGACTTTTTTACATGTCTCATAAGAATTTACAAGACTTTGATACAAATTAGTTTTATACCTTAGGTATAAGAACAATATTAGTCTTATACCTTAGGTATAAGGCAATTGTAGTCTTATACCTTATGTATAAGAGCAATCATAGTCTTATATCTTAGGTATAAGAGTGAGTTTTGTCTTATACCTTAGGTATAAGAGCAATTGTAGTTTTATATCTTAGGTATAAAAGTGTTGTCTTATACCTTAAGTATAAGAGTAATTTTAGTCTTATACCTTAGGTATAAGGCAATTGTAGTTGTATACCTTAGGTATAAGAGTAATTTTATGTTTTGTAAGAAAAGTTGAAAAATGTGATTTTTTTTTTTTGAATGATTTTTAAGAAAGTTTGAAAAATGTGAAATAAAAATAAATTATGAGTTATTCTTGTCTTATACCTAGGTATATGAGCGGAATAAAAATAAAATATGATACTTTTTTATGTTTTTTAAGAAAATTTGAAAAATGTGATTTTTTACTCTTATACCTTAGGTATATGAGAAATATTAGTCTTATACCTTAGGTATAAGAGGAATTGTAGTCTTATACCTTATGTATGTGATGAGTGCAATGACAATTCTATAAATAAATGCCTAGGCTGGTATTTCAGTAAATAAAGGAGTTAAATGGTGTCATTTATGTAAATAAGTGTTTTTACTAGAGGATAATAAAAAATATATATATGAAAAAAAATGTGAAAATAAATTAAATTATAACTATTTTCACATTTTTTCCACTTTTGAAAAAAAAAGAGAAATTGTGAAAACAAATAATCACACCACACTTATAATTTAATTTATTTTTTAGGTCTATCAGATTTTTTTTTAATAAAAGTTAGATATTTTATATATTAATTTTTTTTTATTTCTTAATTATTTGCATTTCAAAAAGGTGATTTTTTGTGAATATTTAAGAATTTTATTAACTGGTTAGGAAAATTAATTTTCCGTCTGTATTGGTATAAATTATATGTTGTAAGAGTACGAACAATAAAAACATTGGTAGAGTGGATAAGGCCTTGGTTTCACATGTGTAGGTCTTAGGTTCAATCCCCATCTCCCTCATAATTATTTTGATTTTTCGGAATTCAGCGGGCGGGCCGTAGGATCTGGACCGGAGCGGGTTGATCTAGGCGCCGGGCCGGACTGTGGGCTGCGGGTTTCAGTAGCACTGGATCCTGAGCGGGCTGTGGTGGGTTTTTATGGGATTTTGATCTAGCTACGGGTTTTTATGGCATTTTGATCTCGCCCAGGGGGCCTAGAGTCCAAAGCCCTAGATCATAAGTACAAGGTCGAATAACGTTTGTTGTACGGTGGGGGTGGAATCGTACAAGATTTAACATTGTGGCGCTTTGCCACTTCTTAAGACTTTAATTGCGGGAAACGACATAAGATGAGAAGTACTAGAAGACGACTCTTTCCAACGAGACGAAAATTAGCATGAAAAACATACAAATATACTCCCTCCGTCTCTTCCCTCTGTCCCAAAATGATCTTTTCATTTGTCATTTCTTATTGTCCTAAAAAGTTCTTCACATTTTTACATTTTAGGCTTAAACAAAGTATGGCTAGTGAAGCAAGTGTTCATATCTTTAATTTAAAAAATTTGAATAGTCAAACGCAAAGATCATTTTGGGTCAGAGGGAGTATACAAATACTATGTTTTTATGATTGGAAACAATTTTAATTGAGAATTTCGGAGCAATAAGAATCAAATTTGCGCGAAGTAGCGTATTTTAACTCACACTCCACCAAAAAGATGCCAAGTGGTAGAGATTTTTTTTATAAAATTCAATAAAACTTAAATAAATATTCAAGTTATTTGTTTTTGGTGTTTTTTTTTATCTATCAAAGTAACACTTACTATAACTAAATTTAACAAACATTTAACAAACGTGTTACTTATATGTAACAGTGTTTATACATATATGTAATGTTATGTAGAGAAAAGTAATAGTTCAACTCTTTACACTTTGGAACTAAAAAACACTTGTTTTAGTTACATTCTAAAAATAAGAAAGTAACACTTTCTATAATTAAATGTAACACTTTTATATAGAAAATTATACTATATTTGTTTTTCAAAGTGTAAAGTGTTACATTTTTAATAGAAAAATATTACATTTTGTCTAAAAAAACTACTCCCTCCATCCCGGAGTAAGAGTCATACCCTTCATTTGCACGCTTATTAATAAATATTGGAAGTGATGTAAATGTTGTGAGTGTAAAAGTAAAGTATGAGAGAGAATGAGTGGGAGAAAATAGTGAATTGATTGGTGTTGTGAGTATAAAAGTAAAATAGGAGAGAGAATGAGTGGGGTGAATAGTAAAGATTTTTTGCTATTTTAGGAATAGGACTCTTACTCTGGGACGTACCAAAATGGAAAGTAGGACTCTTACTCTGGGACGGAGGGAGTATTACATTTACTTGTATAATAACTATATCCACATGTTTTCAAATAATAAGTTACAATGGGTTCAATTTATCATCGTACATGTAAATGTATTACAATATTTATATAAATGTATTACAATTTTGTCTTTCAAAGTGTTATGTTTAGTTGTACAAAAATTACATTCATGTATATAAACTGTTATTTGCGAAATGCTACCTTCTTTAAAAAAAAAAAATCAAAATACTATATTTCTTTTATTATGCAAAATCACTCTTATATTTCAGTATAAAGATAGTTACATTTAGTTATAGTTAATGTTACATGTAATTATAGTTAGTATTACAGTTGAAAGATGAGTAAAATGCATGATTTTTTTTTTTTTTTTTTTTTTTTTGTAAAACATGTGTTTCATTTACTTATAAAAAAATGTTACATATATGTAACATAATTGTTACATACAATTATAGTAAATATTATTTTCGACGAACGAAAACACACATAAATAAATATTTTTTTGACTTTTTTTTTTTTACAATTTTTTTGTTTTTAGATTTCGTTGGCACGTGGCAGATTTTGAGTGAAGCATGGGTCGGGATCCTCTACTTCGTGCAAAATTGCTCCAAAAATCTCCTAAATTTCCAATTACAATTGTTCTCATCTATGAGAATAAAATAAATGTTCTCATAGGAGACTGGCTTAATTATTTTTCTATGATAAGAGGAATATTCCACCTCCACCTATCTTGTCATGAACCTATCACGTGCCTCCCAACATCTGCAAATCTCAATGATAATTTTTAAATTCAATTTTCAGGTAGGACCACAAAATGAGTCTCAGGTAAATAAGCACAAGCTGATACTATGTTGTTTGCTTTGTGTGCACGATAAAAGTAATCTTATCTCATCATTATTTTGATAAAATACTGAAAATTTAATGTGAAAATTTTGAAAAAACTTGTTTACACTCGTTTTAGTGTAAAACTTTGTCTCATTCCTTAATGTAAAAACAAGTTTTACATGTAAAACAAGTTTTTCATAAGACTTACTCAAATTTAATTGTTTGATAAATATTAATAATTGTTACTGAGAGCTTTTGTTTTAATGCATTAATAACATTTTTAAGAAAATATAATCAGAGTAATTATAATTTCATAATATTAGTCTCTTAATATTCGTTTGACGATAATGTACATAAATAGATGTTCAATGAAAAAGAACGTATGAGGATAATTTTTACAATTTCAACACTTTATATATTTAGAAAAAATATATTTTGACCCCTCTATTAAATCCTCGACTTCATCATCGCTTGTTAATTCACATTTGCATTGGTTGAGATTTGTTGAATTCATTTCTGTGATTCATTTTGACTCTAATATCTCGACCTTTGTTGCGTAAACCCTAAGCAGGGATCCCCGTATATATCCGAGGTTGAGATTTGTTGACTTCTTATAACTTATGGAGAAGTTTCCCCCAAAACCTACTCTTAAAATCGTATATGAGATCGTCTGTAAAACGAGCTAGTGATCTTAACTTATAAACTAGTGTTTTAAAGCCTTAGAACCCGATTTATTTATTTAGTGAAAAGCATATTTTTTTAAAGATTTTGAGCAAAAGTTATAATTGAAAAGCAAAAAGGTTAGGAGAAGTTCATAGATATTGATACATGGTTAGTTCTTTAAATCGTGTGCTTTAAGCTATGTGGAATGATTAACGGCCTGTAATTAAATTTCATTAGCACTTATGAAATAAAAAAATAAAAAGCGTTAGGAAAAGGTCATAGAAATTGGTTGCACATTTTTGAAAAGTTTCTTAACAAAACAAACCATGGGGCCTTCATTTTACATCAACAATTGGCTCCAATCAACGTTTCTTTCCCCCACCACCCTACCCACACCTCCACCCCCACTCCCACACACCCATTAGTTGTACATAAATATTGACAATATTTTGTAATTTCCTTTCCCTTTTCTCACAATAGTTGTGAAAAGTCACAAGTTGAGATAAAGTATTGATTCGGTTGTAACGACTCGAGCCCGAAGCTTGACCCGCTACATAGCACCACATATTGGCCGACTAAGCACCGCCTCCTCATTTGGTCAATCACAGTCCAACACATGCCTCCAAAAGTTTAATAGATGATTTGATGTCTAGTAAGAGTGTATGAGACTTCTATATAGCACATCAATTCCCACATATTTACGATATGAGATTAGCGATATCACAATCTCCCCCACTCAAACCCTTACCGTCCCTGGCTGCCCATCACACATGGCTCCAGAAGTCTAATGGATGATTTAATGCTTAATAGGAGTGTATGAGGCTTTTGTATGGCACACAAAATTCCCACATATTTCCGATATGGGATGATCATAGTTACCGGGAACTCCCAACCCCCCCTCGTCCCACGTCCCGGGAACACGCGTCCCGGGTTCACAAGGGAACTCGACCCAAAGTACTCAAACAAACGTACCGGAAAATAAAAGGTCAGCAACTTGGAATCTTGTGTGCATTTACAATCTTTTATGGTTATCCACCTTTACATTATAGTCTTTTATCTCCCTAACAATATATCTATACGTAAGTGTGAGTGCATACTCCCTCCGTCCCACCACAAGTGCTACTAAAATTGTGGCGATAATTAAGAAAAAGTAGAAAATGTGTGGTAGAAAATGAAGAGAGATAATGAGTGGGGTAAATAGTAGTGTTGGTTGAATAAATTGTGTGGTGGAAATGAAGAAGAGAATGAGTGAGGTTAAATAGTGGGGTTGGTTGAATATAAATATATTAAAACATTTCCATTTTGGAAAGTCTCACTTGTGGTGGGACGGACCGAAAAGGAAATTAGTCTCACTTGTGATGGGACGGAGGGAGTATATGTTAATATATTCAACTTAGTGATATGTTTTCAATAAAGAGCGTACCACGTTCCCAATTGATCCTACCCCCAGCGTACCCAAAATTTACTAAGTCGCGTTCCTCGTTCCCGTACCCGTCATGCGTCCTGAAACGTCCAACGTTCATGGTAGCTATGGGGATGAGGTCACAATCTCCCCCACTCAAACCCTTGATGTCCTAGATCGTATCCACGGGTTGGCTCACAAGCCTTAAAGCCGGGTTATGCTCTGATACCATTTGTAACGACCCGAGCCCGAAGCCTGACTCACTACGCATGCTCCACACACTGACCCACTAAGCACCTCGTCATTTCCGTTAACCACAGCCCATCAAAGGTCTCCAAAAGTCCAATGAATGATTTGATGCTTAGTAAGAGTGTATGAGACTTCTATATATCACACTTAATTTCCACATATTTTTTATGTGCAATAAATGATATCACAAATTCAGTGGTTAAAAGAGCAAAACCTTGTCTAGTTCATTCTGTTTCAAAGGCACTTTAAGTGATTATTAATCACAAGCGTAAATAGCATTTTGATTACTTCAACGTTTCAAATCTCTTTCAAAATAGTTCCCAAAAGTGAGAGTAAACGGTTAGTTATTAACTTGTTTGCTTTAAAGCTAAGTTAAATGATTAAAGGACCTTTAATTGAGTTTCATTAAATATTATAAAAAAAAAAAATCAGCAAATAAAAAGGGTTAGAAAAAGGTCATAGATATTGGTTACACATTTTTGGATTGTTTCTTAACAAAAACAAACCATGGGGTCTCCATTTCACATCAACATCAACATCAACAATAGGCTCCAAAGTACTTTCCTTTCCCCCCACAATTTGTACCTTTTTTTTTTCGGTTTAAAGTTTTTAGTTTGACTTTGCACGCTTATTAATAGGGCTGGAAAATGAGTCGAGTCGAGTCAAATACTGCCGAGTTCGAGTCGAGTTTTAATTAATTTTAGTCGAGTCGGGTTTTTGGCGAGTCGTGTCGAGTCTGGTAATGGATTGCCGAACTCGGCTCGGGTCAGAGTTCCCGGGTCCCGTCGAACTGCCCGGGTTCAATCAACACGGCAGCATAAGCTTTAAAATTCGCGGGTATCTGCCATGGGTAAAATATAAATCGAGTCAAATGTTTATGGGCGTGATATATAACGCTTAAATTCATTTTCTAACCCTAAGTTTTTTACATATTCACATCCGCCGCTCTTCCTCTTTTCAGCCTAAGACGGCGACGTGAAACAGCAACGATGTGAATTGAGGAGTCCAAGTTGCGCAATGTTATTTTCTCCTCTCCTCTTCTCTCGCTGCTTCTTCTATTCTTTCCTTTCTTCTCCCATGGCTTCCTTAGTATTTCCACTGTTTTTTTACAGAGTTACAAAGTAAAAAATAGAGCAGATCTTAGGAGATCTTTCTCTTTGAAGCATATATTTTGTGATGTTGGTTGAAAAAGGTTGTAATTAGCACGAGTCGGATAGGAGCAGACTTGATTTTGAAGGGAAACCGAGCTACTCGCGATCCTTCGAGTCGAGTTTAGGTGAAACTCGGCTCAACTCGGTTATAAAATCGACTTTTCATTCAGCGACGAGTTCGACTCGGTTGTGAGTCACGGTCCGAGACGAACCTGGATTTGACGAGTCGGAGTCGAGCCGGGTCGCGAGTTGCTCGACCGACATTGCAGCTCTACTTATTAAGGAATCAAGACAAACTTGAGTCAAGAATAGTAGTGGGTGGAGGATATAATTGTCTATTCATGAAACAAGTGGGTGAAAAGTAGATATGTTAGTAATAGGTTTTTTTGTAATATATGAACTTTATGAGGATAAGATTGTCTAATATACTATTCATCATTTGCTACTTATGGGGATAAGATTGTCTAATATACTAATCATCATTTGCTATTTAAAGAATAAAATATCTAAGAACCTTAAACCGAGACATATCAAAAAAATAAAGTAAGAACCTTAAATTGGGACGGAAGGTGTATAATATATTGTGTATTTTCCCTTTTCCTCGTTATATACATCAAAAAAGCAATGCTAGGGGCACAAAATAAGGTCACAAAATCTTGCTCACAAGATGAGGTTGCGATATTTTATTTGTTGCATCGATAATGGATCCGCCACACTCTAACTAAAAACACCAATAACACCATTACACTTATGATTTTGTGAGCAAATTTTTGTGATTTTTTTGCGCCCTAGTATTATTCTACATCAAAATTGCCGTATTGTCCCTTTTTCAGACAATTAGGTGAGAAAAGTCATAATTTGGGATGAAATGTGATTGAATTGATGAAGAGTCAAAATGTTGTCTAGTTCATTCAAGTTTCTAAGTGTCATCTCATTTTAGGTGCTTATTTATTTAAAACGCATATGAATTCTTTAAGGAAAAGTGTGTTTGAACTATAACCTTCAAAGTCATTATAGGGCAAATGATTGCATTTCAAAATGGAAAATGTGGAATTAAACTACAATGCAGTCAAAATAAAATGGTCATTTAATACTCTCTCTGTCTTAGTTAGAAAAATAGTCTCATTTTGATTTTTTATGGTCAACAAAAATAATTTTTGACTAAACATTGGTGTCAATTTAATGATCACAATAATATTCTAAAAATTGTTATTGATAAATCATTTAATGATTTATCAATTATAAATTTTAGAATTTCACTAGAATGATTAGATTATCACCAATGGTTGATCAAAGTTCATTTGTGTTGACCATAAAAAGTCAAAATGAGACTATCTTTCTGAGACGGAGGGAGTATTAATTATCGGTCAAATTAAAGCCCCTAATATGCGAGGGTGAGGGGACGAGATATACTTATGTAACAACTTTCAACAAATATTTAATGTTCATATCAAAATCAAGGATCCAAGATCTAAACTTCATAGCCGTTGCAGTGCATGCATAATCCAATTTTCCCTTCAACTATGCTCCCTCCGGCTCACTTTAAATTGTTAAAAAATAAAAAATAAAAAAATATATATGAAAGAGACGCATATAATAGGATTATTAAATTACTGTAAGTATGGATAGTGCGGTACAGATTATTAATAAGGTAGGAAATTGTAAGGAGATAGTTGATGTGAGTATAATAAGTGAGTCTTAAAATTATTAAAAAAAAAATCTCAAATTTTGTAAGTTTTAATGAGACATATAAAATGATAAATTTTACAATTTCAAAAAGGATGAAGGAATAATGATTTCGTAAAGATCTTGACTTTAATAAGCTATACCTAATTAAATGGAGTTTTTTTAATAAATTATTTAATTTATAGATCAATTATTAAGTATTTTAGTGAATAATCTATAGTCTAAACTAGGATTCTTTCAAATTGCAGCCAATCCAATGGATGGTAGGTGGACCCATCACACCAAATTTGTTGAGACTCCAACAAATATTTGTTTGAGTTAATGGGGGTCCTTGTCTAAATAATTTACTTGGAAAAATCTACTCAAATTTGCCACAATATGCTATCTATTGTATGTTTGTCATCCTCTTATTATTTACTATTTGGCAAAACATATGCTATCGATTGTATATTTGTCATCCCTTTTTCTTTTTCTTTGTCTTTCTGAAAAATGTACTCCCTCTTTCAATGTTAATATATATATATATATATATATATATATATATATTCTTGATATTCTTTCGGGATTCGGTTCACCCTCATTTCCCATTTATTAATTGTTATTCTGTCAATTAATAAATGTGAAATCAAGTGTTATATTTCAGATATGTTTTTTATTTTTTAAATCAGATTTTTCGTTTTATCCGGCAATGACAAGAGAGAAGTGCGGAAGAAAAGAGAAGACGGCGATGACGTGGTTGCGCTACCTCTTCTTCATGACAAGATTTCAGTTCACTCTCCACAATCATGGTAATTTTGATCATTACAGACGTCACATTAGTTACAAATTGTCCCCATAAAGATGAGTGCTCTCATGTAGTTTATCTCCCGAGTATCCAACAAACATGTGATCATCCTATAGGTTTCATGTTAATTTCTCTTCACGTTGAAAGCCCTGTGATTTCTCTTCTAATTGAAAGTTTTTAATTTATCTCCTAGTTAAGAGTCATTGTACTTTCAGAATAGTATAACTGAATTTGTCAATGGAGTCTGCGATAACAAATCTTTGTCCACGTGTTTCTGATTTATATGACACGTGTCTAATACAACAACAACAAAGTTTTAGTTTAAGAAAAAAGACGTTAGACCAAAAATCTCAAAATTAAATTTATAGCTTCAAATGATCTACCAAGGCAAGAAAAAATGTTTCAAGATAAATGTACCTATAATTAATTTGTCACTTTCAAAGAAGAAAAATAAGAGAAGATAAAGATGTTATTATATGACTCTTTATCCATATCAAGTGAATAGTGTGATGATAAAATGTAGAGTGTCAAATTAGAATGAGAAAGAGATGTGGATGAAATCATGCAAAATAAAGGATAAGAAAATTTGGACTCATTTGATGATCAACTTAATTTCATTTTCCTAAGGATGTATAAAATTGATGGGGGGAAAGTTCAATTAACCAAAGACGATAATATCAAATATAACAAAAAATTTATGTACCATTTTCTGTACTTATCACACATGATGTCACAAATCATTATTTAATTTGTTGACATCGTGACAAAGTTATCGATACATGTATATTGAATGACTTGAAATACACAGTGTGATATAAAGTGATGATTTGAGATTTGGACAAGATCAAACATGTACTTTTTCCGTCCTAGAGTTTGCACGGGAATTAAGAGATGAATAGTACTCTTTCCGTCTAAAAATATATGTCGTTTTGGAGTGTTTCACACAATTAAGAAATACCATTAATGCATGTGAAGAAGTCCCAAATACCCCTAAAGTAATTACCTAGGTAATTAAATGGTTAGGTAAGAGAGAGTTCAATGTCATTATTAATGGTATAATTGGTATAGAACAACAAAAAAAAAAACTTTGAAAATAGTGAAACGACAAGTATTTTGAGACAAAAATTAACTCTTAAAACGACCTCTATTTTGAGACGGAGTAGTGAATAGTTGTTGTGAATGTGAAAAGTGAAGTAGGAAAGAGAAAGTGGGGTAGAGAATATTAGGTTGATTGGTGTTGTGAGTATAAAAGTAAAGTATGAGAGTAAATAAATGAGAGAAATAATAAATATTTTTTGCTAATTTAGGAAAATGTAACTTATTAATGAGACACTCAAAAAAGAGATTTGTGCGAATAGTTATAAAAGCTCGTACGGGACAAAATAGAAGTTAATTCAACTCCACTGCCCACCACCAAGGTAGATTTTATAATTCCAATGTCCACTTTTCTGTAGTTATAATTGAGAGTAAAAAAAATATAAAGGAAAATAGTGGGTAATGAAATTTGACGAAATTTTTTGTGAAAATAACTTGACAAAGACAGGAATTCAATTGGGGAGAAAGGTGCTGTAAAAATATATATCAATACTCAGCAAAACAAGTGCACTGAGCTGCATAATGCATATGCATATAGAATTGAATCAAGCAAGTGTTGACTAAAACAATGCACGCACAAACATCAAACAATGGAGAGAGAGAGAGAGAGAGAGAGAGAGAGAGAGAGAGAGAGAGAGAGAGAGATCTACACGGGAGCAATCAACCAAATGAGAGAGAGAGAGAGAGAGAGAGAGACTACACGGGAGAGATCAACCGAATGAGTGAGTGAGAGAGAGAGAGAGAGACCACACAGGAGAGATCAACCGAATGAGTGATTGGGAGAGAGGGACTACACAGGAGAGATCAACCGAATGAGCAAGACCGAGAGAGAGAGAGAGAGAGACTACACAAGACTACTAGAGAGATCAATGGCGGTGATTGAGCACACAAGAGGGACCAATACAAACGGAGGGGTTTCTTCCTAAGTTGCAAGAACTTTAACTATTATCAGAGAAACACTTAATGCTGCATTATCAACATCAACACCATTGAAAAACTAAACAAAATCACAGATCATAGTTTGTATATACTCCTATGTGTGTGTGTGTGTGTGTGCGCGCGCGCGTACACTTCAATAACAAATCCAAATAAAGCAAACTGAAAACTATCATATAATCAACGGTAAAAAAAAATAAAATAATGGAAAATGAGGAGAAATTAAACAAAAAATTGGCGTTTGAATATAATTTCTTTCTTTAATTGTTGTCCACACCATAACCTGTAAAAGAAAGGTTGAATCTAGGCTACTAATATGAATCTTATGGGAATTCTGAACATTTAGCTGTAACAACAATTCACTACTATTGTCTAAAGAAAAAGCAAGAAAGTTTATCGGTAATACATGAGCTATGGAGAAGATGTTCCCACCTTTCAAACGAGGATGGCGCCCACCAGAACATTCCAAATCAAACAGAAGCTTAAATTGAGACTCCAGCTTCATGGCTTGTGAACTTTGAAACCAAATACTCTCGGAACATAGTTTTGAGTTGTCTTCTGTGGCTTGAGGTGTCCATACGACATCAGAAACAGGTGAGGGAATGTTGACCCGAAATATGCTCCGTCTAGGTCTGGGCTATAGTTAAGGAAAGGTTGGAAAGTATGTTTGATGTGATACTAAATACATGTATATATAGAATGGAAACACAGATTGAAGAGCAACAAAGCTGATAAAACAGACAATGCATTTAACAATATACTCTCCGTTCCATAAATAAACTGCATTTATTTCTTTTTTTGGTTGTCCCATCATAAACGGCACTTTCCAAAATGATAAATTTTTACTCCGTGATACTACTCATTTATTCAATGGGATCCACTTGTCATACTCATAACGACTATCCCACTCACAATTCCAACCCCAATTTTTATTCTTACAACCCCTACTCAACTACCAATATTATACTCACTCCGTCACAAAGTAAGAGTCCTACCAAGAATTTGCACGCTTATTAAGAATGCACTAAGAAATGAGTGAACAATTGCAAGTGGGTTGAGGACATAATTGTCCAAAACACTATTAATAATTCAAGTGGGTAAAAGGTGTTAGTAAGCATTGGAATTTTTATAATTCTACAAAAGGTAAGGATAATAATGTCCAAAATACTATTCCTTTTTTGTCATTTTAGGAATAAAGCAAAGTGGGACTTTACTTACTCTGGGACGGAGGGAGTACTATTTTGCCTTAATTCCCGCGTTTTCCAATTTGGTGCACTTTGTTACGGAATGGAGGGAGTATTCTAGTTAAAAACAAAAAGAAAAGGTCCACACTGGGAGTACGTACAAGGACAAATCGTTCTTAAATGACATGGCAAATTAATCCGTAATCAAGAAAGGAGTCAACTTACTAAAAACTTATCTTTAATTTTAAGAACAGTTATCCCTTGAGTCCCATGAATATACATGCAGTAAACCAAGCTATTATTATCTGGAAATAATTCAAGGAATCAGCATTATTTGTGTTGTTTTTCAAGCTATGGCCATTGATGGTATTGGTAGTGTTCAAAGAAATAGTGACTTCATGGGTAGACATGCCCAAAAGGTTCAAATGAACTGGCGAATCGAAGGTTCATGAACCGTGAAAAAACCGCAAAAAACCGCAAAAAACCATGAACCGTATAAGCCATGAACCGGGGTGAACCGGCGGTTCACGGTTTTATAAGGTTCATAGGCTCAAAACCGGCGGTTCATGAACCGTTGAACCGTGAAACATGAACCTTGAAATTTTTAACATTTTCCCTATAACTTTCATCCATTTTGTTAATCTTTTTATGACTTTCATCCAATTTTTTGTTAATTTTTTTAACAAAATAACTAATTTTCCTTGAAATGGGGTGACACAATCAATTTCATTATAACTTTCATCTATTTTTCCGTTAAATATTTTTAAAATAATTAAAAATTGATTAAAAATAATTAAAAATTAAATGAAAATAAAAATAAAAAATGAACTGTATAAACCGTGAACCGTAACCGTGAACCGTGAACCGGGTATAGGCGGTTTTATAAGGTTCATCCATATTGTGAACCGTGAACCGGGAACTGGCGGTTCACATGAACCGGGCATGTCTATTCATGGGTGCATTATACTCCTCAAAATGCATCTTCTAATACCACATTAATTTCTTATGTTTATCTTATCCTTAAGAGTCAAATGATAATTGTACGTGGTCGTACAGAAAAAGGAAACTACACGTAGACTTTAGCAAGGAAGATACCAAAATTGAACACTGGTGAAAAACATAACAAAAAATAAAAATAAAAAATAAGAGAGAGATGAAGGATACTGTCTTGAAACTTGTTTCGAGGGGCATATATATCCTCACACTTAGGGCAGTAAATCTTAACGGTGCTTTGCCGAGGAATATCTGACTGACCAACAGGCAGGCAGGGTTGTCCGCAGCAGTAAACCCTTGGGCATCTACCAAACTCAGTGTTCTTGTACTTCTCCAGCTGTGAAGGTCAGCAATTGTCAGTTAATAATTATTCTATCCGTCACAAAATGAATGTTCAAATATAAATTTGAACATTTTTTGGAAATTCAATTTGGGACATAGTATTAAAGATGCATAAAACAATTATTATGAGAGAACAAACAAAAAAAATCTTACCATGGCAGCCATTCCTTTGCTTGTTAATATATATCGAACATGAATCAGACCATAAAGCATCTCTGCTGCTGATTCAACCAGTTCATTCTGTTCCTCTGTAAACATATCACCTGCAAATTTGGTCAGAACCAAAGCCTCACTAAAAAGCTCAAGAAAAACATGAACAGAATGAGGGCACACAAATATAACCATAAAATTGAGTTTCAGTGTATACCAATATAGACGGAGAATATCTCTCAATGCTATATGACCAATTGGAAGGCTCCACACAACCAGCCATTACATTAACCTATTATTGGAGAAATATAGTTGAAAACCAACACTCCATTTCTTACATCAAGTCGCATTAAATTGTCCCAATCTAAGATTAGGGGGACACAATAAATTAGTAATTTGCCTTAATGAGTTTTCAATTAAACCCTCAGAATCTGAATCTTGTTTATAGGTGCAGGCAACAACATCCTTTAATTTTATGGCGTGGGCAACCAAACCAATTTTTCCTAAGATGTTGCGCTATTTATTCTAGGATGTAACAATATCTCAAATATCCTAGTTAAGCAACCCCCCCCCCCCCCCAAAAAAAAATAAAATAATAATAATAAAAAAAAAAATAGCACTCATTAAATGGTTAATTTTAAAGGGTACCATGTGTGTATGTCAATGCAGTTAGAGCAGAATCTAACTTAATGGTAAGTGCTTGATCCAACTTCAAAATCTTTTCTGAAGTAGAGTAATGTTAGGATTGAATTAAAATCAGGGCACTTCACCAACTAATGTTGAAATAAATGAAGTTTCGCGTGAATATACTGAAATGGAACAGCAATCATCTCTGTAATACCGTTCGCCTCTGACACGAGCAATTCATGTGTCTCAATTCTTATAAATAGTTCGCCCAAAAGGGAAACAAGGCAGTTACAAAGTTCAGTACAGCTGCAAAATTGGTTCTTCTGACAATTAAGGTAGTTACTATATAATGGATCTTCGTATGCTATCATAACCTCATATGTGTGATCATGATTAATCACCATGAGATTCAAATATTCAAAGAGTTGAGAATATAAAAAATCTTCAATCAAGGAGGAAATCATGGAATAAGATGCCGGATACTGAGAAATCCTTCTAGAGAAAAGGAAACTAAGGGCCAAAAGCCTAAATTAGTCTAAGCTAGAAATAATCATCTTCACACTGTCAAAGATTTTCAGCTGCCATTTTGTTTTCCATGACTTGTTAGATTATATTTGCTGCACATAAATGGGATTCCTTAGAGGGTTGTGATTTGTTATATGATCCTTCCAACAGATTGCGGTTCACTCTCTCGATGTTGCCCACCCCAAATTGAGTTTCTTCTCGAAGCTCAAGAAGTTATTATTCCCCCTTGCCGATATTTAGAACATACGGAAACAACAGACTACCGATTTAGTATCATCCTGTCAAAAGGAACTTCAAGTTCACATCAAGCTTGTAAATATAAGTTTCCAATACAGAAAAAAAGTTCTTTATGCAAACCCGAGCTGTAGCCCACAGTGCACTTGCATAAGAAATGCATTAAAGTTCTTTCTTATATTGTACATTTTTGTCCCATGATACTCGTTATTGGAACATATAATGAAACATGCTTAATCAGCTCATATAAGTCAATTATTTAACTTCAAATATAGATAAAGCTCCATCGTAATCATTTCCTACCACTCTGAATAGGGATGACAATTTAACCGAACCCGACAGTGATCCGCCCCGAACGGGGCGTGTTTGGCAAGCTGATTTCAAAAATTGACGAGTTTGCCTGGCGACCCGCGATAACCCGACTGACGACAACTAAATACTAAGGCTTTGTCATTTAATTGCTGTTATACCCTTTGACAATTCCTTATTTGCATAAATACCTTAATATAAAAGATTGAAAGTGGTTCAGATCCCACAAACCCTAAACTCTACTACAATTTCCAGCAGTTCTCTCTCCCATTATCTCTTTTCTCTCTTCCATTTCATTCCAATTCCAAATCTAAGCAGACTCCACCATGGCACAATCTCTGTTACCCGGACTCTTCAAATATGTTGAAGTACCAGTGTCCGATACGTATCGTGTCCGACACGACACCCGGACACCTGCTTTTTCATTCGGATACGACAAGAAAATTTTGAAAGAAAAAAAAGGAGTGAGTTGACTTCATTTATAAAAGATTTTACAAATTTTAATGTTTTACTTAATTATACAATACTCCCTCCGTTCCAGGTAAGTTGCAACAATTTGCCATTTTGGGCATTCCACATAAGTTGCAACAATGCCAAATAAGGAAACTATTTATTACTTTTATAATCCTCCACTCAATCTCTCTCTTCCTCCCAACCACTCATTATTCTCCACTCATTCTCGCCCTTCCTCCCAACCACTCATTATCTCTCTTCCTCCCAACCACTCATTATTCTTCTTTCTTAATTTTTGTGCTTCCCCTTCCATGTTGCAACTTACCCGGAACGGAGGGAGTACATCGTAGTAAAAAAGGAGTGAGTTGACTTCATTTATAAGTATAAATAGTCTATTTATACTATTTTGATTTGTCCTGAAATAATGCTCGTATCCCGTACCCGTGTCCAAATTTAGGACGGTGTCCTAGTGTCAAAAATTATTAAGAAAATTGTATCCGACACTAGGATCCGTATCCGTGTCGGATCCCGGATACCGTGTCCAGGTAATATAGGGCACAATCAATTGCTCACTCACCCATCCTTTCCCTACCCGAGTTCGTCAACATCGTCTTCATAAGTCGCCTCCTTCCTATTCTCCTCCATCTCTCTCTATCTTCTATCTTCCTTGTTCACACCCCCAAATCCGATGTCGGCGGCGTTGGTTGTAGGTTGCGTACGTCTATCGACTAACATCCCTTCTTGACAGTCCTGCGCCCTAAATTTTGAGTGTTGCTTGTTTAATACATGTGATTACAGTAGATAGATTTTATTTCCCTTTCATCTTTAAATATTTTCAGGAGTAGAATACAGCTCTCTTGAGTTTTTCTAATTGCCAAATTCATTTGGTTCCAGTAATTTCTGGAAGAAAAAAAGTCTACTGATTTTCGTGGCGGGGCGGTTACGGGTTCACTACCCTTTGGGGGCGGGTTCGGTAAAGACTATTGTTATTGCGGGTCGGGTTCGGCTATAGGCAAACCCGACCCATTGCCATCCCTACTCTGAATCCTTTCTCCAACGGCACATTACTAAAAGGCATGCTCTCTTATCATGCAAAAACAAACGGGTTGCTTTTTATTCTATTACAGAATAGCGCCATAATGCCTCATCCAATCAATATGGAAGAAGCTTATTTCAAATGGTCGAGAATACTCTGTTAAACATGGGATATACCACAACACCACTTCTTTCGAGGGGGGGGGGGTCTTTTAGCGTTTTCTTTGGTACACGAGAACTGTCTTGCAACGGATAAACAAGAAGAAAGTTCAGCTGGACCGTGGTAGTTGCTATCACCTTTAGTCGGAATAGTTTACGATAAAAATACCCACAAATTCTTTGGTCATTATTCCTACGTCATTATTCCTACTCTATACAGGGGAATCGCACTTGCTCTGAGCCCTATCCACAGTAAATGACAACCCTTGCAACCAGGGATTCTTACACAGCAGATTGTAATCATCCCAAACAAATGGACTATCCTATTGAATTTAATGAATAGAATATACAGTCTGAGTCAAACTGGTACAGCAAGTACTGGTGAGTGTCAAAGCTGAACACAAAAAATTGAAAAGAATTGTAATCAATGATTGAATAAAGAGCTTACCGTGAGATGATTCAACATCGAGAATCAAATCAAGAGCATAATCATAATAGGGCACTTGGCTGCTCAACCCACAAAGGTTAAAATCATCTTGTATGTAATCCTCATCAACTTCGCAGAAAAACTCATTTCCCCGCAGATTGCAAAACCATGAAATCCAAGATGTGTCATCCCCATCTGAGCCACTAACATCTGACTCCTCACTGTCTGTGTCGGATTCCTCCACTATATTTTCCTCTGTTAGACAGAGAAAAGAAAGGTAAATTAGCATTCATGATGAAGAAAAAGCAGCATCAAAATCTCATAACAAAAATCAACGGCTTAAGATTTTTTAAGGTCTTTTCCCCAAATCTGTATTTATATATTAGGTCTCTTAACAATTGCCGTATTTTCTTGCCCAGGTATACTTTGAAAACTTACAATGATTCCCTCACTAACAAGCTAAAGACTGGAAACCGGAGAAATAGAGGGGCTCCAGTACTGGCTTGGTGGCGTATCGCATACATCAGGGTCAGATGCTCATAAGATACGGGTCTGTTTGTAGTGGAGACGCTTCATATGTATCCAGATATTTACAATTAAACTTATTGTTTGGTTTACAGGCATTTAATAATATATGTGACGGATATGGTGTGGCTAATGAGGAAATCTTATCCAAGTTGATATCAAAAGATTTACATCAACTAAACCAAAATATCAGTCTAACGGAAAGGAACATGTCCAAGGAATACAAAGCTACAAAGCCCTAGTTCAAATAATCCCAAATACAGAAGAGACATATAGTTCAAAACTTTCCTCTTCTTCATTCTTTAGATGATCTGTTATCATATTCGTGCATCAAATTCATAATGAATTCCCAAGGATTCTTCAGAGTAACAATGCAAACCAGCAAGGGGGGGGGGGGGGGGGGGCTTTTAAGTCTTTGTCCCTGTATTTCTTTTGGACCAGCACCCATGTGTTGCCCTTTTTACTTTCCAACTCAAATAAGGGCACATGCATTGGTAGTGAGGGTTGCTTCCGGCGATTTGGGTGCAGCTTTACATTCGATCAGAATGCAAGCATATTTTGTTACTACTTCCTCCTTCCTTCCCAAAATGCATGTCCACTTTTTTCTTGAACAAATCATTTTGGGACGGAAGTGGTAGTACTGTTGAATAAACATCCTTTGCTGCATAGTCTCCTTTTCTGACTACCCACAGTGCATATATATAATGGCTGCTATTAGAGTAGTCGCTATATCCATAGTCATTAGAAATTAATTTTCCACTCCCTGGTGATTGTTATTTGTTTGTTTCTTTATAGTCGTGCTCAATTTCTACATTTGGAGCACTCATTGTTTCTCTTCTGCATGATTTTTTTTTTTTTTATCAATAAATTTCCTTCTCATACAATGCATTTTATGATCAATAAAAGATACTCTCCTACTACACGCAAAGAGTCCGCATAATGCCTTATTTATAGAGTCCCAAAAGGTCTCAATCCACATTTTATTTCAAACATTGCCCTTTATTTATGAAAAACGCCAGTTAGACAATAGAAATTGTTGTGTTCAAAATTTAAGAGGATGTTTGACTTTCCAATAAGTGATTAACACATTGCAACTGTGAGCATCATTATTAACAGGGAAAAATAAAGCCACTCAGCATTTACCTATATATGCACTCTCGGAATTTACCTACATGTGCTCCATTCACCATAATAAATTGTTCTTAAAAAGGAAAACTTTTTGATACTCCAAAGAAACAAGAGCAAAGAACACCCTCGATACATCCCAATGCCCTAACTTCCAAACACAGTTTTTATAGAAATCAGTTCAATCACGAAATCAGCTCAATCACAGCCAGCTAAACATGTATGTGTATGTCTATCATGAAAATTTCAAGCATAAAAGCAACAATCCAGATAAAAAAAAAAAAAAATCAACGTCCTGCTAACAAACATAGATAGATAGAGAAGACCTTTCGTTTTCTTATCAGCAAAATTGGAAGCAGAGCGAGAAACCCTAAGTTCAGGGGGAAACTTTGAGGAGTGAGTAGAACCAGCAGCAATCGAAGCTTTATCTTTCCCGTTCATAACCACCGTCGAACTGGACGGCGAAGATCTCTCCAAATGCTTATCCAAAGCATCATTAATCCGTTTCCGATCAACATGACCCATCTCCGCCTTCGATCCTCCTCCCCCCTCCCCGCCTCCACCACCAACGCCTCTATACATCTCAGATATGAACCCTAGAAGAGAATAAACCCTAGAACTGGCGAAACATTTCAGATTGAAATCGCGAAACAAAAAGGAACGAATTGAGGAAATTTGGAGGATAGATTAGGGTTTTGCGGTGGGGAGGGTGTGATTTTCGTTCTAGGATTCTTCGTTTTGGGTGGATTGAGTGGAGATTATATATGTCTATACACGTTTGTATGTTGTGCGTGTATTGTGTGAGGGCAGTGTGTGTGTTGTGTGTGAGAGAGAAAGGGAAAAAGTAGACCGTTGTCGCCGGTGAAGTTTGGCGATGTACCGGCGGGAACAACTTAGCTGGCATTTTATTTTTTTGGTACAAGCTGGCATTTTTTATGGGAATGTTTTTGATGTGATTGGTCCTAGGTTTGCTACCGTGTTCAGCGGTCACGTGACTGATGAGTTTAGCACGTGGCTGGGTATACATAGACGGAAAATGTTTTACCGCCCCTGAATAATGTAACATACGGAGTATACTCAAAACTAAGTTAAACTTTGACTAATTTTTTTTAATGCAAAATTATTTACTCCCTCCGTCCTGGAGTAAGAGTCCTACCTATTATTTGCACGCTTATTAATAAATATTAGAAGTGATGTAAATGTTGTGAGTGTAAAAGTAAAGTAGGAGAGAGAATGGGTGGGAGAGAATAGTGAATTGATTGGGTGTTGTGAATATAAAAGTAAAATAGGAGAGAGAATGAGTGGGGTGAATAGTAAAGATTTTTTGCCATTTTAGGAATAGGACTCTTACTCTAGGATGTACCAAAATGGAAAGTATGACTCTTACTCTAGGACGGAAGGAGTATCTTTTTTTAAATTCAAAAATAGTTGTGAGTAGTTTTTTTATTGATGTATCAATAATTATTATAAAAATAAAGCAAAACTGCATCAAAAATCACTCAACTATGACCAATTTAGGTATTTGGTCACTAAACTAATTTCCTTTTGAAACAACACATCCAATTTATTTATTTTTGCATCCATAGTCACTATCACTAACCCCGTTAGTTTTTTCCCGTTAAATCATCATGTGCAATGCATGTGGCAATATTTTAAAGGGTAGTTCAGGTAGTTTGATCAAAAGAATGGGAAACAAATTGTCCGGCTTAATGAGTGAAAAAACAAAGTTTAGGGTTTAAAATGAAAAAATAGGGTAAGAAAACACCCAATATCTAAAACACCCCTCCCCTTCTTCTTCAGATCTCCTTCATCTTCTTCCCCGGTATCTTCAGATCTCTCCCGGAGATCCCTCCTGTCAGTCTGCACTTTATTCAATTCCATTCTCCTCGTCTCCTTCACTAGTACTCATTTAATTCCCTCCCCAAAAATTTCCAACCGCCACCGGAGATGACGGAATTGAATCCACCGGACGTCCACACAAACGGCGGCGGACCAACTGACAACGTCGTCGGCACTACCAAGCGACAACGCCGGCCTAGCGTCCGATTGGGCGACATCGGCGGTGACCTGCAATTCTATAAACCTTACCATTTCAACCGCGGAACCAAACAATCTCAGGGGAATGCCAAATCTTCTTCGAAGACTCGACCACTCGTTAACCCTAACTACTAATACAACAACCAACAACGACGAAAATGGGAAAACCAACAGCAATGTGGAAACTGCCGCAATTGGGAGCTGGAAGTTGAGTAATCCGTCCAATAAAATCACAAACTCAGAAGTGCACACGCAAATAATTTTACATAGACCAGTTTTATAACTCTCAATAAGTCATAAATCCATGAAAATCACAAACTCAGCTTTTGAAATCAAATAAATTCACACATTCCAAAATTAAAGTAATCTACAAACCCCTTTGGTTGATTTTCAGCAGAATCAACAGATGAAGGGGTGGAGGATTTGGGTTAGGGCTGGCATGTGTAGAGAGATTCGGGTGTAGAAGAAATCAAGGACCATGACCGACATTCATGGGGTTTGGGTTGCAATTACAAGCGCCTCCACTGTACAACTTCAATTTTTGAACCCCCAAAATTCAGTTATGGTAAAATAGAGATGAATGGGATGGTGGGGGAGGAAAAAGTAACGGTGGTGGAGGAATGGGAATGTGAAAATAAATATCAATAGATCAGGGGCTCATTTTGAATAAATCTAAACTTTAATTGTTAGTGGAGCATGAACTACCTGAACTACCCTTTAAAATATTGTCACATGCATTGCACATGATGATTTAACGGGAAAAAACTAACGGGGTTAGTGATAGTGACTATGGATGCAAAAATAAATAAGTTGGATGTGTTGTTTCAAAAGGAAATTAGTTTAGTGACCAAATACCTAAATTGGTCATAATTGAGTGATTTTTGGTGCAGTTTTGCCTAAAAATAATTTCATAACTTTTCAGTCAAAGTTCAATTTAATTAATTGATCACATGTACATTTATTCTGAGACCGATAAAGTAACTACTAAATCCAAAACATCAAGTGCATATTTGTACCTTTAACCCAAATTACATTATAGTGATAGAGAATGTGATTAGTGTTTTAATAGTTTTCTTAATCATTAATTAAACATTCAATTGTACTTATACTAAGGTATATTTCCTCTATCTTTAAATGAATGTCCAAAAATATAACAAATTTGATCTTAATCAAGAGCAAATTTAATTTTTTTTTTTAGACATTCATTTAGGGACAAAAAAAGTACAAATATTTAGATCTTGCTAATTAGGCTAATTTCATGAGTGTTTGTAGTATTTGTATGTGATTAACATTTGATCGAACTCGATTGACAGATTGATAAGTTCTGGGATTATATCATACGAGTACACTAGCGGACCTACCCTTTGGGGTAAGGGGGTCGCGGCCCCCGTTTGCTAAAAAAATATATTTTTTTACTAGTGCAATTTTTGTAAAATTTAAATTAATTAGTGTAATAAATTAATATTTACCCCCCTTCAGTGAAGGAAAAAATACACTAAATTTTTTTCTTGCCCCCTTATACTAATAAAAATAATTTTGCCCCCCTTCAAAAAAATTCCTAGGTCCGCCACTGTACGAGTATACTAATCTCGTTGATTAAATCAGATATGTGATTGTTGGTATGCGACACACGTAAATATAATGATCAAACATTTAGAAACACAATAGCATTCACTTCTACACAAAAAATGTTTATCTTGTCACACTCGAGCGTATTTAGTTGAACGATTTAAATACTAGTATTAAACATAGTTATACATGTTATTTAAAGAAGGCTTAATGACAATTTAGGGCCTGAAATGTAAGGGGGTCTTCGGCGGGGGGGCCTGATCTTTTTTATTCTACACATCAGGGCTCGACATGCCAAATTCTTTCCAGTTAAGGGCTTGTTGACGGAATTTGTTAGAAAAGTCAGTTAAATCGACAAAATGGACGGATTTGTAACTGATATCAGGTTTTAGGGGCTTTAGTGAATATATAGAAACTTAAAGGTAAAAAATTAAATGTAAAAATATTTTATGCATATTCTTAAAGTTAAAAAAAAGATTTTTTTTTTCAAATAATCATAATTAAAGGATATTAATAAAATCATATGTTATTTAAATATATATATATATATATATAAAATACTTTAGCTTAATCTTATTAAGTATATATATATATATATATATATATATATATATATATATATATAAAATATTTATGCATATTTTCATAGGGCCTTAAATAGTGTGAAAAAATTCAAGCAAAATCGAATGCAGAAGAAGGTTAGGATGAAGAAAAGAATAATTCCCTCCTCCCAAATGTCTGTTCGAAGAAAAAAAAACAAAGCAAAACAAAAAAATCCCAAAATAAAAGTATGTTGCTTTAGAAAACAATTGTCACTATATATATATATATATATATATATATATATATATATATATATATTCAATTTTTTTCACTACGTATTGTATAGTTGAAAAATTATAAAGTGAATATAAATTATATTTATGCGTATTTGTTATTAAATTTTATAAGAAGTAATATTTTTTGAGTGTGAAGCAAAATTTCATAAAAATACAATGGTAAAATGTAATTGACAAAAAATAAACTTTTTATTCTGAACAATTTTTTAAAAAAATATTTAAATATTATATAATTTTATTAATTTCCTTTAATTCTGATTATTTGAAAAAAAAAAACTTTAAGAATATGCATAAAATAGTGTACATTTAATTTTTTACCCTTTAAGTTTCTATATATTCAATATTCACTAAAGACCCCCGATACATTTCAGATCCTAAATTGTCATTAACCCTTTAAAGAAAGACATATAATTGTATCTATTAACATAGTTATACGTGTTATTTAAAAAAGATACATAGTTGTATCGAATAAAATTTGTTACATATGAAAATTACAATCAACAAAACATAATTACTTGAGTTTAAATTTATCACATTTATTTATTTAGAAGCTCAACAAATACAAATTAGGGCGAGGCCTTGGGGCTTGGCTCGTGCAATACACAAGGCATATCATCCAAATATTCTGCTTTATAATGAAATTACATTTAAGAAATATCTCATCCAATTTTACATTTGCAAATTACTCCCTCCGTCCCATCTTAAACTTCAAAAAAAAAAAAAAAATGGGCACAAGAATTAAGATGAGAATCTTTATATTATAAAATATAGATAGTGGGGTAGAGTATTGTGAGTATAGAAAGTGGGTAGGAGAGAGAAAGTGGGGTAGGGAATAGTTAGTGGATAATTGTTGTGTGAATATTGTTGTTTGTATGACATGTAGGTCTCATTAAATAAAAAACTATAAATAACTTTCATTTTTTGATTTTGAAGTTTAAAATGGGACACCCAAAAGCGAAATTTTTGAAGTTAAAAATGAGACGGAAGTGTATTGGTTTACAAAATCAAGGGTAAAATGACCAAAAAGGACTCTACCATTACAAAGAGAACCCTTGTGTTGACATATTTGCAGCTCAACTTTAGTTTTTTTTCTTGTTTACCATCAAACTTGCAGTAAAAAGTTACATTTGATTCCACTGCATTTCTTTCTATCACCCAAATCAAAATTTGAGTATATAAATCCACACGTTTCATAATTGCTCGACATTATTAATAATTTCTTCGGGGCAAGATTGCGCTTGCATAAGTTCCAAACGGGTAAAAGGATGACCAAACTGCGGTATGTAGTCTTCATCTGATTCGACACAACAAGAAACATGTTAATGGTTAAAAGCTCTGAAAATACTACCCCCACCCTCCCATAATAAACTTTATGTTTCTGTCTGTCCCAAAATAAGTGTCATGTTTCTAGATAAAGAAACAACCGTTGGTACAATTTTACCATAGTCAGCAATGTACAACAATGTACAGATAAGTAATGCACATTTATTAAAGAGTTTGACAACTCAACTTTGGCTGATCAACATACTCCCTCCATCCCACCTCAATCGCTACTAACTTTGTGGGCACAATAATTAAGAAAAAGAAGTAAATGTGTGGTGAAAAATGAAGAGAGAGAATGAGTGGGGTAAATAGTAGTGTTAGTTGAATAAATTGTGTGGTGGAAAATGAAGAGAGAGAATGAGTGGGGTTAAATAGTGGGGTTGGTTGAATATAAATATAATAAAAAATTTCCTTTTTGGGCAGTAGCAATTGTGGTGGGACGGACCGAAAAGGAAATTAGTAGCGATTGAGGTGGGACGGAGGGAGTATATACAAAAAGGGCCATTGCGCTCTTTGATTTTAATCATTTTCTTTTTACTAGTGCAAGTATTCAAAAGAATGCACTAAATATTATTTTGCACCCTTTTACTTGATGAATTCCTCACCCCCACCCCCCCCCCCCCCCCCCCCCCCCCAACCCCCACCCAAAATCCCTTTAAAAAATTAAGATTTTGCCACTGAAATGTGACACTTATTATTATGAGACGGAAGGGTAATATTACCATCTCACATTGCTATTCTCAATGAAAATGAAGCAAGCAAAAACAAGGGAAGGTGTTTGATGATTAATATCTTACTCTCTTTGGCTGTGCCATAAAGCCAGCATAGCACCTCATCAGCAAAGGATGAGCTGAGCATACTCCACCCTCGTGAAATCCATATACTCCCTCTGTCCCGGAATAAATGTCATAGTTGACAAGTCAATGTTTTTAAGCTTTTAGTTGCGTTTCCTTGATTGCCCCAATCTATTCATATGGGTAGAGAGACACCCCTTATGGCATTGCAATGCTTGTGTCTATTGGAATGAGTAGTATAGAAAGATCACCAAACTTTATACTTTATTTTTAGTAAGGCGACATTCATTTTAGAACAAACGAAAATGAAAAGTATGACATTTATTACGGGACAGAGGGAGTAATAAATTTTGCAGTAAATAGAGGGGGAGGTGTGAGAGAATTTGGGTTATCTGCCAATAGTTCTTCATTTTTGCCCTATGGGTTATATCTTTGGTTCGTCCTCTCTCTCTCTCTCTCTGTTCTGACAAGTCTGCCCGCATCATCCCTGCACACATCCAACAAAAAGAATGAATATACTCCCTCCGTCCCAAAATGATTTTCCTATTTATCATTTCTCAATTCTCATTGTCTCAAAATGTTCTTCCCAAAGTGCATAAACAAACCATAGTTAGTAAAGCAAGTGTTCATATCCTTAAAAAGTTTGAATAGTCAAACGCGAAGATCATTTTGGAACGGAGAGAGTATTTGATTCGCGGAAACAACCAACCCGTGTTAAGAGAAGTTAACAAGCTAGTTAGAAGCTGTTAAATGTATCAAAATAAATCCGGGTTTGAGAATTGTTTACTCTATTAGGAGGGTTTCTGGGCAAGCGGCGGGGCTAATTATCCTAATTTATTTATGATTGGGAAATATTCAATAGGCTTTTTCCTAGTAAAATTAGCTTCATTAAACCTAGTAAACGACACCGTGTGAACTTCTAAGAGTGAGCATAAATAGACTGTTTTCATGCTCATTGACGCAGCACGGAAGCGATAGTATTCGTGTTTAGCGCACTAAACACAAGAGTTCACAAGCGATGAATCCCTAAACACAAAACCTTGGAATCCACCAAGAAAGAGAAAGAAATCTCCAAGAACAAAAGTTCAATTGATAAAAATAAAGTTGTAACCCTAGAATAATGAAAGAAAAGAGTATTTATACTCCCAACAAACTAACAAAACCTAAACAAAACAATAATCCCGAAAATAACCCAAGTCTGTGCTAAAAACTATTAAAAACGCGAACTGGTACTTTTCTGCCTGATAACCAGGCGGGCGCCTGGTGAGAACCAGGCGGGCGCTCGGCGTCATCAGATGCTCACCCTCGAAAACACGAGGTAAGCGGGCGCTCGGTCAAGGTCAGGCGGGCGCTCGCTGTGCTGTTCAAAGCTGGCGGATCTCCTACATCAGTCTCCTCCACCTCTAAAGAACTCGACCCTGAGTTCTCACCAGGATAAAGCTCCACATCTGCATGGTACTCATAAATGTCCGCAACATTTAACGTGTTGGAGATGTTCAAATCATGAGGAAGAGCCACCACATAAGCATTGTCATTAATCTTTCGAGTCACTTTGAAAGGTCCATACTTACGCGGTTGTAGTTTCTTGTATGTACCAACTGGAAAACGCTCTTTGTGAAGAAACACCATCACCTCATCCCCAACCTTGAAAATATTGATCCTTTAGTATTCGTGTTTAGCGCACTAAACACAAGAATTCACAAGCGATGAATCCTTAAACACAAAACCTTGGAATCCACCAAGAAAGAGAAAGAAATCTCCAAGAACAAAAGTTCAATTGATAAAAATAAAGTTGTAACCCTAGAATAATGAAAGAAAAGAGTATTTATACTCCCAACAAACTAACAAAACCTAAACAAAATAATAATCCCGAAAATAACCCAAGTCTGTGCTAAAAACGATTAAAACGCGAACTGGTATTTTTCTGCCCGACAACCAGGCGGGCGCCTGGTGAGAACCAGGCAGGCGCTCGGCGTCATCAGACGCTCACCCTCGAAAACACGAGGTAAGCGGTGGCTCGGTCAAGGTCAGGCGGGCGCTCGCTGTGCTGTTCAAAGCTGGCGGATCTCCTACATCACTCGTGAAAGAGCAAGGTAACAGTTGAGACAACAAGAATTTCTACTTTTGTGCTCATGTTTGATTTATTTGCCTAAAAACCCTTTTTCGCTAACTGTTTCTTTTAAGCTTCGACGCGTGATAGTGTTAAAGAGTATATCTGCTATCAGTATAGGAAGGGTTTCTCTGCCCTGACAAAAAGCGTTAAACGCTAAGAAGTTTGCAGCTAATGTATTACAGATCTAAGAAACATCCCCTATCGCACAACGTAGAGTGAGAGAGGGAAAAAAATTGCAATCATTTTTAGCGGGAAGGCTAGAATAGCGTAACTAACTTATGAATGAAATCCCCCTCTCATATACTCCCTCCAGCCCAGAAAAATAGTCTTATTTATTTTTTGTTGGTCAATTAAATTGAAGTTTAACCAAGATTTAGTGAAAAAATAATTATCCTAACAAAATCATAAATAGATGCACCACAAATAATACTATCAACAGCTAAAGAGGTCTAACTCAAGCGTCATCACGTATCCCTTTCCATATGAAAGGTCACGGGCTCAATCCCGACCAAATGCATTCTTGTAATAGCTTAAAGTATTGATTAGTTAAAAAACACATTGTTTTTAAATAATACTATCAATAATGACAAACACTTGGGTGAGACCGTCTCACCTTATGAGACGGATACACCCATGGATCACCCATGGATATGCACAGCTACCCGCCCAGCTGTCAATCTTGGCTTCTCAGCGCGCGACACGTATCGCCTTAAAAAAAAAAAAAAAAAAAAACAACAACAACAACAACAACAACTTTAAAATGCTATATCTTGAGATTTTGAAGTCAAAAAAAATATTTCAAAATACCGTTGTGTTCGTCTCAACGAGACGAACAAAACTAGATAGGGTCATGATATGATTTTTTTTTTTAAAAAAAATATTTGTTTAACCCACAAAAAAAATTGGGATGTTCGTCTCCTGAGATGTAACACGTTCTTATGAAAAAAGTAACAGTTTGGTCTTAAAAAAATAACACTTTATTGTAAGATGTAACAGCAGTTTCGCAAAATAGTTTTTGTGGTTAGAAAAAGTAATAATTGAATGTAAGACAGTGCATATATGATTGTAATATGTTATATAGATGAATGTAACAGTTTATAGGTTAAATGTTACATTTTTTTTTTTAAAAAAAAAAAAGATAGTAAAAAATTATGTATATAATCGGTTTTGCATTTCAATTGAATGTAAAACCCCTAGAAAAGTGTTACAATTGAGGGAAAAAAAGTTACATTCATTTATTATAAAATGTTACATTATTTTGGTTGTCAATCTTATTTTATCTTTAATTTATTTCAGCAAAATTGTGGTAAATTTTTGAAGAAAAAAAAAAGTGTTACATATGAGGAAAAAAGTGTTACATTTCCCTATAAAAAGTGTTACTTTTGCTGGCAAACAAAAAATGATAGGGAAAAAATTAAAAAAAAAAAGGAATTTGGCGGGAAACGGTCGCACAGCAGTCCACCCCATCAATAATATATTTAGAATTTCATTACGAATGTTAATTCTCATATATTTTTGGTCAAAGTTCGCTTACGTTGACCACCAAAAAACAAAATGAAATCACTATAGGACTAAATGCAATGGGAGTTAGATGGAAAAGAAGAGCACCACAAAAGAACTCACCTATATCCAATGACAACATAGTGAACACCTGCAAGGTATAATTGGATCTACAATGAAAAAAAAATCAAGAATGTAACATTCCGAAAATACTGTCGCGACCCCGACCCCGCGGGTCCGGAGTACGCGAGCTGGACGTCGACTTAAACAATAAACTCTAAAATAATGAAGATAAAAATTTCCTTTTTATACCAAAAGATGATAACACAAAGTTTGGAAATCCAACTTGAACAACAAAATATAAACTAGTGTAAGCTCCATAAGCTTACATCCAAAATTAATAAAATATACAAATTCTAATGACGTCGAGTTTGGTACAACTATTCCCAAAAAGGTTACACATTTATGTAATGTAAACCCACCAATAACAACTTGCCCCAAAAGCTCAACCCTCGCGACGTCCTCCTCGTGATCAGCGAGTCTAATCCTTTCCTCTTGGGGGGGGGTTAAGGAAAAACAAAGATAAAAGAAAGGGGGTGAGATAAATCTCAATAAGTCACTAATGCAACTACATGACATGCTATGATGCAATAAGCAATAAACAATAATAAATATCACTTAGCACATAGCATTTATTAATTAACAGATAGCAGCGGAAATAAACAATTAACAAAGGATATTAGCCAAGGTTTCCCAACTGATATAACCAAATAAAGGTCGCTGCGCAGCTTCAATAATCAACAATCAACATCTTCATAGTAGCATGAAAGCTTGAAGAGAAAACCCCCGGTACCGGAACCAATAACAAAGTAACGTGCCACAAGGGGCGGAAGCCATGCCACAAAGTCATGCTCCAAAACGTGTAGCTAGAATACTCACAAAAGGAGCTAGCTCATCTCATCCAAGGCCAATCTGGATGAGGAAGAAGGACCAATGGGCGATGCTATACTGGACTTGGCTTGTGCCATTATAGCATTATCCATTGCCTGACTCGATACACAAATAACCAGCTGGACTTTCAAATTAAAGCTAAGTAATAATTACTAGCTTAAATAAACAACTCACGATTCCAAAGTAGGGAACCATTCCAAATAAATCACCACAAAGGTAAACCAATCCAAACAACACATCAAAGATGGCCCACATTCCCAAAACGATACTTAATCAAATTCCATAACATATTTATTCACAAAGGAACCAATTCCAATTAATAACGTGTTCCACGATGTTAACTTAAGTTAATTTGAGTAGATAAATTAAAACTAGGGAAGCAATCTAGTTTAAACAAGCAAAAAGGAAGAATTTCCTGAAACAGGGCGGGCGGGCGCTTGCAAGGGGTCGGGCGCGCGCTTATTTGACCAGAAGGTCTGGCCGCAGGAAAAGGCTAGGCGGGCGGGCGCCTGATCCAACCCGGGCGGGCGCTCGGTCGACGGACTGGGAGGGATTCAGCTGGGTTTACCAAAGTTTCTCACCATTTCTCAAATCAACCAACAATCAATACTTTCCACAAGATCAACAAGGTACCCCAAACAACATTTAAACTTAAGAGGGACCAAAACAACATCATCTATCAACCCAAGCCAAGATTAAATCCCATAAATCAAATATGAACTCTTTTTCAAATATCACAAAATGAGTAATCAATCAAACACTTCAAAACTCAACCAAGGATCAATGTATACCATCTAAATCATCATATGAACATAGAATGAGCATTTTAACATAAAATGGGGGAAAGTAAACTTACTTGGAATTTCTCAAAGATGACGGAATTCAAATATTTTTGGTTCTACGCGATCCTATCGACGATCTAAACACATTTCATAAAATGGGAAATAAGGAAAGATGAGAGGAAGAGGATGGAAATGTAGAGAGAAGGGAGAAAAGAAAAACTTGCCCAAATAGCCAAGGAGAGAGAGAGAGTTTGCTGGGAGAGAGGGGGTAGGGTGAGGAAGAGAGTGAGGGAGAAGGAAGAGTAGGGAGGGAGTAGTTAAAATTATTTAAAAACTTACACTTAGGCCCCCTCACTACTAACACATAACCCAAACCAATTTCCCTACTACCCACTTAACACAATATCAAACAAATAATGCTAAACACAAATTAATATTATGAGATATAAAATGCGCACATAAGTAATTAAATCAAATAAATAGATAAATAATTAATTATTTAATAATAAAATAGAGACGGGTTTTCGGGTCGTGACAAAAACAGCAAATACAATGACAATATTGTTTACCGCGGCTTCGCGCCCCCCAAGATATCATGATTAGCATTTCGTTTTAAACGCACCTACTTAACATCTGTATGAAGAAGAAAAAATCAAAATTATGGGTTTGAAAAACGGAAAAGATACTGAGATATAGTGGAAATTGCTTATATTCAGAGACGAGACTCATTTTCGACAACAAACATAAAAAAAAGGCACTACAAGAAATACTCATTATAGAGGCATTCAGAAATGCCACAGTTATTCCATTTAGTGGCATATTTTGGTCAGTGGCACTACTAATTCAATGCCACTTCTAAGGGTGCTATGCTAGATTCAAATGCCACTGGATTGTTGTATTAGTGTCACTTAATCATGTCATTCTATAAAAGATATAATGTCATTTGTAATGCCGGTGTATGTAGCTATAGTGGCACCCAATAATGTTACTATATTGTTTTTTTCCTATGCTGTAATTACCATTTTATAATTTATTGTGACACTGGTAAATGACACTGTTTGAGACTAGTCGTAATAACCCAACACTAGCAAATGCCACTGACTAAAAGCTTTTGACATCATGAATGCCACAAAATTGTGCTATTAATTTACATCTAATTCTTTCAATTGCGAATAAATAGCTAAATTATTATTAATATGATATTAAATTTATTATAGTAGTAATTCGAAAGACATCAAAACAATGTTGTATCATTGAGAATGCAAAAGACAAATACAAACAATAATAACTGACATTTATTTAATTACCAAGTATACAATAATTTTATTGACATAATGCAACAACTTGCAACTGTTTAAAGATAAAAGGTGATCCTCAACTATTTCATACACAATCACCTAAAATCAACAATTAATCTAATAATTCATCACCAAAACAATAAAGTCAAGCATCCGGTTCTTTGAGATCTGCAAACGCAAAAAAGAATGAACATTAGCAAGGGAATCAAGAACATATAAATTTTAGAAATGAATAAAATTTGAATGATAACATCATACTTACAACAAATGGTGCGGGCCAACCAATATGTGCACTCAATGCATCTCTAATAGCTGTAACATTTTGATCATTCTCTTTGAGCTGTGTCCATTGAAATCTAGAGTACTCAAACATTACACAAGGTCTTCCAAAAGTAGAACAGGTCTTACAAATGAAATATTTTGAAGTTCAAGCTACTATTTTTTTGTATATTGTGTAACAAGTACCTTCTTGGAGAGGGGTTTGTATTGTTCTTGAAATACCTTCTACTGTCACAAATTTCACACAAGTGATTTGTTTGCATTAGATTAATGCATCTATAAACAACAATAGTGGTTTTGCTTCCATTTTGAACTGTTATGGAACGAATTTTGTGTATAGAACAAACACAACCATCAAGAGGGTAAGAAATTACGAATGGAAAAGGAAAGGAAAATCTTAGCTGCCCAAAATTAGTTGCCGAGCCTTGAATTTTAATTGGTCTTAATTACTACGTTCTGTAGTATTTGGGTTTTGTTGAGAGCTTTAAGGAGCCAAGAGCCCTCCTTTCCTGAATCATTGAAAGGCCAAGGTTGAGATACATATACACAGAACTCTCACTCCCTGCAGGATGGATTAAAGCGATCTAGTGTTAATAAAAGCATAGTGTAAATATAGTTGAAGTAAAAAGTTTTTTAGCATAAGAGTATCGTCAAACCATTCCAGTATTGTTTCCATGCTGCACCAACAATGGAGATCATGAACTAAACATCTTTCCATTACATAAAAACATGGGACATGAGAAAATGAAATTTAGCATCATCGTCTATCCTTTTTGTCCCAAGGCCTAAGAAGTATAGAGCATCATTCAGTTGGATTACACATTCACTCACTGGCCAAGGCTAAACCCAACTCCATAAGGACCCTAACAAAGTATATTAACTCAAAACAACCTAAAAAACCCAAACTAAAAATCCTACAGTATACTCCCTCCGTCCCAAAATAATCTTCACATTTGACTACTCAAACTTTTTAAGGATATGAACATTTGCTTCACTAGCCATATTGTGTTTATGCACATTTAAGCTCAAATTGTAAAAATGTGAAGAACTTTTTGGGCCAGTGAAAAATGGCAAATGAGAATATCATTTTGGGACAGAGTGAGTATTTTTATTAATACACTGAGTTAATCATGAAAATTAAAGTGTCTACAAAAGCATACTCACGTTATTGAAAAACGATGCATTTTTTATTTCACATTACCTTTCTTGATCACAGTAAGTTAGCAATCTAATAGATAGGAACACATTCATAGACCAGCTAATAAGTGGGGCTACAGAAAACCAAATAATCTGAGTCAAAATAATAATATCATAAACACAAGAACATTAGGTCCCAATGTTGGAACAATTTAAGATCCCTGAATGCCACACTCATATTCAGAATAAGATTGAGGAAGAAGATGAAGGCGGAAGCGAGATAATACCTGTTGAATCCATTATGAATGTTGTAGGGAGAAATGAAGAACAAGTAGGGAGAAGTGTTCTTCTAAATGATAAGTGTCTCTTAATCTCTCAAAAGTCTTCCAACATTATGAAGTAATTTAGATGAGAGAAAGTAAGAATGAAGTATGTTTTAGGCTTGATGGAGAGGCCTTTAAATAGTAAACATGGTGACACTTCATTTAGGGACCACACCCTTTCAAGCTTTAGCAATGTTAATTTACTATTTTGCCCATCATAAATTGATAAATTACATTTCAGGAATTCTACACATTTTATTATTGACTACACTTTATATTAACATTATACTTATGATTTTATGTATGGAATTCACTAAATGACTTGTGTTGCAAGCCATGATCTTACAATCTCCCACTTGGGTTGCAAAACAAGTCTTTCCTTTAAAACATAAATATAATACAAATGACAACCCAAATGTGCACACTTTATTGTCATTTATAACAATCTCGTCCATTAGTCATCCAAGTATAAGGACTAAAGGGGCAGTCGTTGTAATTGATTCGCAACTAAACCCACAGTAATCACGTATACAAATCCAACTAAATGACATAGATCAAAAGTGTAGATGTGTAGCATGGAACATAATGAATAAATCCATATTCTTCCAACTAGTCCAACTTAACCAAATGAGATCAAAACTTTAAATAATAGAACAATTAATGAAAGAACAACACAAACTCCCACTATACTAAATGTTATCAAAAGTTGTTACACCCATATGAGCAATATGCTCGTGAAACACTGAAGATGATAACGCTTTCATAAATGGATCCTCTAAATAGAGTTTGTTCTATAAGTTGTATTTCTTTCGTTCATTTTCCTTCACAACAAGAAACTTAATGTCTATATGCTTAGACTTTCTTTAACTCTTGTTGTTATAAGACTACCGTCCGATTGTCACTTTAAAACTTAAGCGGTCTTTCGACACTTGTTGACAATTCGCAGACCCTTTAATAAACTTATGCAGCCATATAATTTAACTAATGTCGGAATACCTAATGATCTCAAGATGATCCGACTTCAAATGTAGGCAAGTAGTTCTTTAGTGTTTTGTAAATATCTTTATCATTCTTTTGGCTGCTACCTAATGTTCTCTTCCGGTTTGCTTTGGTATTGACCAAGCATCCCAACAATAAATATAAGATTCATGCATACATTAAGCTCCCTACTGCTGATGCAAAATTGATCTTTTTCATATACTTGGATTCAAAATTACTTTTAGAACACTGTTTGAGACTAAAATATGTCTCCTTTAAAATTAGGGGTGTCAAGTGGTTCACAGTTTTGCATGCTAAAATTTGTAATACCTTTTCCATATGGGCCTTTTGCGATAATCCTAAAACACCTCGTGAGCGATCACGGTGATTTCAGATTCCTAATACAAAGATGCCTTACCAAGATATTTCATTTCAAATAAGAAATTTCTTAGTTTCCTTAAGAAGGTTCATATCATTACTTGCAAGCAAAATATCATCCACAATAAGACCAAAATTATAAATCTACTCCCACTGAACTTATGGTATACATAATCTTCACCAAGATTCGTTTCAAAACCAAATGAAAGAATAACTTGATTTAGTTTTAAAGTACCATTAACGAGAAGTTAGCTTAAGCCCATAAATGGATTTCTTAAATAAACCAGTCACCATTTCTGGCTTCTTTATATAAATAATTTCCTCAATGTCTCCATTGAGAAAACTCGTCATTATATCCATTTGATGAAACTTAAGATCATAATACGCCATATGTGCCATAATGATCCTAAAAGATTTTTTTTTTTTTTAGAAGATACCGGAAAAGGTATTTTCTTTATAATCAATGTCTTCCTTTTGAGTAAAATCTTTAGCAACTTAGACGGGCTTAATATCTTTCCATATTACTTTGTGAATCCTTTTGGTCTTAAAGACTAATTTAATCCCAATAGGTTTCACATCTTTAGGTAATAGGACAAGATCACAAACGTTGTTATCTTTATAGATTTTAACTCTTCATTTATGACATTAATTCACTTTATGAGAATTAGGACTATTAATGGTTTGATGGGAGGTGAGAAGCTCATCTCCCACTAAACCTAAGCGTCCTTCATTCTAGGAAAGATACACTTTATAATTATCCGGAATAACACTTCTTCTTACTCTATTGGATCTCATTAAGGGCACCGGTTCTTTCTTATTTTGAGATTGTTGAATTTCCTTTTATGACCAACATTTCCATGTTGTTCAATATTTATGGAGAATCATTATTTTGAATTGTATGTTCCTCTTGAATTTCAGGTACAAGTACTTGATTTCTAATTGGAACTAAGGGAAGAGGTATAAAAAGGATGCCTCTTCCTTTTCAAATTCAAAATATTACTCCTAATCTCCCACTAAATTCAACATCCTCAAAGAACCTAGCATTTCTCGTTTTAAAATGTTCTAGTTTTTCGGGTTGTAAAATTTATAGCCCCATAGATCTCTCGGCATACCCTACAAATAACTACTAACAGTCTTATGTCCAACTTGCCCTTATTAGGCTTATAAGGCCTAGCTTCTGCTGGACAACCCCACATATGAAGATGATTTAAGGACGTGTTCTTATTCGTCCCAAAATCATAAAAGGTTTTTGATAGTAGCTTTAGAGGGAGCTTTATTGAGAATATATACTGTGGTATTTAATGTATCGCCTATAATGAGTGAGGTAAAAGAAGTACAAGGAACATACTTATTACCATATCCTTAAGGATTCTATTATGTCTATGTTACACTTATTTATGCTAGGCGTACCCGGATTAATGTGGAGAGAGATAATCCCACACTCCTCAAAATAGCGAGCAAAAGGACCCGAACATTGTTCCTTTGAACTGTCATTCCAACCATAGTATACACCACCATGATTGGACTTAACGTTCTTAATAGTCTTTCAAAGTTGATTTCCAACTTTGACCTTATAAGACTTGAAAATGTCCAAAACTTGAGACTTTTTCATGAAGTAAATAAATGTATTCATATTAAGAGTGGTCGTCTATGAACGTAATAACGTATTGTTGACATTTCCATGAAGGATTAATGAATGGTCCACAAATATCTGAATGAATTAGTTCTAAGACGCTTGATGCTCTCGATGATACTTTTTTTTTAATGTTTGTAAATTCCCTTTAAGGCATTAATGCAAAAGTCTTTTCCGGAATATCAAGTATGGTCAAGATTCCTTTAGACACAAGCTTATCAATTCTCCTATCGGAGATATGACCAAAACGCCTATGTCATAATGAATAAAATTTTACTTGATAACTTTCGCTTTTACTTTTGGTTTCATTATTATGGGACTCAATTATTGTTTGAATAATGTCAAGTAAATAAAGATTACTTGACAAAGTACTAGTACCAATAACCTTGGAATTTAAAATAAAGATCACATATATTATTATCAAAAGAACAAGAGTAACCTTTCTTGTCTAATATTGTGATAGATATCATAATTCCGTTCAAATGATGGTACAAATGAATGTATTATTAATACAAATAATACTTAGTACTTTAACAAATACTTAAAGGATCATTATGCCTATAACTTCAACCGGATTCCTAGTTTCCATATAGATGAATTTCTTCATCTTTACTAGGTTTTCGGCAATTTAGGCAATCCTACTTAAACATCCTTATGTGATTGGTTTCACCAAAATTAAATCACCATGTATATGTAGGAATTGAAACCAAATTAGCCTCAATACAATACAAACTAGACCAAATGATATACCTTTCACGCCAAGCGTGATACTTAGGGTAATCGAACTTCATGTTAGTGAGGTCCTTGCAAAATAAGCATTTCTTTATGATCATTAGATGATCCCTTAGACTTCTCATTACTTGCAACCACAGTTTCTTTTCCTCTTCTCTTGTCCCATGAGAAAAGGTAGATGCTAAATGAGCACATTTAGTTCTAAATCGCTTTAACCTATCTTCTTCTTGTATCATAAGTGAAAGTAATTCATTAATAATTCACTTATCTTTTAACAATTATAGGTCACCTCAAAGTGACCAAACTGAGAAGAAAGAAAGATCAAAACTAAATGCATAAGAATATCTTTCGATATCCCGGACTTAAGTGCTTTTAGTTTTGTTGATAGGTGAACTATTTCTAAATGTACTCCCTTAAATTCCCGGTACCCTTATACCTTATGGAAACAAGCTTCCTCGAGGGTATCAAGGAACGTTTCAGCATCAACATCCTCGGAGACTGTCCAAAAGGTCTCCGAGACAACATTCTTTATTATCATTAGGCTCACGCGGTTGGATTATTTTCACTTCTCAGCACTTAAGCAATAAGAAGAGAAACAGATCCCTTAATGCGAGTTCTAGGTCCATATAGCCCAAGATCATAATTATTTGTTTTCCAAGTTTTTAAAATTAGTCCCATTTAGCATCGGTGCGGTACTCATAGCAGTAATAAACGGATGAAACAATAAGTAAATTTGTTGGGTTTTTGAGAACAAAAGAATGAAAAAACAAAACATAAATAAGAAACTACATAACGAATAAATGATTAATTATATCAATGAAATCCATCAATAAGGTAATTAACATGACATCAAAACTAATCTTTGGATTGCGAATTGACTCATAAATAATTGCCTTAGATGACAAGTAATTTGAAAAACATTTGATTAAATGCATAATCTTCCTTTGGGTAGTCTTAAGCATTTAATAAAACAACTTAATGTTCATTTTATTTGTCATCACATGAATGCTTAAGTTTAGTCAAATGTCAAGATCTTCTTTGGAAAATTCAAGTCATTCACATATTAATTTAAACATTCAACACTTAAATAATTTTGGATTTAAATAACGTTAATCACTTAGGCGATAATATTATTTAAACAATGAATAAAATTATTTATGCATATAATTAATCAAGGCTTTAAGGTTTGAAAAAATGTATGTTTTGTTCAAAAAAGGAACAAAATTGTGCAACATCTTTGAAAAAGCAAAAACCTGTGAATAGTGTACATGCGCGACCAGGCAACTTATAATACCCGAGCGGGCAGAACATAAGACCCGACCGGGCAGAACATAAGACCCGACCGGGCTAAAGCCACCGTTTCATGCATGCTTTGCTGCACTTTTCCAAATTTTGTCCCAAAAAAAGATGAACAACAAGTAGATCCACATGGTATGTTCTTTATAACATAAAACCATGTTATTTAGGAATAATCTTGCTTTAAAACAATCAAGTATGTAGATCCACATGGTATGCACTAGACATAAAACCATGTTATGAAGGGATAGTCACACTTGAACCATTGTGTTCATTCAACAAAACTTTTCAAACCATTTTCTTAAATTCAGATGATGATTATCAGTACTCTATGAATGAATTAGAGTCCTAATCAACATCAAAACTTGATGATTCAACAGAAAAAATGAATCAACTAAAGCATAAAAGCTTTCTTGAAAAGAACTCAAACTTAAACCAAAATATAACCAGGCTCTGGTACCAATTGTTGGAACAATTTAAGATCCCTGAATGCCACACTCATATTCAGACTAAGATTGAGGAAGAAGATGAAGGCGGAAGCGAGATAATACCTGTTGAATCCATTATGAATGTTGTAGGGAGAAATGAAGAACAAGTAGGGAGAAGTGTTCTTCTAAATGATAAGTGTCTCTTAATCTCTCAAAAGTCTTCCAACATTATGAAGTAATTTAGATGAGAGAAAGTAAGAATGAAGTATGTTTTAGGCTTGATGGAGATGCCTTTAAATAGTAAACATGGTGACACTTCATTTAGGGACCACACCCTTTCAAGCTTTAGCAATGTTAATTTACCATTTTGCCCATCATAAATTGATAAATTATATTTCGGGAATTCTACACATTTTATTATTGACTACACTTTATATTAACATTATACTTATGATTTTATGTATGGAACTCACTAAATGACTTGTGTTGCAAGCCATGATCTTACAATCTCCCACTTGGGAGTCTTTCCTTTAAAACATAAATATAATACAAATGACAACCCAAATGTGCGCACTTTATTGCCATTTATAACAATCTCGTCCATTAGTTATCCAAGTATAAGGACTAAAGGGGCAATCGTTGTAATTGATTCGCAACTAAATGACGAAAGGCGATCCCATTTTAATCTGAAACAAATAATTTAATGAAACTTTAGTTAAAGGTTAATAAAATTTAATAGTCTTCATAAAAATTTAAAATTATTATTGATCATAACTTTTAATACTGATTCAATAATAGGTTATAGAAAACCATGAAAAAGTATATTATCGTGATTGTTTTATCAAGATTTGATAGAACTGATCATTAAACTTCTGTAAAAAAATAATTTATTAAAACAAAATATAATTGTATAAAAAAAAAAACTTTGTTCATTATGCAGCTGTATAGTTTTCAGCGAGTTTAGTGTTTTATGTGATTTGCCTTTGATACACCCGAAATTAACAAGAGGATTGAGAGATAGAATTTGTCTGATCCGTTTTCGCTGGTGATTCAAGAACAATCTGAAGCGCTTTAAAATTTGAATACGTTTGTCGATTCGCATCTGGTTAATTTGAAATTTGAATATGGTGTTCAGATGGTGTTCTAGATAGGTTGTTTTAAAACACATCTAAACACACGTGTGAATCTAAATACAGCAAGTTTTGTATAATTAGTTGTCTGTTCTAGTGATATAAAACTCGGGTACATAAACTGAGTCTGTAAATCATTAATCTGGTTTCTCCATAGTAATATATGTGTTTCTACCCGTGGACGTGGCTAACAAGCTATTATCGAATCATGTATATTTGTGTGTGCTTTGTTTTACGTTCGTCGTATATCTGTTTTGTCTTTCACTGCATTATCAAGTCGGTGTCAAACGCTTCCGCTACAATTATAAGTTTTCAGGAGTCATATTAGTATTATTTAACTAGTACGAGGAGTCAGGTTGTGGGAGTACAAATTTACTCCCTCCGTCCTGGTTTAAGGTTCTTAGTTAGTTTGACTTTACACGCTTATTAAGTAACCAAGGCAAATTTGAGTCAAAAAAATAGTGTAGAGGATATAATTGTGAATTGTCCATTCATAAAGCAAGTGGGTGAAAAGTAGATGGGTAAGTGATGGTTTTTTTGTAATATATGAACTTTATGAGAACAAGAATGTTCAAAACACTATTCATCTTTTGTCATTTAAAGAATAAAGCAAGAACCTTAAACTGAGACATACCAAAAAGGAAAGTAAGAAACCTGGGACGGAGGGAGAAACTTTTTAATGGCCATGTGTTTTCTTTGTTAAAATCCGTTTTTTGTAATCTTGAAAAAAAAAACTGATTTCTGTAAAAATGGTGTGGGAGCAAATACAAAGCTAAAAAAAACTTTACAAATAAAGTGGGCTGCTGCTAATTGCACAAAGCCACAACCTTTTCACTCATTAAACATGGTTTTTTGTCACAAATTGAGCACACAAGTTTCATCTCTTTCAAATCCACAACTGTCAAGCCTGGTCTAAAAAATAATTATAAAAAAAAAAAAAAGGTCAAAAATTACGTACTAAGATGGTAAAATTTCCCTGGTATATATTTTTGTTACGTCGCAATCTCATCAACCTCTGAATTAAACACGAAACTTGGAAACGTTGTCGTAATATCCCTGCATTTTTCAAAAAATAAATAAAAAGATTATTCGGTTGCCAAGAAATTGAACTCGCCGATACCATAAGCCTGTTTATGAGTGAATAAACAAACACGGTTATGTGGAATACGAATACCTTAAGTACGGAAGTGTCATTATCTTCAACAATGAAGGATTTCTGGAAACGAAATTGTGCCATTCTGACTTGTCAATTTTTCCATCCTGGTCAAAGTCCGCTTCTGAAAATGTCTGTTTCATACAAATTCATGAATCAACAAGGAAACAAATGAGGAACCCCTCTTCAGTACTGAAATAAGGTACTCCCTCTGTCCCTAAATGAGTGTCCAAATTCCATTTTAAGGGACACTGAAAATCTCAACTTTTTGAATAATTTGGTAACAACGATTCATATATAATCTTGTAATCTCCTTTCCAAACCTTTAGTTTTGCACGTATAAAGAAACCGGTGGAAAAAAAATCGAAAAAAAACGTTTAGGGAGAAAGTTATGTTCAAAAAAGACACTCATTTAGGGACAAAGATTTCTTGAAAATTGACACTCATTTAGGGACAGAGGGAGTACTTGAATATGTTTCTTAAGAGCAGAATTTTAAAATATAAAGCACTCCATTTAACTTGTTCCAACTCCCAAAACAGGGACCCGTTGCTAGTTTCGAAACCCTGATTTTCCGTTGTCTGAGATTTGAGGGACTGAGGGGAGCATACAACAAGCTATGGTGGTCCAGTCTAAGAGTGTGCACGACTAGGTTATATACATACATATACATATACTCCCTCCGTCTCATAACAATGAGCACAATTTTGGGTGTGCACGGGAATTAAGGAGGGAATGGTAGTGGGTAGTTGTTATGAGTATGACAAGTGAGGTAGGAGAGAGAAAGTGGGGTAGGGAATAGTAGTGGATAGTTGTTGTGAGTGTGACAAGTGAGTCTCGTTGAATAAATAATTATATAAAATTTCCATTAAACAAAAGTGTGATTTATGGATGCTCAAAATGGAAGTTTGTGCACATTGTTATGGGACGGAAGGAGTATATAAATATATGAAGCAAGTGTTTAGTCATTGCCATAAGAATTTGGTGATAAGCAATATATAGCAACTCACCTTATCCAATATAACCTCAATCGTTTCATCAGCCAACTTCATTTCCGACTCGCATAGAAGTGCAATAAGCATTTGTTTAACCTGCAAAAATCACACACAATGAAGATATGCTTGCATGCACATTTCAATCAAAAGATATTAAGAACTTGAATAATGAATATCAAATATCATGGCATGGTAAGATTAGCAATGATAGCCAATCAGTTTGATTTCTGCAACAATATTGGGCGAGATTACTGCTCCTAGGGATGGCAATTTGCCCGAACCCGAACGTGATCCGCCCCGAAAAAGTAGGGTTCGGGTTGCAATTTTCATGACCCGAGGGGGTTAGGGTCGGGTTCGGGTTTTGATGTTGACCCGCTGCGACCCGACCCGCAACCTTATGTATAAAGTTAACATATTATGTTAGTTAACCATATTATAAGTGTTGTTCAATTTATTTTTATAGTTGTTTGTGGGTGAGGTTTAATGATTTAAGACTGATTTGTATAAATGGTTCAAATTTAGGCTTAAACATAGATTGGGCCCAAGCAAATATGAGCTGAAAAATAAGATGTTAATACACTTCGGGTCGGTTTCGGATTTCACTCTTTGGGTCGGGTCGGGACACCCCCCCCCCCCCCCCCCCCTTTAAGGCTAGGGTCGGGTTCGGATTTGGCGAAACCCACCCCGTTGCCGTCCCTAACTACTCCCTCCATTCCAGTCTAAAGTTCTCAATTTGACTTTGCACGCTTATTAAGGAATCAATGCAAAATGTGAGACAACAATAGTAATGAGCTGGGGATATAATTGTCCAAAACACTATTCATAAAGCAAGTGGGTGAAAAGTAGGTTAGGTATGTTGAGGAGAAGATTGTCCAAAACAATGTTGTTCATACTTTTCCATTTATGGAATAAAGCAAACTAACAACCTTAAACTTTAAACTGGGATAGATCAAAAAAGAATGTAAGAACCTTAAACTGGGACGGAGGGAGTATTAATAAAACTCCCCCCCCCCCCAAATCACCTTTTCACACCCTTTATGTCGTTTAGAAATAAATAACCACGCAGCACAAATATACCTCTTGCCGCTCAATGAACCCTGTTCCATCCATATCGTAGAGCTTGAACGAAACTGTAATATAAAATCATAGTTAGACAAGTACAATAATTTAAAGAAAGTAAATTCCACTAGCCAAAAACTAACTAATGACAAGGAGCGGAGATGAACTGATCATATAATGTGCAAGTAACTTACAGCTGATTTTGTCTTCTTGAGGGGCATTTGGGTGAAACACATTTAGCGATCTAACAAAGTCACCAAAATCAATCACCCCTTTCCTCTTCACATCAAAAAGATCAAAGATCTGCAAGTTAAGATGTTTGACAACATAAGATTTATGCATACATTCTCATCAGATCTTGAAAAGGGTAGGCGTTATAGTCCATGCTAAATTGCTCATGTCAAAAACTCACATTATAAAATACTAAAATATCTCCTTTCATTATAAAGCAAACTCTCCGTCAATGCATGTTAGTTTTCTATTTGCAGAGGAATCACAGAGATCTTTCCAGCAGCATAGCAGACTCTAATGACATTTCTGACACTTTTGGTCTCCTTGAAATAATTTCTTCATTCAAGAGGGTAGTCGGTAATCATTTATTGGACCTTTGATTTCAAGAGATTGACATTGTTTTTGTCGAAAGGATCTTATAAGGTTAAAAAAAAAAAAAGGCGTAGATTTAACAGTTGAAACTGGTATTTATGGTTAGTTAACCAGCATTTTCCAGAAGGTGATTAAGAATTTACATCAGATTTTCAGAATAGTGAGGTGTTCAAACTAGAATCATTATGATACTTCCATCAAACTCGATAACAAAGTAGGAGACTCATACCCTATTCGCAAACAGGTTCTCTTTCTTTCTGTTCTTGAACAATGCTAGTTGAAATTCCTCCTGCGCATTCAAAGTGAGCATGTGATGAGAAATCATTAATCAATATTAAAATCCTTTTCGCACATCAGAAATGTACTTAACGTGAATAAACATGTGACGGGAAACATCAGAGAAATGCAAAGGATTTTTTCTTAAAAAGAGAGAGCAAGGAATACATAGGAATATAACAGCTTAGATTTTCACCAGAAGCAAGAAATGCAATAGAAGGGAAGATCTGTGTAATTTAAGAATGGAAGTTCTTAAGCATGATGACACTGTGCTCTAAATATAATCAGGATCATGCATCATACACGGAGAACAATCAATTGGGAAAAACATTGAACACACGGGTCAACAAATCATGATTACTTTCAAAATAAATTCTGGAATAAATCAGGTACTCCCTCCGGCTTTAGTTATAAGCAAAAATTAACAACTTTCACAGACTAAGAAACCGGTTAAACTAGTTTAACTGTCTTGATTTTATAATAAAAATGTGTTATGGATACAAATATATCCTCATAATAAATTATCTAGTAAATGTGCACTTATCTTTGAAAATATATAATTCAGTAGGGGTATTTTGGTAAAAGGGTATCAAATACAGCTGCATTTAATATTATTTGCATTGAATTTAATGAGTTTTGCTTATATCTAAGACCAAAATAATTCTACTTTTTTTGCTTATATCTGAGGCCGGAGGGAGAAGTTATCAGGGATAGTGGTACACATTACCTTGTTTATAAGACCATCATCAATCACAGAACTGCTAATGCTCTTGAACAACTCAAATAGTGCTTCAACTTCACTTACGCTGACTACAGAATAAGAAAAGCAAATAATTTTCGTTATGATACACAACAAAGACAAATATTGGCACCAAGAACACATATGTTATGTAGAATCTAACTATTCACCACTGAATCATTAAGAATGTATTGCTAATCACTGAGATGTTAGCCGGAGTATTCATTAATGCTTGATTACTAAACATGGGGGCCAAAAGATACTTCAGTTCAGTTCCTGGCGCCCAGCCCACTAAGCGTTACATTCTAACATTAGTCAATACAAACTTAGTGTTTAGTGGTCATCAACTAGAAGATACTTTTTTTCGCAGGAATTTTACAAATTCATTTCCTATCCAAGTCATTTGACTTATTTAGCAATCATATATACTCCCTCTGCCCCATTTAAAATTGCAAAATAAGGTTATGCACGAGAATTAAGGAAAAAGTTAAAAAAGTGATATGCTGTGAGTGTAGATAGTTGGGTAGGAGAGAAAAAATGGGGTAGAGAATAGTTAGTGGGTTAGTCTATGTGAGTACGACAAGTGGGTCACATTGATTTAAAAAACATTATAAATTTTCCATTTTAGGCTTTTGCAATTTTAAGTGGGACACCCAAAATAGCAATTTTTGCGATCTGAAATGGGACGATGGGGGTAAGTGTCATTATCAGGAGGAACATGCAATCCTTTTTCATGTCATGGTACTCTCCAAGTTACAATCATGTCTTCCCAATGTAATTTTTCCCTTTCTATACAAGGCCTTTACTTTTAGCCAACCCCAACATACTGGCATGAATAAGGACAAACCGACCGTAAATTTGTGAATCTTAGTCCTGAATAACATTAACCATTCACTGGGCAAACTCCAATTTCATAGTCACAAACTACCTTAATTTCCAGTATAACCGGGGGAGGGTCAAAGTTTGTACCACATATCCAACAACAATTACATGTGAATGCTTGGAAAAAGATTAAACAACACTGGTAGCATAGAGACTGAACTAAGAACTTACAAGCTGTTTGCGAAGCAAGAACTATGGGGTCCTCGTGTCCTGGAAACTGCCTCCTAACAGAAGACTGAAAACAGCCCATTTACTGGAGAGAGGAGAAGCAATAACTAGACTAGTGTCTAGCCTTCGCTACAATATATCATCAAAATCATCTTAACCTTGCACTTAAGAAATCCATATTCAAAGAGCAAAATGCAGCTTAATCAGTAAATTATTAAACACCAAATCGCCATACAGTAACATAGTATTTCACATGCATCAAAGATTCACCCAAATTAAAGTAACGTACATATATCTAATATTTCTTTCAAGAACCTTGATGACCAAACTCCCTCCATCCCATATAATGTTTCATTATATTGACCTCGAATGATCTTTCGGACACCATTATTTCTGGGGAAAGTTACTTTGAAAATTGATGAGAAACTTATGATCTGTTTTGAAGTTAAAGATAAGGAACGGCTCATCAGGGATGGAAGGAGTATAAGAAATTACCATCCTAAATTAAGACATCAACATGTAGAATAGTTAGTTGACCAGTTGACATATAACTACATCACCCAATGGTAGGTTGAGCATTAATCAATTTTAAGTAAAATACATCATATTTCAAAGTTTCAGAAATAATCTTAGAATCAGATTCAACACTTTCAACACGCAGCAGCAAACATAAGCAAATTAGAATATATATATATATATATATATATAAAAAAAAAAAAAAAAAAAACAACAGAAAACTGAAATTCCAATACTGATGAGAAAAATAATATAGGCTATGGATCTAACATGGATATTGTGAACATGTACAAGAAAAGGGGACATCATACTAACGTCTAAAGTATTCTTGTCCTCAGAAGATTTATCAATTTTCATTTCTAAACTGGGCTCAATTGAGATCATTGTCCCAGAAAATAATGAAATACAAATTAAGTTCTAATTTTACTGTAAAAATTGAGTTTATTGTTAATATTCAAATCATAAATCCCCTCAATTCGTGAAACTGATCCCTGCTCTTTCAGAGAAGAAAATGAAAACATTAATAAAAACACGAAAGGGATAGGAGGGGGGAGGGGTGATTTTTAAAATTGAAAAACTCATTCGGTTGAAGAAATATCAGCAAACAACAAACACGCATCCACATACAATTCAAACTGCTATCCACATTATTCTTTTGAACCCAAATTTTGTCTATCAAAAAAAAGAAAAACCCCAAATTGTTGCGAGTCAAGGAAAAATCATTCCTAACATTATTCTTTTGGACCCAAATATTGTCTACCAAAAAAAAAAAGGACAAACCCCAAATTGTTGTGAGTTAAGGAAAATCATTCCTAATAAATAATTGATCAAAATTGATGGAAAAAAAAAAAACCCTAGAACCCGCAATTGAAAAGCTCAAAGAAATCAATCAGGTAGACAAATCAAACCCAATAAAGAAAGAATCTTACCGGCCGGAAAAGAGCCGCTATTCACACAGAGAGATGGAAAGAAAGAAAAAAATGTATTGATTGAAGGGAAAGGTGGGCGTGGCGTGATTTGGGGCTTTGAGAATTCCGAGCTGTACTGTGTCTTTTTGTGTGTGTTTGTGTTTGTGTTTGTGTTTGTGTGTGTGTGTGTGTGTGTGTGTGTGGGTGGGTGTGGGGGAGGGGAGAAGGGAAGTTGGAAACGTTGAAGACAAGAGAGGGGAATTCCTAATTCCAATATTCATGTTGTGCAACGGGTTTAAATTGGGGGATTGGACCCTAAGATCCTTTAGCCAAGTAAAAATTCCACGAAAACCCGCGGCATATTGAAAACTCCATGTAAATCCATTTCCGCTCAAAAGACAAGTCTATCCTTACCAGTCTGCTTCTATGCCTAAGGTATAAGACAAGAATTACTTTTATATCTAAGATACAAGAGTTATTTTTTTTCATAATTTTTTATATTTAAAAAAAAATCATTAAAAACTCATACTCCCTCCGTCCCAGCACAAGTAGGACTAGAGGAGTTTGCACACTAATTAAGAAAAACTAGTAAATGTGTGGTAGAAAATGAAGAGAGATAATGAGTAGATAAATAGTAGTGTTAGTTGGATAAATTGAGTGGTGAAAAATAAAGAGAGAATGTGTAACGACCCCAAAACTCGTCCCTATTTATTTTATATTTTTGGGGATTTTAATTTGAACTTATATGTTCATTTTATGTGATACATAAAATTTTATGACTTGCTTATCTTGTTTCATTATTTGTGTTAGTAAGTGTTAGTAGAAAATTTTTTTAAGGGGTTAATCGAATTAGTTGAAACCTTTGGGGTAGTGTACCCGAGACTTTATCCGTGTATCACTTATTTTGTTAAAGTGTGGTAATTGTACATTTGTATAAGAGTGGGTAAGCCTTCGGGCTAAGTACTTTCGTTTGTGAAAAAGTTTGTTTGAAAGTTAAATGGAAGTCTTTGACCTTCGAGTGTGGATTTTGTTAAACTTTATGAAAGTATATTTCGAAAAAAATTCTAAAAGTGTTTTATGACGTCTTCCAATCGTGTCCCGAGCGTGGGGCCAAGTAGGACCACGGGTCTAGGGCGCGACAGAATGAGTGGGATAAATAGTAGTGTTGGTTGAATAAATTGAGTGGTGGAAAATGAAGAGAGAGAATGAGTGGGGTTGAAACATATCCATTTTGGGCAGTCTCATTTTTAGTAGGACGTCCCAAAAGGGAAAGAAGTCTCACTTGTCTTGAGACGGAGGGAGTATTTTATTAAGCTGATCCGCTCTTATACTTAGGTATAAGACTAGTTGATCTCTTACACCTAAGGTATAAGAGCTATTTTTACGCATAATTTTCACATTTTCATTAAACAAATACCATGCACGACCACTTCTCACATCATGATGACTTCCACCATCGTGAGCACGACTAAGTAGTATAGACCTGCACGCCCGTGCAGGTGCTGCTGTAGCTGAGGTATTATGGAATTTTGTTGTACAACTCTCTAAGCGGCGTCTTAACTTCAAAGGCATTATAGAAACACTTGTACACAAGTTTAAGAGATCACACATCCCCTGCCAACTATAGGAGTCCAAATATCAATATTGTCAACATGGCGGGAGGTCCAACAATGAATAAGAGAAACTCTGTTATAAGCATTTATGCGCATTCAATGTACTCTACGGATAGAGGAATACATAGAGTTGAACATAGTAAAATAACAACTTGAAAGATTTCGTTAAAATTGTTAGTTTGGAAATTTCGAGCACAATGAAGTCTTAAATTTTTTGTATATAAGATAAAATAATAAGATAATAATTTTCTGGGAGATCGCTACTCCCTCCGTCCCTCTCGAATTAGGATTTTTTGTCAAACAATTTATACTTTGACCATCAATTTAAAGAAAAATAATTAGCTTATAAAAAATCTAAAAATAGTTATTTAGTTTATTATTAATCGTGATACAATAACAATTTTTAAATTTTTATTAGCATCATTATTTTTCTTCAAATTATTGGTCAAAGTATAAATTACTTGACCAAGAATCCTAATTCGAGCGGGACGGAAGGAGTATATAATATTAGGTCCCACGAAAATCATAAATTAATAATTCTTAGAAATTGAATAAAATATTATTACAATTTAGTGAAAATATTATTCTATAATTGATTTTGCAATACCTTTTAGATGAGAAACCATTGTATAAGACATGTTGAATATTTTAAAGTCTTTATGTCGTTTATAGGCTAGTTTTGTTTCAAAAATACGTTGTAGCTATTCTTCTTGTATACTCCCTCCGTCCCACCTCACTTGAAACTTATTTCTATTTTGGTCCGTCTCACTTCACTTGAGACTCCCTAAAATGGTAACATTTTTATAATTTTATATTCAATCTACCCCACTCACTCATTCTCTCTCTCTCTCTTCATTTCCCACCACACAATTCATTCAACCAACCGACTATTAACCTCACTCATTCTCTCTTTTCATTTTCTACCACACGTTTTTCTTATTTTATTCTTTTTCCTTAGTTATTGTGTCCACCTCTTAGGTCTCAAGTGAGGTGGGACGGAGGGAGTACAATGAAATCAAAAGAAACTTTTTAACTTCGAATACCTTTCAACTTATGTACATATACTATGAATTTAGTGTATACGAAAATTTGAAATTCGTCGAACCGTCTAAAAATCTTTAAATTAATAATTATTAATTTATCGATAAATCAATAACTCTACAAATTAATAAATTTAATATGTCCCAACATTATTAATTTATAGAGTTTTTACTGTATTTTAATCACCAACAATGCAAGTGCTCTAGCCCACATTGATTGCACTGCTCTGGCGATCTCATTTCTTAAAAGCAGATAGCGTGTATTACAAAAGCCTAAGTTTTATTTTGGTGTTTTGATTTTTATTTATCTAAATCAATAATATGATTTTAGTTTACTTATTGGCTTATCATAATAGAATAAGGCGTGCACTTCTCATTTTCACTTTCCCGCCCAGTTATGCCATTAGGAGATTTTCGATGGGCATTTCAGTCATTTTACTGTCAAGTTCAGTGTAGACCGTAATTTCATCCAAATGCCAAGGGGTACTCTGGGAAATTCGCACCATGGGTTCATTTCTTAACCCTACCTCTTCTCCTCCCTCCTCATTTGTTCTCTCCACCTTTCTCTCTCTACACACACACAACGACACACACACGACACACACATACACTTTCTTCCTTACTCCCTCTTCATCGCTATCCACCACCGTCTGCGCGGCCGACACCGCAATCGACAACGATCCTCTCTTTCTCTGCCTATCGCCGACACACACTCCCTCAGTTTCACCCTCAAATCTGTAAAAGCACACACGCACACACACAATTTCCCCCTTTCTTCCTTAACGCCACCGCAACCGACACAGCGATCGCCACCGATCCTCTCTTTCTCTGCCTCTCGCCGACACACACTCTTTCCGTTTCTCCCCAAAATCTGTCAAAGCACACAAACACACAATTTTCCAATTTCTCCCTCAACGCCACTGCCACTATCGCTGCTTCCATGACAGTCACCGTATCTCCACTGCGACCTCCGCCTTAAGTCCGTCGATCTGCAACCTCCGCCCTAGGTCCGTCTTCTCAGTCTCCTCTCTTTCTATGTCTCCCTCTGACTCTTCTCTGTATTTTTGCTTTTGGGTGTGTGATTTGTGTGTCTTTAGAAAACCCTCAAAATATTTTTATGAAAATCTAGATGGTTCAATTTTTATTTTCTTCTCATTAATGAAATCTGCTGGGTTTTTTGTACTGATACTGAAGATGATGGCAATAAATCTGTTCTTCAAAAGTTTTGGACTGTTCTGGAAGCTCGGGTGAAGAAGAAAAGACTTTGACGAGGGAAAGATTGTATGTCCTCTTCCATTTGATCTCCTTTTTTTCACTTTCTCTCCAAAAGATCTTCAATTCGGTTTTGTATTCGTTTTACAATCATATTCTTCATTAATTAGATTCTTTAGTATCTCTGTGAATTTCTTTGATTTTTAGTATATTTGTGATGGTTACTTTGATGAGTTTAATTACTCCATTTGCACTTAAATGTGTATCTTTAATATGTAAAATAGTTGTTTGAATTTAATTTTCTCATCAGTTTTGATTTTGTGTAGGCTCATAGAAGCAGGTGATTGTGGTGATTGTGATGGAAGCCTATGTTTGGAATTGTTTGCATGTTTTGTTCGATGACACTGCAGGATACTCAAAACCCCGTTGAAGAGGCCTCTTAAGTGACGTACTTTCCCCTATGCTATTGTCACTGATTGGGATAACCAGGTTCAGTTTCACGTCCTCTTCAAACAATAGTGTTTATAAATTTTCTATATATCAATGTTATATTGGATCTGGGTGAATTTCCTTAAAACTATGCGATTTGATCATTCTATATCGTTTTTATTGTGACTATTGAATATATGAAATTTATTTTAATTCCTATTTGATAACTGAGATTTTGTATAGATTCCTGTGTGACGGAAGTTTCAAGTATGTACTCCCTCCGTCCTAAAATGAATGTCAAAACAACTTTCAAATTTGCTTTGGCTAAGAGTAAATTTGAATTTTGTTCCTTACATTTATTTACGGATAGAGATAGTATTAGATTTATATGTAGTGCTCCTTCTGTCTTAAAATGAATGTCTCAAAAAATTTCATATTTACATTCTTTTTCACTCTCAAATTACACTAAAAAAATGCATCCATTGTGCAGTCTAATTCGTGAATTAGAGCCAACAAGGATTGAATGGATGTTGTCTGATGCATGTGACCTTATTTTTTGAAACCAACAGAGGAAGATTAGTATATTTATTGGTGGATTGTGTATTCCATGATTCGTCATATTTCACAATTTCTTTATTCGTCGTACCCCCCCCCCCCTCCTATAACTATGTGCACAAATTGTCATTTTGGGTGTCATATTGATAAGTCACACTATTCTAAAATGACAAAGAATATTTACTATTCATCCCACTTACTCTCTCTCCTACTTTACTTTTACACTCACATCACCAATCAATCTGCCTTTTACAATTTCTCTTCTTCATCTCATCGGCCCATCTTAGTTCATTCCCCTAACTCTCTTCTTACTGTTATTTGTGTGAATTGTTGAAGATATGAACAATTAAATGCAAAAGGGAGGCCAAAAGGAACAAGCGGCATCGACAGGATTGACAAATGTGGTGGAGGATAGTGTTGGCGTACTGAAAGTGGGCGGAAGAGAACAACAGGGGTCGGGTGGAATTAGCGTATTATCGCCATGGATTCTTTTCAGAAACTCAAAGGTATGATACATCTCTTACTATTCAATTTACAATGACATTTAATTTCTTACTGTCCTGACATAGGGAAAAGACGAGTCTAAATTCAACTTTAAATGACCTTATTTGCATCAACCACCCAACATCTCCACACTTGGTTTGTATAGTAAGATGGGTGAGGTCTTCAAATTTTTTTTTTTTTACGAAAATAATTACCGCTGCAAAAGAAAACCGTTAATAAAGTATGGATTAATTATTTTTTTTATTTGTTATTATTTGTTTGATTTAATTTTAAAATGAAGATTTACCACGATTATGGGGTTACATTTTTTTTTTTTGGTTTCATTCTATATTGATTAGTAGAGGATCATATAAATAAGATTAGTAAAATATTTAAGATCTCTTAAATATTAAGTGTATCATTTGTTTTTTTAAAGCAAATACTACAATATTTCTTTTGTTTGCTGAGTATCATTTTGATGGTGCTTAGAAAGTGGACATTTGAGAATGGGATTGTGATTCGTGTGATTCTTGAAAATATTTTGGACAGTTAAGAAGGACGGACATTAGAATAATTATAAATTTCGAACATTTTAGGGGAGGTGGATTACCAATGGACCTCCAAAAAAAATATTAGTGCAAGGTGTGTTGGGCCGGAGTGAGTATTTTTTAAAATTAAAATGTGTCCTATATGTGTACCGCGGCCAAAATAAGCTATGAAAGTTTAATTCAGGCATAAAATTATCTTAGTAGCTTATAGAATTTCAAAATGGCTGCGAATGTCTGGACTGTTGTGTAGGTTATACACTGAATTGTCGTGTTTGGTCAAACTTTGGAGAGATGAACTTCTCCGTTTTGACACAAGAGAAGAAAAATAAGGTCATCTATACTATGATAAAAACGCGTGGAATAGGAAGGAATCCCGCCAAGAATCAATGGTACAATCGGCATTTCAATTACAACATAGGGATATTTTCAGTATTATGTTGTCATAGTGATTTCTAGATTCTGAACATTTCTCCTACAACAACTTTGGTTAGTGATGTGTCGCTTTCCAAGAATTCATCTACCCTTTTCCAAGTTTGCTTTCTGATAATTCATTTGTCCTCTTCCAAGTTGACCGCTTTTGAACTCTTTTCACTGCTGCAACATGTTAAAAAACAGTGGAAATGTCATTCCATGTTTACACGCAAACGCAACTTGTGGATTTGAGAGGAGAAAGGTTCACACTGATCGATACAACTTTTTCTTTTCATAAACTTCTTCCTCTCATTGACTGTTTTAAGACCTCTCTTTTCTCCCTCATCATTACACAAACTCACCCACCAAAACACACACCAACGAATAAACGAAGGCAAAAAAGATAGAAAAAAGAATAAATGAAGGAGCAAGGTTGTTAATCAGTTTGGTTTAAAAAAAACGCCGGTGGAAGAAGCGGCGTTGGCAGCCAGTGAAACTGAACGGTACGTTTCCTCCATTTCTATCTTGGTAGGTGAATAATGGTTGTTAACTCCACCATATGAAGTCTCTAATTCCAAATTAGTATTTACAGGCACAGAAGAAACATCACATTATGAGGATTCATAGTTCAACTTTGATATGGAGGTAAAGATCAAATTTTGATGAAAGAAATCAAGGTACGCAGCATTTCACTCCCTGATTTAAACCAATAGATAGAAAATTGTGTTGTTAGATGTAATATTAAAATAATATTACTAGGTATCCATTTCTTTCTTTTTGCCGAAATTCTTCTCCCAATAATCATATTGTTATTGTTCTACTGGGTGACTCATGCATTGTAATAAAATATTAATTGTACTTGAATGCCTTCATTATAATTAGCATGCATGTATAAAGTATTTTGAGCTTCTTCCCCCCAACTAAAAATTAACAAGTGCTATCTTGGTTGCAATATTTTGAAAGGATGATAAAAACATGAAATTGGTTGTAGTTGTTGTGATTTTTTTTTTTTTTTTTTTTTTTTTTTTAGGACAGGGAAGATGGAGTAGAAAAGCGGGGGTTGCTTGAGTTTCCAAAGAGTAGATCAGGAGAAGAAACTCTCGAGAAATTTATGGAAGAGAAACGATTAAGGTTTGGGTATTAGGTGTAATGTGTGGGTTATGTTTGGGCTTGACGTCGAGCTTGCCATTTTGCGTATTTCATTCGTTTTTTTTTTTTTTTTTGGGTGTGCTAGGGTCACAAAAAAAGATTACAAAATGATGGATACAAAGTGAGGTAGCTAGCGATATATTATTGGTTGAATTAATTGTGGACCCGACACACTAATAAATTGATGATGTATTGTAAGTGTAGATAGTTGGATAATAGAGAAAAAGTAAATAGTAAATAATAAGTCAGGTGGTTGTTTTGAGTGTGTCAAATGGGTCGTTTCATTTCTTCTTTCTTTCCTAACAACCCATGTCGAGGCAGATTATGTAATTTTCAAATTTTTTTTTCCAAGTTGTTATGTGTTGTAATCAAGTTATGTATTTTGTTTTCTTGCTGCTCTAATACTCCCTCCTTAAATATGAAAGATAGTCCACATTTTTTCGTTGTTACTACGAGAGAACTTTGAGCAGTTATAAATGCTACTTATAATTATGTTAATGTAAATCTAAAAATTGATACTAATAGTATTTATAATAGTGTATTGAGAAGAATTTCAAAAATTTCATTAGAAAAGTAGCTTTAATTATTATTTAAAGTTCCTTAGTAAAACTCATGAAAATAGGGGAAAATAGGGGACTATCATTCTGGGACAGAGGGATATTCTGGGACAGAGTGAGTATTATGTTGTTACAATGTCTATGTTATGTATTATCTATTTATATTGAGTACTAAAGGGATTATGTACTTCTCTTTATTTGACGAAACTACAAAAATAAGTTGACTTTCCCAAATAGAAAAAAGTAGATGGTCAATGCTAGGTTTACAAAAAAAGTTTACAAAATGAAGGATACAAAGTGTGGTGGTGATATTTTATTGACTACATCGATAGTGGACCAGCACACTCCAATTAAAAACAGCAATGTAATTATGACATCTCATTTTGTAGATCACATTTTGTAACTTTATTATTTCCGAAAGTAGATAATGAAAGAAGATGGGAAGGCTGGACTCAAGAATTGGTTATCCTACTAGAAAAGATTCCATGCCTTTTTGACTTTCACGAGACTATCTCTGAAATTGTTTTCTTCTCAGAAAAACTTGAAAATACTTCATCCGTCCTAAAATGATCTTCTCACTTGCTATTTTTTATTGTCCCAAAAAGTTTTTCCCATTTCTACCAATTTGGGCTTAAATGTAGATAAACATAACATGGCTAATGAAGCAAGTGTTCATAACCTTTAAAAGTTTGATTAGTCAAATGTGAAAATCATTAGACGGAGGGAGAAGCTTCTTACATTAACTTAAGTTATCAATAGTTTTTCGCTTAAAAGAAAAATCATTAGTTACTTTGGTTTTAATCTTTGAAATGTCCCATAAATATTTCCTTTAAATTCCCTGTTGCCAAAACCCTAAAAGTTCATAGACTTCGTACCATGTTAAATAGGTAGACAATGTATGTTGTTGCAACGTGTTTGTTCAATTTTTTATTTTTATTTTTTTATTTTAAGAAACGTGTTTGTTCTATTGATACCAACTTTTCCTTTGATTTCGACCAAACACAGTTAAATATAATCAAAAAATATATATCCGTCTTTTTAAAGAAAACAAACTAAAATAAATAAAACGTTCCTATGTTATTGTTTCTTATTTTTTTTATTATTATATTCCATATAGTGCATCCACTACCTAATTTTAGATGTTTAGGAGTAGCAAATGAATTCCACAACTTTGAAGTTTTGTGATTTATTGCCTTTACTAAACTATTTCACACTTCTCTTTCTGACAACACATATCTAGATGTAACAATAGAATGCTTGAATGTGGTTGTTGACACATTTAAGAGACATGATATTAGGGTTTATGTGTGATTGAAAAAGTGCATATTTAATGGGACGAATGAAGCCGTCATTAAAATAGTAATATTTTTCTTATAATCAATATGTCCCAAAATGATTTAGTACATTTTAAGTTGTAAAGTGCATTAACAAATTATGTTTTATGATGCAAGTCTTTATATCAATAAAAAGGATGAATAATAAAACGTGGCTATCAATTTGAGACGGAGGGAGTAAAACGATAGTCAACAAGATTATTATTCGCAAAAAACAACTACCATCTAAAGTTATATTCAATATCTCAAATGTGTTATCAATATGTATCTCATTCCCTTGGCATATTCATTTAATTTTCAATTACAAAATAAAGTGAGTATTTTTGTAATTGTATGATTCTTAATGCAGCCATATAGACCGTTATTTAACTGTTAAATAAATGAGAATTTTTCCGTGCATCGCACGGGTTAGAACACTAGTTAAATTTAAATCAAAACAAATAAATTAACGTTTACTTAATTAAAGCCAAAAATTGTAAGTCACTCAAAATAAGCCGAAACAAATCGAACACTTCCTGTTATCTCTATATTATAATAGAACTCAAAAGAAATTGCCTATTGACTTTAGACAAAGGATGGTTGAGATTCACCCATAACTATCTCCTTCGATGGCTGAGATTTAACATGCAAAATAAATTGTGGCTGGGATTAATTCTTCAAAAGAGATCAAACGGCCAGCAGCTTGCAGTTTCTAAACATCTCATTGCGCCTTCTAAATCTCCCATTGTACGCAGCTTTTTTTGTCCCTTCTCGCCGTTCGACTCCTATCCTCCCCAAACCAGAAAAGGAACGATTCTTCTGCGTCTTCTCCATGGATTCCGATTTTGGTAGCGATTCTCTCTCGGCTCTATCCTCCCCAAATTAGGAACGGACTAATTCTTTTGCTTTTTATACATCGGAAAAGGGGCAAAGCAGCTAGAGAGCATCAGCTGGCAAAGCAAATAGAATTTCACTTGCGTTACAGGTATTTCACGGACTCCAGCTCTTTTTGCATTATGATTTCTTCTTCATATCGTTAATTTCGATTTTCCAAGGGCAGTTTGTGTGTGAATTATCTCTTATTTGGGCTCAAAAGCAATTATGTTAAGTGATATTGATGGTTAGCATGTATAGAAGGACTTATACTTACGTGCAATGCTAGGCTTACAAAAGAAGGCTACAAAATGAAGGATATAAGATGTGGTGGTGATATTTCATTGGCTATATTGATAGTGGACCCGGCACACTCTAATTAAAAACACCAATACAATTATGACACCTCATTCTGTAAGCCACATTTTGTAGCCATCTTTTGTAACTTTATTATTTCCCTATACTTAATCACTCAAAACAGATGTTTCGAACATCAAATTCGAGCTATTGTGGAGACCAGTGGCGAGCTTAAAATTCAGTTAGAGCGGGTGCACAAATTACATAAAAAAACATAAATGTTGGTAATGGGGTTTGAACTCAAAAAAAAAAAAAAAAAAAAAAACTAGTAAGATTCGAACTCAAGACCACAAAGCCAAAATCATGTTACTATCTCACTGAGATAGAAAAATTTATCGATCATTAGTGCACATTAATGTATATATTTAAAAAAAAGAAGTGGGTTTTAATAAAACTAGAGTAGAGCTGAAATTTGACCGTATGCACTTGCATCCAGTGGCGTATCCAGTATATAACGAGGGTGGGCAGATGCACACCCTCAATTTGCAAAAAAAAATTACCGAGTAGTTTTTTTTTAAAAAAAAATAAAATTATAAGGGTGTAAGTTGTGCATTTTTAAAAGAAGAGGGGTGCAGAGTGTAAACAAAAACCTATTACTAAGAGACTTCACGAAAATTAAACGGGAATCCATTCACTTTCTTTCTCTACGCCGCAAGCCATTCTTCTCGCCCAAACGGAGACGACGCAGACGGGGAGAACGGAGATCGACGGAGTCGGAGGAGACAACGCAAACGGACGGTGGCGGCGGCTCACGGAAACTCGGAAACGCCGTTCTACCCCTGTTTTCGGTTCCTCAATGTCTCAATCTCAAAGAGGTATTTTTTGAAATTCAATTTTAGGGCTTTAAAATCTGAGCAATCGGCTTCGGCTTGATGGATTTGGGGATTTATTGAGCAATTGTTGTTTAGATTCTGTTGGATTTCTTTCATTGTTGTTGTTGTTATTGTTTTGAGCAATCGGCGGCGGCTCACGGCGACTCTGGAAACGCCGTTCTTTCTGCCCCTGTTATTGTTGGATTTCTTTCATTATTGTTGTTGTTATTGTTGGATCAAGACAAGCAATTCGGTTCCAGTTGATGTTGATCTTGTTCCTAATATTACCCGTGTTGAAAGGGTTGAACAAGAAATCCGACAAGGTACTTTTTCTCAAAGACAAGTAAATGATAACTCTTTTAGAATTGACTCTAATCCAGGTTTGAGATTACCATTTTCTGGCGTTGCTAAAAATCCTAAAGAGCTTGAAATGATTCGTAGAGCCTACTTACTAAAAAAGGCTTGTCAACCGCGCCTTTCTTATTTTCCTCAAACCATGATTTATGGGAAACCACGTCGGTTTATTGTTGATTGGTATGATGAGTTTGTTTGATTGATTGGACCGGACCCCCAAAAAAAAAATCGGGGGCTCCGCCCCCGAACCCCCTAAGAAAATGCACACCCTAACCCCAAATCCTAGATACGCCACTGCTTGCATCCGCACTTATATAGGCGTAAGTCTGTCCCTGGTGTAGATATCAAGAGATCATTTACAATTAAATAATGATATTTGGCCAATTTAAAATTTTATGGAAGCTTGACTTCTCAAAAACATGTCAATTAACAAGTTGCATGCAAGTGATAGTAAATTAGTAACGCTTGAATTTTTTTTATGCTTAATTATTTAGTATGACAACCATAATAACAGATTAACTTAAGTATCCATTAAATTAAGTATAATCACGTGCCGACAATGATAGTTATTATGTTGGTGTTACATTCAATCTCGTTTAAAACAAATTAACTTACGTAATCCATTAAATTAAGTATATTCACGCTTAATTAGCAAAAAACTGGTTTTTTAAAAAACCATTTTGAACGCACCGATCTACCAAACAAGCCGTTAGACCTCATTTGGTAGAGCGGTGCGTATAAAATCGAGTGAAAAAAGTCAGCTTTTTGTTAATTAAGCGTGTCAATGTAGAGTTTTCGAGCGAAGCTTTTTAAAAATTTAAGCCAATTTTGGCCGCTCAAAATACAAGCGTCCAAAAAAATCTCCCTTTTTAAAAAATCTTCGTTTTTAAAACTGTGTACCAGACGACGAGCCCTTAATTTCATAAATAAGAGTTAGGAGTAAGATTAATATATTTTGATACTAGTATGAGATCTAGGTGTCATTAAATTAAATATTTGTGATTAACAAATTGTCAGCTGATTATGACATGCCTATGTCGGGGTGCATGCACATGTATGTCTTCTATTCCATTCATTAATTATTAGAGTAGTATTAAAAATAGTCATGGTTCAAAAAGTGAAAAATAGAAGACATGTCCTTGACAAAAAAAAAAAAGAAGAAGACATGTCCATAAATAGTTTGACAAGTGGCTTTTTATACTATTAACGGGATGCTATCAGAAGTACTCCCTCCGCCCCAGCTCACTTGAGATTTTTTATCAAAACTGGTCAACTTAAGGTCGGTTTGACCAACACTTTATAGAAATATTTATGTTCCAAAAAACTTTTTAAAAATTGTTATTGAGAGGATTTTTAATGGTGGTCATTTTACATTTTTTTAATTTTTGTTCGGATCATAAATATTTCTATAAAGTGTTGGTCAAACCGACCTTAAGTTGAGCAGTTTTGGTCAAAAAGACTCAAGTGAGCTGGGACGGAGGGAGTACTTACTTAGGTCCATTTCGGGTAAATTTCATTTAATTTGTACTCTCTCCGTCATATTTTAAGAGTCAAAAAATGGCTGAGTTCAAGAATTAAGGAAAATGTGATGTGCTGTGAGTGTTGATAGTTGGGTAAGAGGGAAAAGTGGGGTAGAGAAGAGTTAGTGGATAATTGTTGTGAGTATGACATGTAGGACCCACTTTCCATTTTAGGATTTTGACTTTTAAAATGGGACGCCGAAATTTTTTGCTCTTAAAATGGGATTCGTACACAAGGAAATTTGTTATCTCAATCTAATTTTTTAAGTGGAATTTTAAAAATTATTATTGATATATTTTAATAATTTTAATTTATTGAGATGATAAAATTGACATTAATATTTAATCACTCCACTTGTATATTTTATTAAATACTAAATGAGATTTCTTTTTCCATACCGAAGAAAGTAATTTTAGAAAATGAACACGACCAAGTATATAATATCTTCTTTGTCTTACACAAATACTCCCTCTATCCCTTTGTAAATGCTACATTTTATTTTTTATTTTTTTTTGGGTTAATTGCAGTTTAGGACTTGAACTCAGCATAGTGTTCCCCAAAGAGGGCTCCAACAAATTATTTCTGCAGACCAGGGTTCAATACGTCTTTTTTTCATCAATCTGAGGCTTTTTGACACAAATCGTTAAATATTTCGTTAAACACCCATGTGCGGTGCACGTGATCAACAGATTGCCAACTTTGAAGTTGGTATTAGTTATTAGGGGGTCAAATGTAAGAGTCTAAAAATGGGGGTCAAAATAAAAAAATAGTCTTTCTCTCTAAAAAACTACACCCAAACCCATTGACATCCCCAATCCCAAATCAAACCCAGGTTCTAACCCTCCTCCTCCGGCGGCCACACCACATACTCCAGCCGCCACCATCCCCGCCATCATCGATCCCCGCCATCATCGATATGCTCCATTTAACCCACCACCACCATTAAACTCAAAGCAAAAATAATCTTCCAAAATCACATCAAAACAAATCATCTAAAATCAAATCAAAACAAACAAAATCATGAACTTCATTACTTGCCCGAATAAAAAAATCCATCAAACCCAAATGAATTTCGTAACTCCTTTCTTCTTCTGATATTTCCTATTCAAAATTTAAGCCGGTGGATGATTTTTCTTTAGTTTTGGAATGCATTGGAGAGAGGACTTTGGTGGATGAATTGCTGGAAAGGGGAAAGACGGTGGTGCTGGGTGAAAGGCTGGAAGTAGGAAGGATGGAGGGGGAGGGGTGGTGACCAGGGAGGAGAGTAGGAGGTGGTGGTTATGGAGGATGAAGAGTAAAGGGGATGGTGATGGTGGTGGGCGGCGGTTGTTTTGCTGGAGAAAGGAGAAGAAGGGTGAAGAAAGGGGGTGACTTTTCTGTGTAATTTTTTGATGTAAATTAATTGTGCATAGAAGTGTTGTGTTTTGTACTCCCTCCGTCCCGGACTGAGGTTCTTAGTTTGATTTTATACAGAGAAAAAGTAAATCTTGTGAGTATGAAAAAGTAAGTAATAGAAAGTAGGAGAGATAAAGTGGGTAGAGGGTTTTTGTTGTGAAAATGACAAGTAGGTCTCATAGTCCATTTTAAGTAATAAAGCAACTAAGAACCTTAGTTTGGAACAAACTAAAAAAAAAAGTAAGAACCTTAGTCTGAGACAGGGGGAGTATTATTGATAAATTTTTATTATATTCTGCTGTTGAAGCTTTAATATATTTTATTTAAAATATTATTTTATAAAAATACACTAAAATAGTTAATGATTTAATATATTTTATTTAAAATATTATTTTATAAAAATACACTAAAATGGTTAATGATTTAAAGTAAATATTTATCTACTCTAATAATGACTACTTTATTTTATAGTATTTTAGATTCAACCCACTAAACTTAGAATTTTTCATCGAGCCCCTTAATAGCTAATACTAACTTCAAACTAACCAATCCGTTGATCACGTGCACAGCACATGGGTGTTTAACGAAAATTCTAACGATTTTCGTCAAAAATCCCCAAATTGATGAAAAAAAGACGTATTGAGCTCTGGTCTGCATAAATAATTTGTTGGAGCCCTCCTTGGGGAACACTATGCTGAGTTCAGGCGCTAAACTGCAATTAACCTTCTTTTTTTTTGTGTGTGTGTGTGTGAGACTACTAAAACACTGAAAAGTTATTAAAATTTAATGTTTGTAGAAAAGATTAAGAGTAATGTTGATATAATTTTCAATGGGAAATCAATAAAAATAAACTAGAATATCATTAAAAATTAAATATTAATGATGTTAGGGATAAATGTTGCATTTATTTTGACGTTCCTGATATAAATGTGCCATTTTTTATTAAGAAAAGGGTTTGTGTTATATACACAGCCCCTTATTTCCACAGCCCCATTAAATTACCAAAGTACCCATATATATATATATTTTTATTTTATTTTTCAATTTCACTCTCCCTCACGTTCGCTCCCTAACCCCCCTCTCTCTCTCTCTCTCTCTCTCAGTTTGAAACAACGATGAAGAAAGAAACGAACAGTCTCTCTCTAACTTCTCTTCGAAATTGAAATGGTGAAAGTTAAAATACCCAAGACCGCCGCCGCCACAACCGCCGCCCACATCGCCGCCGGGACTAGCTCGTCTACAGCGCCTGTGAAAAAGGTAAGCAATTTTTAACCTTATTTTACATTTCTATATTCCCAATTAAACATAATTTGAAAAATGTAAAATTGAAATTGGATTCAACTACAAAATTATTCAAATTGCGAACAAAATGTACACAACACACTCTTTGGGATTTATTTTTTTTCCTGTTAATAATCTGGGATGTTTGGGTTTGATGGCTTTGGTGTGTCTCGTGTATCACCACTCGAGATGCATCTCGGGTGTGTTTACACGAGACAACTCGTGTAAACACACCCGAGATGCATCTCGAGTGGTGTTACACGAGATGTCATCTCGTGTAAACCCATTCGAGATGCATCTCGAGTGGTGTTACACGAGATGTGATCCTTCTGAATATCAGCATTGTGAATTATCAGTCAGCATTGTGTTCATTTATTTAATCTACTGTAACTGTCGCTAATGTATTGTCTCTTATTTGTGTTTTTTGTAGGCACGTGATCCTATGACCGTTTCAGCTAGAAAGAGGAAGGCTGAAGAGCGTTTAGAGAGAGGAGAAAACCGGAGCAAGGCTCGGAATGACGAGGATGCCACAGCTGATGATGAGTAGGAGGAGAGGGAGGAGGAGGCGGCAGCAGCAGCTGATGATGTTCAGGAGGAGGAGGCGGCGGTCGATGGGGATAGTGAGGAGGAGGAGGAGGATAGTGATGATGGGGAGGATGAGAGTGATAGTGATGATGGGGAGGAGGATGGGGAGGGGCAGGAGGGGGGGGCAGGATGATGAGGAGGAGGAGGAGGAGGTGGAGGTGGGGGTGCAGGAGGAGGAGGATGATGAGGATGATGATGTAGTAGAGCCGCCTAGACCTCTGAGACACGGGAGGAGGCGGGGTCAGGATGCGCCACCATCATGGCAGCTTCAGATGGACCCCGGTGGTGGGCCAGAGGATGTTTCACTGATGTACGGGTTCGGTGACCACCGAGCCAGACAGATTTGGGGTGACTCTACTACTGAGGGATTGGTGACTTTCCATACGAGACTCACGCATCTTGCACAGTAAGCTTAGCATTAATGTGAAATGTTTTAAATATTGAAGTTATTTATACCACACACTCTAAATATTCCATTAATTATCATCCTATGCTGCTTTTCTTGAGTACTGATAATATTTTTTGTTTCGAATGAACAGGTTCAAGCGTGATGAGCAGCCGGTTGCTGATAGAGCCTGGCTGGCCCTCGTAGATGCATCTGGCCTCCAGCATCTGCATGATTCCGTCATTCATAGGCCTAACCATGCCCTCCTAACGGCATTTTTGGAACGGTGGTCTCCTGAGACTAACTCGTTCCACATGCCGTGGGGGGAGATGACGATTACTTTACATGACAGATTTCATATCCTGGGTATGTTTTTATAACATCGCTTCGATACTCCATTCACAATTATATAACTGTCTACATATATTATATGAACTGTCTACATTCATCTCTTATACTAAAATGTGTTATTGCATCTTCAATTTACAGGTATCAGGATTGATGGTGGAGTTGTTCGCTATACGGATCCAGCGCCTGACGTATCTGGCATCTCTAGACACCTCCAGTTGAGCGGCACTGGTTATTTATTGAGGGATGTCAGGCGTCTATTTACTCAGCGTAGAGGCGGCATGACAGATGCCCATCGTGCGTCCGCGTATATCCTGCACCTATTGGGTTGCACGATGTTCGTGGACAAGAGCGGGGATAAGGTGCCCGCAGCCTACCTGCCCCTGTGCATGGATCTAGCCATCCTCCCCACTCTTTCCTGGGGATCAGCCACTTTGGTATATATGTACCGAGAGTTGGGGAAGGCGTCCAAATCCGGATGCAAGCAGATGGGCGGTTGTGCGGCTCTCCTAGAGGTACATCTTACTCTATTCACTATCTTTTTACTGTCTACTTCCCCCCCCCCCCTCTGTTATTAAATGTTGCATTTGAGTAGTATTTAATACTTTTTTACATACATCTCAGGCCTGGATATACGAGTACTTTCCGGGTTTTCGGCGAGCTACTGACCCCCATTGGCAGCAGGGGCAGCCGAGAGCCCGTAGATGGTCTCGTGATGATTCGGCTGGGAGGACGTTCGATCATCTTGTGCAGTATCGCCGCATTCTTGACAGGATGGGGGCTGACAGTGTGAGTTATTCATATTAAAACTATTATACGTTTTTTGTGTCGTTCCTTCCGATATTCTGTTGACTTTGCCTAACAATGTCTACTCACAGGTTATTTGGACTCCTTATGGGACCGGGTCGGACGCGATACTGCCTGTTTCATACTACAGGGGTGTTATACGCTTTTGTGACATCACAGAGGCGTATATGCCTGATCGTGTGACTAGGCAGTTCGGGTACCAGCAGAGGATCCCCAGACTGCCCCCCATGGCGACCGAGTTATGCGTTTTGGCAAAGGGTCAGAAGGGGTACCAGAAGCGTTACGGTGACGGAGATCAGGTTTGGCAGGAGTGGGTGGCTTTTGGCATGGCGGAGTTTAGGGCCGATGTCCGTTGGGGGCCACTATTTACTGGAGATCATCCCGTGGCTGTTCCCTTCGTGACTCCAGATTATATGTCTTGGTTTAGGCCTAGGAGTCATGTTCGGATAGCTAATCCGATACACGATCCACCCGGTGACATTCCACCTCCCCCACCTGATGTTCCACCGCAGCCTTCTGTCGCAGGGATTGCGGAGTTGCGAGCTATCATACTTCCATTTTTGTCGGATCCCAGTGCCCCCGAGCACTGGCTAGTTGGTCTTAGACGGGCCGGTGAGATTTTAGGACTTCCACCGCAGCCTTAGGATTTTATTTTATTTTTGCTTTTCATTGTATTGTAAAGGACACATTTTATTCTAGTTTTTATTGACACCTCTACTAGTTTGTTAATATGATGGTATTTTTATTTTAGTTATCGTTTTAAATCCCCCTCCCGATTCAATAGTTTATTCTAGTGTTTCGTAAAACGCCCCCCCCCCGATTCAATAGTTTATTCTAGTGTTTCGTAACCCCCCCCCAGATTCAATAGTTTATTCTAGTGTTTCGTTAAACCCCCCTCCCCCCCCCCCCCGAGGACATGATGTTTTGCTGTTGTTGTTGCTGTTGTGTTGTTGCTGGTGTTGAGACTACTGATGTATCTCGTGTAAACCCACACGAGATGTGTCTCGTGTGGGTTTACACGAGATGCATCTCGTGTGTGTTTACACGAAACAAGTCTCGTATAAACCCACTCGAGATGCATCTCGAGTGGTGTTACACGAGATGTTATCTCGTGTAAACCCTAAAAACCCTAATAATGTCACAAATGTCTAACTCAATTTCCATTTGGATTTTGAGGAAAGTGATACTAATGAAAAACACTTTAAATGTCATTTAGAGCCTAGAAAAAAAATAAAAAAAATAAACTAGGTAGTCGTATACCATTTTCACAACATCGGGACATTTTCCTTAAAACCCTAAAAACCCTAATAATGTCACAAATGCCTAACTCAATTTCCATTTGGATTTTGAGGAAAGTGATACTAATGAAAAACACTTTAAATGTCATTTAGAGCCTAGAAAAAAATTAAAAAAAAAATAAACTAGGTAGTCGTATACCATTTTCATAACATCGGGGCATTTTCCTTAAAACCCTAAAAACCCTAATAATGTCACAAATGTCTAACTCAATTTCCGTTTGGATTTTGAGGAAAGTGATACTAATGAAAAACACTTTAAATGTCATTTAGAGCCTAGAAAAAAATTAAAAAAAAAATAAACTAGGTAGTCGTATACCATTTTCACAACATCGGGACATTTTCCTTAAAACCCTAAAAACCCTAATAATGTCACAAATGTCTAACTCAATTTCCGTTTGGATTTTGAGGAAAGTGATACTAATGAAAAACACTTTAAATGTCATTTAGAGCCTAGAAAAAAATTAAAAAAAAATAAACTAGGTAGTCGTATACCATTTTCACAACATCGGGACATTTTCCTTAAAACCCTAAAAACCCTAATAATGTCACAAATGCCTAACTCAATTTCCATTTGGATTTTGAGGAAAGTGATACTAATGAAAAACACTTTAAATGAATATACTAGCTACACGAGGGAAGACGCTGAGACTGGCATGATCGAAGACATATTCTTCTCTCACCCATTAGCAATGAAGATTCTGAACTGTTTTCCATATGTTGTACAGGGTGACTGCACTCACAACACCAACTGCTACGGACTGTACTACTTGCAGTTTGTAGGTTTTACTTCCACCGGGCATAATTTCACAATAGCGTCTGCGTTCCTCAGGCATCAGAGTACGGGTGATTACGAATGGGCATTGAACAATTTGCACAGTCTGTTTACACCTCCCCGGTTGCCTACAGTTTTTGTCACTGATCGTGAGTTGGGTTTCATCAGCGCTCTCCGTACAGTTTTTCCCCACACCGCGCACTTCTTGTGTCGGAGGCATATCGAAATGAATGTTAGAAGGAAAGGGTTGGAGCATACAGGTAGCGAGGACTTCGCAGAATCATTCATGAGGACGTTCAATTATGCAATCTCAGCCCCTAACCCCGACGAATGGGACTTACGTTGGGCAGAGCTTCGTGACCGTTTCAGATCTTATCCTGCACTATTGGATTACCTCCGCGAGACATGGCTTAATTTGTACTCTCAGAATATTCTGTCCATGCACATGGATGTGTTAACACACTTCGGGACCCATACCACAAACAGGACTGAGGGTGAGCATAACAGGTTGAAGAAGGCATTGGGGAGTGCTTCTTCTACTTTTGACACACTGTTTAAAAAGGCTCATAAAATCATAGATATCCAGCTAAAAACTATCAAACAGGGTATGAATAGATCAAGGACCAGATATCCAATTGATTTGAGGACCCGCAATCTATATCGCAACATATTCACTAGAGTGTCAACGGTAGCCTTTCGCATTATCAGACAAGAGCATGATCGAATTCAGAAAATCAAGCAGCGTCATAATGGGGGTTATGTAATCACTGAGGCTGCCTGCGGGTGTTACTACAGGCGGACACATGGACTTCCATGTAGTCATGAGATTGCACAGATAGAGGAGTGTCAGGGACGGATTGAGCTGTCCACGATTCATGAGTTTTGGAAGAAGTTGGACATTAAAGTAGACAACCCTTCATCTAAGGAGCCTGAACCGGTAAGGAGACAGTTATTCAAAACGATGGAGCCGGATCATATTTCAAAGCCGAATGAACCCCGGGCCGGAAGTTCCAGAGAACTTTCAGATTGGGAGCATACTAACAAATTTTTTGGAGTCCCCGCTACACCATCCTCGACTGGCAAAGGGTATATATCTTCATTCAATTATGTCTCAAATTTTTTGCTGTTGTATTGTTGCTGTTGTGCTGTTGTGTTGCTGCTACTGTTTAACTGCTGCTGATATGTCTCGTGTAAGTCCATACGAGACATATCTCGTGTTGTATTACACGAGACTTGTCACGTGTAAAACCAAACGAGATATGTCTCGTGTGGACTTACACGAGACACATCAGCAGCAACATCAATTTTTTTTAACACTTTCAAACAACAGTATGAATGCTTCTCACTCTTTTTTCTTTGCCCTATTTCAGGTCTAGATGTGCATTCATTGCATCAACCCAAGCGAGTTCGGAGTCCACCCGCAAACGAAAATCACCTTCAGGACCCACACCATCTACCCCTGCTAGTACTCCTACGGATCATCCACCAGTAGCTCATTCCGGTCGTGGGAGAGGACGGGGTCGAGGCCGAGGACGAGGACGGGATCAGGGTCAGGGTCAGGGTCGTGGAGAGGGAAATGGACAACCCAATTATACTAGTTTATACAGCTCCCAGTATGTAGAGTCTTTTCCGCCTTTCATTACCCCGCGTATTGGAGGCATCATAGATGTGGCATCAGATGGACATTGTGGCTATAGAGCCGTAGCAGCACAGATATACGGAGATGAGGAGAAGTGGGCTGAAGTGCGCACAGAATGTTACAATGAGGTGCTTGCTCGCCAAGACCTTTACGAAAGAGTTCTACCTTGGATATCGGTAAGAGAACTCTTACGTAAGATTGCTTGCTATAGCAGGACGGCGCCCAGTGATTATTGGATGGAGCTCCCAGATCTTGGGCACATCATTGCCACGAGGTATAATGTGGCGGTCATTTCTTACTCGACTAGCGGTGGTATGTTATGCCTTCCAGTGACTGCACCAGTACAACCACCGGTGAACACAGTTGTGGTGGGACAAGTCAATGGAAACCATTTTATAGCGGTATGAAACTTAATTGTCTCATCTATATTAGTTATATTTAGTTGTCTTACTTATATTCATTATATTTCATTGTCTTGTATTTAACTGTTATTACTTTTGCAGCTGCGCATGTTAGGCAATGATTACCCAATACCACCACCACCAAACCTTTATCGGAACCGCTGTGATCCAACCGCAAGCCAACTACTCCTCCCATACCAAGATAGGATAGCAGAGTTCAGTCAACTCTATGAGGAGGATACCGATGCAAGAAGACAAAGAAGATTACATATAGGATAGTATATGTGTAATGGTTTTTGATTTATCCAGTTTGTATGAATGTTTGAATTATATGCTTATCCTTGTTAACACTTTCATTTCGTATACAATTAGGCGATAGTATATGTGTAATGGTCTATTGATATTTTGTGGAGATGTCCTATTTGAGAATCAAATTTCATTCCAAGTTATGTTTATTGTTGCTTTTGGTGTTGCGGTTGTGGAAAAGCAGCCTCAGATGCCTATGTCGTGTATACTTATACGAGATGAGAGCTTACATCTCGTGTATACATACACTAGATCTCACCTCGTGTGTACTTACACGAGATGTATCTCGTGTATATGTACACGAGATGTAAGCTCTCATATCGTGTAAGTATACACGAGACGTGCAAGGGCAGCGATGGAATTAAATGGGCTGTGTATTTACCGGACTGTGTATATAGTTTTTGCCTAAGAAAAGCGATTGAGTGCGAATTTATTTATTACTATGCAAACAATGTGAAAACTTGTAACACACCTCACTTAAAAATATGAATAAATTAAATATAATATTTATTTTGGTTCAAATGACGTGTGAGGAAGGTGAGTATGTTATCATATAAATATAAAGTCCACTTATAAATAGTACTCCCTCTGTCCCTAAATGAGTGTCCATTTTCAAAAAATCTTTGTCCCAAAATGAGTGTCTTTTTTTAGCATAACTTTGTCCCTAAATGTTTTTTTTTTCAAAATTTTATTTCACTGGTCTCTTTATACGTGCAAAACTAAATGTTTGGAGATTACAAGATTATATATGAATTTTTGCCACCAAAGTTTGCAAAAAGTTGACATTTTTAGATGTCCCTTAAAATGAAATTTGGACACTCATTTAGGGACAGAGGTAGTAAAATATTAATATCATGAACTATGTGTAGAACTAAGAATTGAATGTATAAGAGATATGTTGGAAGGATATTTTATTTGCATAACTTTAATGGCTTTATATAGGCCTTTTACAACTAAAGCAATCCCATGATTTGTTAACTGAATCATGAGTAACAAAACAAACTAAAAAGCTGGAGCACAACTCCACTCATTGTTGACTCCGTTTATTTAGTAGAAAACAAAACAAACTCCTAACTACTGAAAGTAATCTTATCTTATCTAACATATCCTCCCCTAAACTAGTTGCATGAGTGCAACTAATTTACTTCTGATGCAGAACACATGCCTAATGCACCTCGCAGCTTCTCGAATGCTTCTAGCTTCAATGGCTTTGTCATGATGTCTGCTAACTGATCTTTAGCGTTGCAATAAACTAATTCCAAGGTTCCATCATTTGACAATTCACGAAGAAAATGAAATCGAACCTGATTATGTTTGCTTTTCCCATGGAAGACCGGATTCTTGGATAACTTAATGGTTGACGAATTATCACAACACACAATAGTCTTCCCCTCTTGAATATTTCCAAGTTCCTCAAGAATATTTCGTATCCAGAGAACTTGGCATGCACAATATGCAGCTGCAACGTACTCCGCCTCCGTTGTGGACAAAGTAACTATGGGTTGTTTCTTGGAAGCCCACGAAACAGCTGCCATTCCCATCATGAAAACATATCCAGATGTGCTTCTACTATCGTCTTGGTCTTCAGCGTAATCACTATCAGTATACACTTCAAGCTTATTGTTACCATTTCGTCAGTAGAGAATGCCAAAATCACTTGTTCCATTCAAATAGCGAAACACCCTTTTCACAAGCTGCATATGTACTTCAGTTGGACAGCTCATAAATCGACTAATTAATCCCAACACAAACATAAGGTCAGGATGAGTCGCAGCTAGATACATAAACTCCCCACTGCCTGCTTGTACTCGGTGACATTAACTTTCACTCCATCTCCATCTTTCATAAATTTACTCCCAGGTACAATAGGATTTTTTGAAGGATTGCACCTTTCCATCCCAAAGCGAACCAATACCTCCCTTGCATATTTCTTTTGACAAATATGAATCCTGATATCATTCTGAGTCACCTCAACTCCAAGAAAATAATTTAGCTTTCCTAAGTCAGTCATATCAAATTCTCTTTCCATTGATTCTTTAAAAGACTTAAACATATCCTCATTACTACCTGTATATATCAAGCCATCCACATAAAGACTCACGATGAGAATATTACCTTCGTCATGTTTCACGAATAGGGTGTGCTCGTAGGGACATCTCTTGAAACCTTCTTTGATGAAACAAGCCTCAATGCGGCTGTACCAAGCTCGCGGCGCTTGCTTTAATCCATACAATGCTTTCTTTAGCTTGAATATCTTAGTTTCATCACCGACTTTAATGTAACCTTGGGGTTGATCAACATAAACTTCTTCTTTCAGCTCACCTTGCAAGAACGCACTTTTTACATCTAGCTGATACACACACCATCCATTTTGTGCAGTAAGTGCTATGACCATGCGTATAGTGCCCCATCTAGCTACCGGAGCAAAGACTTTAGTGTAGTCCACTCCATACCACTGCGAATACCCCTTTGAAACGAGTTTAGCTTTGTATTTTTCCACCTCTCCATTCTCATTTGTCTTTGTTTTGTATATCCATTTTAGTCCCACTGTTTTCGCCCCATCTGGTAACTCTGTCATCTCCCGAGTATTGTTTTTTTCAATTGCTTCCATTTCCTTGTCCATTGCATTTTTCCATTTGTCACTAAGAATAGCTTCATCAAAAGTAGAAGATTCAGAAAAGAGACCAAATGAAACATAGTTTTGGAGTACCTTTTCTTCTGACAAGCCTTCTCCACTTTCATAATCTATCATCCATGTCGGTGCTCTTCGGATCCTCCCCTCATCTTGAGCTTCCTCTAAAATTGAGCTTGAGGATGCTCGAGACGATGAATCGCTTAGAGTTGGACCTGAATTTATAAGTTGTTCACCCTCATTTGCATTACTATTTTCTTCAACCTCACTGGCCTCCTCTTCATCTTCACTTTCACCCCAATCTAAAACATCCAAAATTCTGTCTTCCTGGCTTATTCCTCACTCCCATTGTTCATCTTCTTCAAAAATCACATCTCTACTAATTATTATTCTATTGGCTACAGGATCATACAACCGATATGCTTTGGACTTCTCACTAACCCCAAAAAACACGCATTTCACACTTTTATTATCAAGTTTCTTCCTTCTCGCAGCAGGAACTTGTGCGTATGCAATACATCCGAATACTCTGAAATAATGAACAGATGGTTGTACCCCGCTCCATGCTTCTTCAGGGGTCATGGATTGCACTGCTGAAGTAGGACTTCGATTTAAAATGTGGATTGCCCAGTTCAATGCCTCGGGCCAAAAATCTTTGGCACCTATTTTCCGATCAGCATGCTTCGAACAACATTCATAATTGTTCGATTCTTCCTCTCAGCCACCCCGTTTTGATGCGGTGTATAAGTTGCTGTCAATTGCCTACGAATTCCATTAGTAACACAAAAATCATTGAACTCTTGAGAATTAAATTCTCCCCCCCCTATCTGTTCGCAGACATTGAATAAAACACCCACTCTCCTTTTCAACTAAGGCCTTAAAATTTTTAAAAGTAACAAAGGCTTGTGACTTCTCGGACAGAACATAAACCCAACACTTGCGAGTCAAATCATCTATAAAACTAATGATATACCTTTTGTTGCTACTTGATTCCAGAAAGATTGGACCGCAAATATCAGAGTGAATGAGTTGTAACCGTTGCGCTGCTCTCCACATACTCTTCTTTGGAATTGTCCCCCTTTGCTGCTTTCCCGTCACACATTCTCGACACAATTTACTAGGGGTTTTGATATCAGGTAAACCCTTAACCATCTTCTTATGCTGCAACATTTGTAGTCCTCCGAAACCAAGATGCCCATAACGATTGTGCCATAAATGAGTAGCATCCTCCGTAGTAGTTTTAAAACAGGAAGACACTAGAGGTAGACATGTATTTGCATAAAGTACAAACATACGATTAGCAGTCATATTTGCTTGCAGAAATAGACCTTGATGTGGGTGATAAACTCGACATTCTCCATCCTGAATCAAGAACGACAAACCCTTCTCTTGGAGTTGTCCCATACTGAGGAGGTTATTCTTCAGCACTGGAATGAAATATACACCGGTAATAACATGTGTAGAGCCTTTAAATTGCAGCTGAATATTACCTTTTCCCATAACCATCATCCTAGAATTGTTTCCCATTTTCACCTGATGTCGGTACTTCTCGTCCAAGTCTCGAAACCATCTCTTGTCCCCACTCATGTGATTGCTACACCCTGAGTCTAGAAACCACACCTGCTCCCTGGTAGCTTGTTTCATGTCAACATGAGCCATCAACACCATTTCCTCCTTTTCATCAAGTTCAACATAGTTTGCATTCTTTTCCCAATCAGGACATTCATACTGAAAATGCCTCAATTTATGGCACTTATAGCACTCGATCAGAGATTTGTTGAATTGACCTCTCCCACGTCCTCTTCCACGACCTTGATCCCTTCCTCTACCTCTGCCTCTAGAGGCGCCTTCGGTTGTAATTTTCAAAACCTGCTCTTCTTCCCTTTGACCAACCATTCTCAGTTCTTGAACAAGAAGCCTGCTTTGTAGATCATCGATCGACATAGTGCTGAGGTCAGTTGATTGTTCGATCGAACACACCACATAATTGAATTTTTGTGTCATTGATCGAAGAATCTTCTCCACTATTGCATTTTGTTCCATGGTCTCACCATTTGAATTTTTGGAGATTACAAGATTATATATGAATTTTTGCCACCAAAGTTTGAAAAAAGTTGACATTTTCAGATGTCCCTTAAAATGAAATTTGGACACTCATTTAGGGACAGAGGTAGTAAAATATTAATATCATGAACTATGTGTAGAACTAAGAATTGAATGTATAAGAGATATGTTGGAAGGATATTTTATTTGCATAACTTTAATGGCTTTATATAGGCCTTTTACAACTAAAGCAATCCCATGATTTGTTAACTGAATCATGAGTAACAAAACAAACTAAAAAGCTGGAGCACAACTCCACTCATTGTTGACTCCGTTTATTTAGTAGAAAACAAAACAAACTCCTAACTACTGAAAGTAATCTTATCTTATCTAACATATCCTCCCCTAAACTAGTTGCATGAGTGCAACTAATTTACTTCTGATGCAGAACACATGCCTAATGCACCTCGCAGCTTCTCGAATGCTTCTAGCTTCAATGGCTTTGTCATGATGTCTGCTAACTGATCTTTAGCGTTGCAATAAACTAATTCCAAGGTTCCATCATTTGACAATTCACGAAGAAAATGAAATCGAACCTGATTATGTTTGCTTTTCCCATGGAAGACCGGATTCTTGGATAACTTAATGGTTGACGAATTATCACAACACACAATAGTCTTCCCCTCTTGAATATTTCCAAGTTCCTCAAGAATATTTCGTATCCAGAGAACTTGGCATGCACAATATGCAGCTGCAACGTACTCCGCCTCCGTTGTGGACAAAGTAACTATGGGTTGTTTCTTGGAAGCCCACGAAACAGCTGCCATTCCCATCATGAAAACATATCCAGATGTGCTTCTACTATCGTCTTGGTCTTCAGCGTAATCACTATCAGTATACACTTCAAGCTTATTGTTACCATTTCGTCAGTAGAGAATGCCAAAATCACTTGTTCCATTCAAATAGCGAAACACCCTTTTCACAAGCTGCATATGTACTTCAGTTGGACAGCTCATAAATCGACTAATTAATCCCAACACAAACATAAGGTCAGGATGAGTCGCAGCTAGATACATAAACTCCCCACTGCCTGCTTGTACTCGGTGACATTAACTTTCACTCCATCTCCATCTTTCATAAATTTACTCCCAGGTACAATAGGATTTTTTGAAGGATTGCACCTTTCCATCCCAAAGCGAACCAATACCTCCCTTGCATATTTCTTTTGACAAATATGAATCCTGATATCATTCTGAGTCACCTCAACTCCAAGAAAATAATTTAGCTTTCCTAAGTCAGTCATATCAAATTCTCTTTCCATTGATTCTTTAAAAGACTTAAACATATCCTCATTACTACCTGTATATATCAAGCCATCCACATAAAGACTCACGATGAGAATATTACCTTCGTCATGTTTCACGAATAGGGTGTGCTCGTAGGGACATCTCTTGAAACCTTCTTTGATGAAACAAGCCTCAATGCGGCTGTACCAAGCTCGCGGCGCTTGCTTTAATCCATACAATGCTTTCTTTAGCTTGAATATCTTAGTTTCATCACCGACTTTAATGTAACCTTGGGGTTGATCAACATAAACTTCTTCTTTCAGCTCACCTTGCAAGAACGCACTTTTTACATCTAGCTGATACACACACCATCCATTTTGTGCAGTAAGTGCTATGACCATGCGTATAGTGCCCCATCTAGCTACCGGAGCAAAGACTTTAGTGTAGTCCACTCCATACCACTGCGAATACCCCTTTGAAACGAGTTTAGCTTTGTATTTTTCCACCTCTCCATTCTCATTTGTCTTTGTTTTGTATATCCATTTTAGTCCCACTGTTTTCGCCCCATCTGGTAACTCTGTCATCTCCCGAGTATTGTTTTTTTCAATTGCTTCCATTTCCTTGTCCATTGCATTTTTCCATTTGTCACTAAGAATAGCTTCATCAAAAGTAGAAGATTCAGAAAAGAGACCAAATGAAACATAGTTTTGGAGTACCTTTTCTTCTGACAAGCCTTCTCCACTTTCATAATCTATCATCCATGTCGGTGCTCTTCGGATCCTCCCCTCATCTTGAGCTTCCTCTAAAATTGAGCTTGAGGATGCTCGAGACGATGAATCGCTTAGAGTTGGACCTGAATTTATAAGTTGTTCACCCTCATTTGCATTACTATTTTCTTCAACCTCACTGGCCTCCTCTTCATCTTCACTTTCACCCCAATCTAAAACATCCAAAATTCTGTCTTCCTGGCTTATTCCTCACTCCCATTGTTCATCTTCTTCAAAAATCACATCTCTACTAATTATTATTCTATTGGCTACAGGATCATACAACCGATATGCTTTGGACTTCTCACTAACCCCAAAAAACACGCATTTCACACTTTTATTATCAAGTTTCTTCCTTCTCGCAGCAGGAACTTGTGCGTATGCAATACATCCGAATACTCTGAAATAATGAACAGATGGTTGTACCCCGCTCCATGCTTCTTCAGGGGTCATGGATTGCACTGCTGAAGTAGGACTTCGATTTAAAATGTGGATTGCCCAGTTCAATGCCTCGGGCCAAAAATCTTTGGCACCTATTTTCCGATCAGCATGCTTCGAACAACATTCATAATTGTTCGATTCTTCCTCTCAGCCACCCCGTTTTGATGCGGTGTATAAGTTGCTGTCAATTGCCTACGAATTCCATTAGTAACACAAAAATCATTGAACTCTTGAGAATTAAATTCTCCCCCCCCTATCTGTTCGCAGACATTGAATAAAACACCCACTCTCCTTTTCAACTAAGGCCTTAAAATTTTTAAAAGTAACAAAGGCTTGTGACTTCTCGGACAGAACATAAACCCAACACTTGCGAGTCAAATCATCTATAAAACTAATGATATACCTTTTGTTGCTACTTGATTCCAGAAAGATTGGACCGCAAATATCAGAGTGAATGAGTTGTAACCGTTGCGCTGCTCTCCACATACTCTTCTTTGGAATTGTCCCCCTTTGCTGCTTTCCCGTCACACATTCTCGACACAATTTACTAGGGGTTTTGATATCAGGTAAACCCTTAACCATCTTCTTATGCTGCAACATTTGTAGTCCTCCGAAACCAAGATGCCCATAACGATTGTGCCATAAATGAGTAGCATCCTCCGTAGTAGTTTTAAAACAGGAAGACACTAGAGGTAGACATGTATTTGCATAAAGTACAAACATACGATTAGCAGTCATATTTGCTTGCAGAAATAGACCTTGATGTGGGTGATAAACTCGACATTCTCCATCCTGAATCAAGAACGACAAACCCTTCTCTTGGAGTTGTCCCATACTGAGGAGGTTATTCTTCAGCACTGGAATGAAATATACACCGGTAATAACATGTGTAGAGCCTTTAAATTGCAGCTGAATATTACCTTTTCCCATAACCATCATCCTAGAATTGTTTCCCATTTTCACCTGATGTCGGTACTTCTCGTCCAAGTCTCGAAACCATCTCTTGTCCCCACTCATGTGATTGCTACACCCTGAGTCTAGAAACCACACCTGCTCCCTGGTAGCTTGTTTCATGTCAACATGAGCCATCAACACCATTTCCTCCTTTTCATCAAGTTCAACATAGTTTGCATTCTTTTCCCAATCAGGACATTCATACTGAAAATGCCTCAATTTATGGCACTTATAGCACTCGATCAGAGATTTGTTGAATTGACCTCTCCCACGTCCTCTTCCACGACCTTGATCCCTTCCTCTACCTCTGCCTCTAGAGGCGCCTTCGGTTGTAATTTTCAAAACCTGCTCTTCTTCCCTTTGACCAACCATTCTCAGTTCTTGAACAAGAAGCCTGCTTTGTAGATCATCGATCGACATAGTGCTGAGGTCAGTTGATTGTTCGATCGAACACACCACATAATTGAATTTTTGTGTCATTGATCGAAGAATCTTCTCCACTATTGCATTTTGTTCCATGGTCTCACCATTTGAATTTTTGGAGATTACAAGATTATATATGAATTTTTGCCACCAAAGTTTGAAAAAAGTTGACATTTTCAGATGTCCCTTAAAATGAAATTTGGACACTCATTTAGGGACAGAGGTAGTAAAATATTAATATCATGAACTATGTGTAGAACTAAGAATTGAATGTATAAGAGATATGTTGGAAGGATATTTTATTTGCATAACTTTAATGGCTTTATATAGGCCTTTTACAACTAAAGCAATCCCATGATTTGTTAACTGAATCATGAGTAACAAAACAAACTAAAAAGCTGGAGCACAACTCCACTCATTGTTGACTCCGTTTATTTAGTAGAAAACAAAACAAACTCCTAACTACTGAAAGTAATCTTATCTTATCTAACATATCCTCCCCTAAACTAGTTGCATGAGTGCAACTAATTTACTTCTGATGCAGAACACATGCCTAATGCACCTCGCAGCTTCTCGAATGCTTCTAGCTTCAATGGCTTTATCATGATGTCTGCTAACTGATCTTTAGCGTTGCAATAAACTAATTCCAAGGTTCCATCATTTGACAATTCACGAAGAAAATGAAATCGAACCTGATTATGTTTGCTTTTCCCATGGAAGACCGGATTCTTGGATAACTTAATGGTTGACGAATTATCACAACACACAATAGTCTTCCCCTCTTGAATATTTCCAAGTTCCTCAAGAATATTTCGTATCCAGAGAACTTGGCATGCACAATATGCAGCTGCAACGTACTCCGCCTCCGTTGTGGACAAAGTAACTATGGGTTGTTTCTTGGAAGCCCACGAAACAGCTGCCATTCCCATCATGAAAACATATCCAGATGTGCTTCTACTATCGTCTTGGTCTTCAGCGTAATCACTATCAGTATACACTTCAAGCTTATTGTTACCATTTCGTCAGTAGAGAATGCCAAAATCACTTGTTCCATTCAAATAGCGAAACACCCTTTTCACAAGCTGCATATGTACTTCAGTTGGACAGCTCATAAATCGACTAATTAATCCCAACACAAACATAAGGTCAGGATGAGTCGCAGCTAGATACATAAACTCCCCACTGCCTGCTTGTACTCGGTGACATTAACTTTCACTCCATCTCCATCTTTCATAAATTTACTCCCAGGTACAATAGGATTTTTTGAAGGATTGCACCTTTCCATCCCAAAGCGAACCAATACCTCCCTTGCATATTTCTTTTGACAAATATGAATCCTGATATCATTCTGAGTCACCTCAACTCCAAGAAAATAATTTAGCTTTCCTAAGTCAGTCATATCAAATTCTCTTTCCATTGATTCTTTAAAAGACTTAAACATATCCTCATTACTACCTGTATATATCAAGCCATCCACATAAAGACTCACGATGAGAATATTACCTTCGTCATGTTTCACGAATAGGGTGTGCTCGTAGGGACATCTCTTGAAACCTTCTTTGATGAAACAAGCCTCAATGCGGCTGTACCAAGCTCGCGGCGCTTGCTTTAATCCATACAATGCTTTCTTTAGCTTGAATATCTTAGTTTCATCACCGACTTTAATGTAACCTTGGGGTTGATCAACATAAACTTCTTCTTTCAGCTCACCTTGCAAGAACGCACTTTTTACATCTAGCTGATACACACACCATCCATTTTGTGCAGTAAGTGCTATGACCATGCGTATAGTGCCCCATCTAGCTATCGGAGCAAAGACTTTAGTGTAGTCCACTCCATACCACTGCGAATACCCCTTTGAAACGAGTTTAGCTTTGTATTTTTCCACCTCTCCATTCTCATTTGTCTTTGTTTTGTATATCCATTTTAGTCCCACTGTTTTCGCCCCATCTGGTAACTCTGTCATCTCCCGAGTATTGTTTTTTTCAATTGCTTCCATTTCCTTGTCCATTGCATTTTTCCATTTGTCACTAAGAATAGCTTCATCAAAAGTAGAAGATTCAGAAAAGAGACCAAATGAAACATAGTTTTGGAGTACCTTTTCTTCTGACAAGCCTTCTCCACTTTCATAATCTATCATCCATGTCGGTGCTCTTCGGATCCTCCCCTCATCTTGAGCTTCCTCTAAAATTGAGCTTGAGGATGCTCGAGACGATGAATCGCTTAGAGTTGGACCTGAATTTATAAGTTGTTCACCCTCATTTGCATTACTATTTTCTTCAACCTCACTGGCCTCCTCTTCATCTTCACTTTCACCCCAATCTAAAACATCCAAAATTCTGTCTTCCTGGCTTATTCCTCACTCCCATTGTTCATCTTCTTCAAAAATCACATCTCTACTAATTATTATTCTATTGGCTACAGGATCATACAACCGATATGCTTTGGACTTCTCACTAACCCCAAAAAACACGCATTTCACACTTTTATTATCAAGTTTCTTCCTTCTCGCAGCAGGAACTTGTGCGTATGCAATACATCCGAATACTCTGAAATAATGAACAGATGGTTGTACCCCGCTCCATGCTTCTTCAGGGGTCATGGATTGCACTGCTGAAGTAGGACTTCGATTTAAAATGTGGATTGCCCAGTTCAATGCCTCGGGCCAAAAATCTTTGGCACCTATTTTCCGATCAGCATGCTTCGAACAACATTCATAATTGTTCGATTCTTCCTCTCAGCCACCCCGTTTTGATGCGGTGTATAAGTTGCTGTCAATTGCCTACGAATTCCATTAGTAACACAAAAATCATTGAACTCTTGAGAATTAAATTCTCCCCCCCCTATCTGTTCGCAGACATTGAATAAAACACCCACTCTCCTTTTCAACTAAGGCCTTAAAATTTTTAAAAGTAACAAAGGCTTGTGACTTCTCGGACAGAACATAAACCCAACACTTGCGAGTCAAATCATCTATAAAACTAATGATATACCTTTTGTTGCTACTTGATTCCAGAAAGATTGGACCGCAAATATCAGAGTGAATGAGTTGTAACCGTTGCGCTGCTCTCCACATACTCTTCTTTGGAATTGTCCCCCTTTGCTGCTTTCCCGTCACACATTCTCGACACAATTTACTAGGGGTTTTGATATCAGGTAAACCCTTAACCATCTTCTTATGCTGCAACATTTGTAGTCCTCCGAAACCAAGATGCCCATAACGATTGTGCCATAAATGAGTAGCATCCTCCGTAGTAGTTTTAAAACAGGAAGACACTAGAGGTAGACATGTATTTGCATAAAGTACAAACATACGATTAGCAGTCATATTTGCTTGCAGAAATAGACCTTGATGTGGGTGATAAACTCGACATTCTCCATCCTGAATCAAGAACGACAAACCCTTCTCTTGGAGTTGTCCCATACTGAGGAGGTTATTCTTCAGCTCTGAAATGAAATATACACCGGTAATAACATGTGTAGAGCCTTTAAATTGCAGCTGAATATTACCTTTTCCCATAACCATCATCCTAGAATTGTTTCCCATTTTCACCTGATGTCGGTACTTCTCGTCCAAGTCTCGAAACCATCTCTTGTCCCCACTCATGTGATTGCTACACCCTGAGTCTAGAAACCACACCTGCTCCCTGGTAGCTTGTTTCATGTCAACATGAGCCATCAACACCATTTCCTCCTTTTCATCAAGTTCAACATAGTTTGCATTCTTTTCCCAATCAGGACATTCATACTGAAAATGCCTCAATTTATGGCACTTATAGCACTCGATCAGAGATTTGTTGAATTGACCTCTCCCACGTCCTCTTCCACGACCTTGATCCCTTCCTCTACCTCTGCCTCTAGAGGCGCCTTCGGTTGTAATTTTCAAAACCTGCTCTTCTTCCCTTTGACCAACCATTCTCAGTTCTTGAACAAGAAGCCTGCTTTGTAGATCATCGATCGACATAGTGCTGAGGTCAGTTGATTGTTCGATCGAACACACCACATAATTGAATTTTTGTGTCATTGATCGAAGAATCTTCTCCACTATTGCATTTTGTTCCATGGTCTCACCATTTGAATTTTTGGAGATTACAAGATTATATATGAATTTTTGCCACCAAAGTTTGAAAAAAGTTGACATTTTCAGATGTCCCTTAAAATGAAATTTGGACACTCATTTAGGGACAGAGGTAGTAAAATATTAATATCATGAACTATGTGTAGAACTAAGAATTGAATGTATAAGAGATATGTTGGAAGGATATTTTATTTGCATAACTTTAATGGCTTTATATAGGCCTTTTACAACTAAAGCAATCCCATGATTTGTTAACTGAATCATGAGTAACAAAACAAACTAAAAAGCTCCACTCATTGTTGACTCCGTTTATTTAGTAGAAAACAAAACAAACTCCTAACTACTGAAAGTAATCTTATCTTATCTAACATATCCTCCCCTAAACTAGTTGCATGAGTGCAACTAATTTACTTCTGATGCAGAACACATGCCTAATGCACCTCGCAGCTTCTCGAATGCTTCTAGCTTCAATGGCTTTGTCATGATGTCTGCTAACTGATCTTTAGCGTTGCAATAAACTAATTCCAAGGTTCCATCATTTGACAATTCACGAAGAAAATGAAATCGAACCTGATTATGTTTGCTTTTCCCATGGAAGACCGGATTCTTGGATAACTTAATGGTTGACGAATTATCACAACACACAATAGTCTTCCCCTCTTGAATATTTCCAAGTTCCTCAAGAATATTTCGTATCCAGAGAACTTGGCATGCACAATATGCAGCTGCAACGTACTCCGCCTCCGTTGTGGACAAAGTAACTATGGGTTGTTTCTTGGAAGCCCACGAAACAGCTGCCATTCCCATCATGAAAACATATCCAGATGTGCTTCTACTATCGTCTTGGTCTTCAGCGTAATCACTATCAGTATACACTTCAAGCTTATTGTTACCATTTCGTCAGTAGAGAATGCCAAAATCACTTGTTCCATTCAAATAGCGAAACACCCTTTTCACAAGCTGCATATGTACTTCAGTTGGACAGCTCATAAATCGACTAATTAATCCCAACACAAACATAAGGTCAGGATGAGTCGCAGCTAGATACATAAACTCCCCACTGCCTGCTTGTACTCGGTGACATTAACTTTCACTCCATCTCCATCTTTCATAAATTTACTCCCAGGTACAATAGGATTTTTTGAAGGATTGCACCTTTCCATCCCAAAGCGAACCAATACCTCCCTTGCATATTTCTTTTGACAAATATGAATCCTGATATCATTCTGAGTCACCTCAACTCCAAGAAAATAATTTAGCTTTCCTAAGTCAGTCATATCAAATTCTCTTTCCATTGATTCTTTAAAAGACTTAAACATATCCTCATTACTACCTGTATATATCAAGCCATCCACATAAAGACTCACGATGAGAATATTACCTTCGTCATGTTTCACGAATAGGGTGTGCTCGTAGGGACATCTCTTGAAACCTTCTTTGATGAAACAAGCCTCAATGCGGCTGTACCAAGCTCGCGGCGCTTGCTTTAATCCATACAATGCTTTCTTTAGCTTGAATATCTTAGTTTCATCACCGACTTTAATGTAACCTTGGGGTTGATCAACATAAACTTCTTCTTTCAGCTCACCTTGCAAGAACGCACTTTTTACATCTAGCTGATACACACACCATCCATTTTGTGCAGTAAGTGCTATGACCATGCGTATAGTGCCCCATCTAGCTACCGGAGCAAAGACTTTAGTGTAGTCCACTCCATACCACTGTGAATACCCCTTTGAAACGAGTTTAGCTTTGTATTTTTCCACCTCTCCATTCTCATTTGTCTTTGTTTTGTATATCCATTTTAGTCCCACTGTTTTCGCCCCATCTGGTAACTCTGTCATCTCCCGAGTATTGTTTTTTTCAATTGCTTCCATTTCCTTGTCCATTGCATTTTTCCATTTGTCACTAAGAATAGCTTCATCAAAAGTAGAAGATTCAGAAAAGAGACCAAATGAAACATAGTTTTGGAGTACCTTTTCTTCTGACAAGCCTTCTCCACTTTCATAATCGATCATCCATGTCGGTGCTCTTCGGATCCTCCCCTCATCTTGAGCTTCCTCTAAAATTGAGCTTGAGGATGCTCGAGACGATGAATCGCTTAGAGTTGGACCTGAATTTATAAGTTGTTCACCCTCATTTGCATTACTATTTTCTTCAACCTCACTGGCCTCCTCTTCATCTTCACTTTCACCCCAATCTAAAACATCCAAAATTCTGTCTTCCTGGCTTATTCCTCACTCCCATTGTTCATCTTCTTCAAAAATCACATCTCTACTAATTATTATTCTATTGGCTACAGGATCATACAACCGATATGCTTTGGACTTCTCACTAACCCCAAAAAACACGCATTTCACACTTTTATTATCAAGTTTCTTCCTTCTCGCAGCAGGAACTTGTGCGTATGCAATACATCCGAATACTCTGAAATAATGAACAGATGGTTGTACCCCGCTCCATGCTTCTTCAGGGGTCATGGATTGCACTGCTGAAGTAGGACTTCGATTTAAAATGTGGATTGCCCAGTTCAATGCCTCGGGCCAAAAATCTTTGGCACCTATTTTCCGATCAGCATGCTTCGAACAACATTCATAATTGTTCGATTCTTCCTCTCAGCCACCCCGTTTTGATGCGGTGTATAAGTTGCTGTCAATTGCCTACGAATTCCATTAGTAACACAAAAATCATTGAACTCTTGAGAATTAAATTCTCCCCCCCCTATCTGTTCGCAGACATTGAATAAAACACCCACTCTCCTTTTCAACTAAGGCCTTAAAATTTTTAAAAGTAACAAAGGCTTGTGACTTCTCGGACAGAACATAAACCCAACACTTGCGAGTCAAATCATCTATAAAACTAATGATATACCTTTTGTTGCTACTTGATTCCAGAAAGATTGGACCGCAAATATCAGAGTGAATGAGTTGTAACCGTTGCGCTGCTCTCCACATACTCTTCTTTGGAATTGTCCCCCTTTGCTGCTTTCCCGTCACACATTCTCGACACAATTTACTAGGGGTTTTGATATCAGGTAAACCCTTAACCATCTTCTTATGCTGCAACATTTGTAGTCCTCCGAAACCAAGATGCCCATAACGATTGTGCCATAAATGAGTAGCATCCTCCGTAGTAGTTTTAAAACAGGAAGACACTAGAGGTAGACATGTATTTGCATAAAGTACAAACATACGATTAGCAGTCATATTTGCTTGCAGAAATAGACCTTGATGTGGGTGATAAACTCGACATTCTCCATCCTGAATCAAGAACGACAAACCCTTCTCTTGGAGTTGTCCCATACTGAGGAGGTTATTCTTCAGCTCTGGAATGAAATATACACCGGTAATAACATGTGTAGAGCCTTTAAATTGCAGCTGAATATTACCTTTTCCCATAACCATCATCCTAGAATTGTTTCCCATTTTCACCTGATGTCGGTACTTCTCGTCCAAGTCTCGAAACCATCTCTTGTCCCCACTCATGTGATTGCTACACCCTGAGTCTAGAAACCACACCTGCTCCCTGGTAGCTTGTTTCATGTCAACATGAGCCATCAACACCATTTCCTCCTTTTCATCAAGTTCAACATAGTTTGCATTCTTTTCCCAATCAGGACATTCATACTGAAAATGCCTCAATTTATGGCACTTATAGCACTCGATCAGAGATTTGTTGAATTGACCTCTCCCACGTCCTCTTCCACGACCTTGATCCCTTCCTCTACCTCTGCCTCTAGAGGCGCCTTCGGTTGTAATTTTCAAAACCTGCTCTTCTTCCCTTTGACCAACCATTCTCAGTTCTTGAACAAGAAGCCTGCTTTGTAGATCATCGATCGACATAGTGCTGAGGTCAGTTGATTGTTCGATCGAACACACCACATAATTGAATTTTTGTGTCATTGATCGAAGAATCTTCTCCACTATTGCATTTTGTTCCATGGTCTCACCATTTGAATTTTTGGAGATTACAAGATTATATATGAATTTTTGCCACCAAAGTTTGCAAAAAGTTGACATTTTCAGATGTCCCTTAAAATGAAATTTGGACACTCATTTAGGGACAGAGGTAGTAAAATATTAATATCATGAACTATGTGTAGAACTAAGAATTGAATGTATAAGAGATATGTTGGAAGGATATTTTATTTGCATAACTTTAATGGCTTTATATAGGCCTTTTACAACTAAAGCAATCCCATGATTTGTTAACTGAATCATGAGTAACAAAACAAACTAAAAAGCTCCACTCATTGTTGACTCCGTTTATTTAGTAGAAAACAAAACAAACTCCTAACTACTGAAAGTAATCTTATCTTATCTAACATATCCTCCCCTAAACTAGTTGCATGAGTGCAACTAATTTACTTCTGATGCAGAACACATGCCTAATGCACCTCGCAGCTTCTCGAATGCTTCTAGCTTCAATGGCTTTGTCATGATGTCTGCTAACTGATCTTTAGCGTTGCAATAAACTAATTCCAAGGTTCCATCATTTGACAATTCACGAAGAAAATGAAATCGAACCTGATTATGTTTGCTTTTCCCATGGAAGACCGGATTCTTGGATAACTTAATGGTTGACGAATTATCACAACACACAATAGTCTTCCCCTCTTGAATATTTCCAAGTTCCTCAAGAATATTTCGTATCCAGAGAACTTGGCATGCACAATATGCAGCTGCAACGTACTCCGCCTCCGTTGTGGACAAAGTAACTATGGGTTGTTTCTTGGAAGCCCACGAAACAGCTGCCATTCCCATCATGAAAACATATCCAGATGTGCTTCTACTATCGTCTTGGTCTTCAGCGTAATCACTATCAGTATACACTTCAAGCTTATTGTTACCATTTCGTCAGTAGAGAATGCCAAAATCACTTGTTCCATTCAAATAGCGAAACACCCTTTTCACAAGCTGCATATGTACTTCAGTTGGACAGCTCATAAATCGACTAATTAATCCCAACACAAACATAAGGTCAGGATGAGTCGCAGCTAGATACATAAACTCCCCACTGCCTGCTTGTACTCGGTGACATTAACTTTCACTCCATCTCCATCTTTCATAAATTTACTCCCAGGTACAATAGGATTTTTTGAAGGATTGCACCTTTCCATCCCAAAGCGAACCAATACCTCCCTTGCATATTTCTTTTGACAAATATGAATCCTGATATCATTCTGAGTCACCTCAACTCCAAGAAAATAATTTAGCTTTCCTAAGTCAGTCATATCAAATTCTCTTTCCATTGATTCTTTAAAAGACTTAAACATATCCTCATTACTACCTGTATATATCAAGCCATCCACATAAAGACTCACGATGAGAATATTACCTTCGTCATGTTTCACGAATAGGGTGTGCTCGTAGGGACATCTCTTGAAACCTTCTTTGATGAAACAAGCCTCAATGCGGCTGTACCAAGCTCGCGGCGCTTGCTTTAATCCATACAATGCTTTCTTTAGCTTGAATATCTTAGTTTCATCACCGACTTTAATGTAACCTTGGGGTTGATCAACATAAACTTCTTCTTTCAGCTCACCTTGCAAGAACGCACTTTTTACATCTAGCTGATACACACACCATCCATTTTGTGCAGTAAGTGCTATGACCATGCGTATAGTGCCCCATCTAGCTATCGGAGCAAAGACTTTAGTGTAGTCCACTCCATACCACTGCGAATACCCCTTTGAAACGAGTTTAGCTTTGTATTTTTCCACCTCTCCATTCTCATTTGTCTTTGTTTTGTATATCCATTTTAGTCCCACTGTTTTCGCCCCATCTGGTAACTCTGTCATCTCCCGAGTATTGTTTTTTTCAATTGCTTCCATTTCCTTGTCCATTGCATTTTTCCATTTGTCACTAAGAATAGCTTCATCAAAAGTAGAAGATTCAGAAAAGAGACCAAATGAAACATAGTTTTGGAGTACCTTTTCTTCTGACAAGCCTTCTCCACTTTCATAATCTATCATCCATGTCGGTGCTCTTCGGATCCTCCCCTCATCTTGAGCTTCCTCTAAAATTGAGCTTGAGGATGCTCGAGACGATGAATCGCTTAGAGTTGGACCTGAATTTATAAGTTGTTCACCCTCATTTGCATTACTATTTTCTTCAACCTCACTGGCCTCCTCTTCATCTTCACTTTCACCCCAATCTAAAACATCCAAAATTCTGTCTTCCTGGCTTATTCCTCACTCCCATTGTTCATCTTCTTCAAAAATCACATCTCTACTAATTATTATTCTATTGGCTACAGGATCATACAACCGATATGCTTTGGACTTCTCACTAACCCCAAAAAACACGCATTTCACACTTTTATTATCAAGTTTCTTCCTTCTCGCAGCAGGAACTTGTGCGTATGCAATACATCCGAATACTCTGAAATAATGAACAGATGGTTGTACCCCGCTCCATGCTTCTTCAGGGGTCATGGATTGCACTGCTGAAGTAGGACTTCGATTTAAAATGTGGATTGCCCAGTTCAATGCCTCGGGCCAAAAATCTTTGGCACCTATTTTCCGATCAGCATGCTTCGAACAACATTCATAATTGTTCGATTCTTCCTCTCAGCCACCCCGTTTTGATGCGGTGTATAAGTTGCTGTCAATTGCCTACGAATTCCATTAGTAACACAAAAATCATTGAACTCTTGAGAATTAAATTCTCCCCCCCTATCTGTTCGCAGACATTGAATAAAACACCCACTCTCCTTTTCAACTAAGGCCTTAAAATTTTTAAAAGTAACAAAGGCTTGTGACTTCTCGGACAGAACATAAACCCAACACTTGCGAGTCAAATCATCTATAAAACTAATGATATACCTTTTGTTGCTACTTGATTCCAGAAAGATTGGACCGCAAATATCAGAGTGAATGAGTTGTAACCGTTGCGCTGCTCTCCACATACTCTTCTTTGGAATTGTCCCCCTTTGCTGCTTTCCCGTCACACATTCTCGACACAATTTACTAGGGGTTTTGATATCAGGTAAACCCTTAACCATCTTCTTATGCTGCAACATTTGTAGTCCTCCGAAACCAAGATGCCCATAACGATTGTGCCATAAATGAGTAGCATCCTCCGTAGTAGTTTTAAAACAGGAAGACACTAGAGGTAGACATGTATTTGCATAAAGTACAAACATACGATTAGCAGTCATATTTGCTTGCAGAAATAGACCTTGATGTGGGTGATAAACTCGACATTCTCCATCCTGAATCAAGAACGACAAACCCTTCTCTTGGAGTTGTCCCATACTGAGGAGGTTATTCTTCAGCTCTGGAATGAAATATACACCGGTAATAACATGTGTAGAGCCTTTAAATTGCAGCTGAATATTACCTTTTCCCATAACCATCATCCTAGAATTGTTTCCCATTTTCACCTGATGTCGGTACTTCTCGTCCAAGTCTCGAAACCATCTCTTGTCCCCACTCATGTGATTGCTACACCCTGAGTCTAGAAACCACACCTGCTCCCTGGTAGCTTGTTTCATGTCAACATGAGCCATCAACACCATTTCCTCCTTTTCATCAAGTTCAACATAGTTTGCATTCTTTTCCCAATCAGGACATTCATACTGAAAATGCCTCAATTTATGGCACTTATAGCACTCGATCAGAGATTTGTTGAATTGACCTCTCCCACGTCCTCTTCCACGACCTTGATCCCTTCCTCTACCTCTGCCTCTAGAGGCGCCTTCGGTTGTAATTTTCAAAACCTGCTCTTCTTCCCTTTGACCAACCATTCTCAGTTCTTGAACAAGAAGCCTGCTTTGTAGATCATCGATCGACATAGTGCTGAGGTCAGTTGATTGTTCGATCGAACACACCACATAATTGAATTTTTGTGTCATTGATCGAAGAATCTTCTCCACTATTGCATTTTGTTCCATGGTCTCACCATTTGAATTTTTGGAGATTACAAGATTATATATGAATTTTTGCCACCAAAGTTTGCAAAAAGTTGACATTTTCAGATGTCCCTTAAAATGAAATTTGGACACTCATTTAGGGACAGAGGTAGTAAAATATTAATATCATGAACTATGTGTAGAACTAAGAATTGAATGTATAAGAGATATGTTGGAAGGATATTTTATTTGCATAACTTTAATGGCTTTATATAGGCCTTTTACAACTAAAGCAATCCCATGATTTGTTAACTGAATCATGAGTAACAAAACAAACTAAAAAGCTCCACTCATTGTTGACTCCGTTTATTTAGTAGAAAACAAAACAAACTCCTAACTACTGAAAGTAATCTTATCTTATCTAACACTATGGCCTACATAATTGCCCGATAAATGTCAACTATAAATAAACTATACTATATTGATTATATTTTGACAATATAATTTTTGGTCATGCTTCATCCGACTTATTTCGTAACAACTAAACCCATAACCATAAATAATATTATCCATTTCTTTTAATCTTTCAAAAGTTTATATGTGGCCCAATATTCAATAATATCCATTGAGATAAAGTATATTGAAAATTTTAATATCGTTTGTAAATTCAAGCCCTTAACCAAATTCAAGCCATGTACGGTTATACGTGGATGGATTAGGTTTGGCTCAAGGATTTTATTGATAAGGAATATGATAATTGTAATTTAAGTTTATTGATTATTATCATAATTCCTCAATGAATGTCATTTTTACGAACAAATGAAGGTTTAAATGAAGGTTTTTTTTTTTTTTTTTTTTTTTTTTAATATTAATGAAGAATATTATGTTCTTTTTTACTTGTACATTGTACTCCTTCCGTTATATTTCAAATTGCAAAATTTGTCATTTTGAGTGTCCCATAAAAATTGCAAAATCCAAAAGTGGAAAGTTTTTAATAATTTTTAATTAGTGGGATACACTTGTTATACTCACATCAACTAACTCGCATACTATTCTCTACCCCCACTTTCTCTCTCATACCTAACTATCAACACTCACAACACATCACTTTTTTCACTTTTCCCTTAATTTTTGTACCATGATTTTTTTTTTGCAATTTGAAATGAGACAAAAAAAAATTATATTATAAAGCGAACTTTAAAGTGGTACGTATTTGTATTTGTGTATGTTTATATCAAAAATTGATTAAAAAGATATATAAATTGAAAAATAAACATCTATTAGAGAACAAAAATATATAACCATATTTGTATGAAATACTAGAAATTAGAAATGAAGAGAAGGGTACCAAATGATAAAAGTCAACGTGTGCCTTAATTAACATAATGTTATCCATTATAAAATGCTCGTAAAATTTTGCTCATAAAAATTTAGTTGACATTAATTCATTGAATGTTTAAGTAATGGGCCCAAATGTTTAATAACTTCAACGCCAAAAAAAAATCTCAATTAAAATTTTGTTTCTATAATAATGCTCATCTTTTAACGTTATCTTCTTTTTTTGGGTGACACGGTTATATTTACGGTTTGAAATGGGGATTCAGATGATTGAATGGATCATTGATTATCATTATTAATGATTAATGTTTAAATTTGGACAAGTTTGATGTTTTACAGCAATAAATTAATTTTTATTTGTGATTTTCAATTATTGTTTTTTAAGGTTTCAAACTCACTCTTGTATTATCTCCTAATGTTGAGAGCCTTTGTATCTTCTCCTTATGTTGAGAGCCTTGTTTCCTCTCTTTATGTTGAGAGCTTTGTGTTCATTATGATATACTCCATCCGTCCCATAACTATGTACACAAAATGAGTTGCACATGGGGATTTGGCCTGATGGCTAGAGCTCTTGGCTTCCATCCTGGAGGTCATGTGTTCGATCCCCCCAGAAGTTAGAGGGATGACTTTCTCTCCCTAGGATTTATCTCCTAGGCGCTTCTGAGCGTGCATGTGTGTGTGGGTGGGTGGGTGTGTGAGTTGAATAATAATAAAAAAAAAGGATTTAAAAAAAAAAAAAATGAGTTGTGTGCATGAACTATGGGATGAATAATATTGGGCATGAAAAGTGAAGTGAGAGAGAGAAAGTGGGGTAGGGAATAATAGATTGATTAGTGTTGTAAGTATAAAAGTAAAGTATGAGAGAGAATTAGTTGGACGGGTAGTAATATTCTTTGCCATTTTAGGAAAGTGTAACTTATCAATGGGACGCCGAAACAAGAAATTTGTGCACATAGTTATAGGACGGAGGAAGTATTGGATTATGCTTTGGCAAGTTTTACTTTGTTGTTTAACTTGGCAATGCTCGGGACGTTTGGCTGATGATTTGGTGCCGATCCAGATGCTTTGATAAGTCATGTGCCAAAAGCAAGATATGGTCACGGTGGGAATTTTTTGAATGCCCAAATCAAGCAGTATCCAAGTTTTACTGAGAGGAGCATCTGCGCGTCCCAGTAAAATATTTGTTTTTCAGTTCATGGAGGATTTTAGACAGTGAAAATTACAAAAAAATATGATGAATTATCAACATATGCATTGTACCACCACCACACCTTCTATTAGCCTAAATACAAAGTAATATTTAGTGACAACATAATAATACATGTTTTTTCAAATATAATACAAATAATGTAACTTAATTAAATGACTTTAATCTTAACATAATGATGATGACTTGAACGACAATCGGAGCAACTATATTTGTTTGGCCAAACCAACTCATTGAATAAGCTAACACATGTTAAATATTTAACGAGAATAAGAAAACACCATCCATTACGACCCCTCTCATTTTCCCTCTCACCATCCCTTTCTCCCATCACACAGCTCTTTCTTTCCAACACACAACCATCTGTCTCAAAACCGACCCCCCATCCCACTTACCATTGCCACCTTATCTTTCCATCATCACTCATAATTTTCAGCAATTCAATGTTAAATGAAATACAATCAGATTCAAATAAAATTAAATAAAACCTATTTCCAAAAAGAATTTGCAAAAAACAAATCATCTTCACGATTCAATGAAACCCAAACAACTTTAAGATTTAAGTAGGTCACTTTCGACTGCAAGTCTACAACTTTGACACTGCAATTTGACTATCGAGGGGTAATGATTAGGATTTGAGGCTGGTGTTCAGAAGAAGATGAAGAAGAGCAGGCGCCAGCAACATGCTGGAAAGAGAAAAAGAGAAAGAAAAAGGTTTAAAATGAATGTTAATTTTCGGACGGGAATGACGATTTAAAAGATTAACTAAAGTAGAATGTGAATAATATGATTGAAGTTCACAACAAGTTACCATGAAATGAAATATGATGGATGTGCGAAAGGAAATCCCGAGCTCGCGGGTGCACGTGGAATTATAAGGGATTGGTAGAGGGATGTCATTGCAATTTCTCATAGTTAAGGGGACAAGTCTAATAAAATTCATCACTCCAAACAGAAGCGGACCACTCCTAAACCGCCACTGCCTAATTTCGCTTACAGTCGTTCCAAATTGACAAAAATAGGTCAAAAATCCCCAAATTACAAACGATCTTTCCCTTTCCTGTTGCTCCTTTCAGCATCAATCCAAAAACCCTTTGCCTAATTTGCTTCGAGTCTATTTCAATTGATTGCCTGAATTCGATCAAACTCAGCTCAATTATTCAACCCGAACGTGATTTCATCTGGCTTTGCTTTAATTTCCGTTTCGGGTAAGTTCTTTTCTTGTTTTTGGTAAGTAATTCATTTGTTGTTGTTTTTTTTTTTTCATTTTGATGAACCATTTTTGCGTTATACTATAGTTTAAGATTCAAATTTGAGACTTTGGATGAATACTGAACCCTAATTTGTAGACCATCTTTATCTAGTTACTGTTATTGCTTGTAATTCTGCTCATAATGTAGTTTCTTCTTTCCCATATTCATATCGTTGTTTTAACGTACACTGTATTGGGTGATTATCATTTAGAGGCTGTAAATTTAGCCATGCTTGACTTGAGTAACTTTTAAGCTAATTAGATGAAGTTGTGCCCAATTTCTTAGCTGAACAAATCATTATTAAACTCGTTTGTTTTCTTCTTGTTGGTAACTGATAAGTATGTGGTTTGAAGGAACAAATCATCCCTTACACAAAATCACAGTTTTCAGGGTAATCTGACTTTGTACAAAAAGTCAATAAACTACTTGAGGTTGAAATTTCAATTTCAAGAACGTTTTAAATAGGCAAACTCGAGCATAAAAAGCTTAACCCTGCTTGACTGACTTACAGTCCTGTACGCAGGAATGAAATGTTTAAAATGGTAGAAACTTTGCCTTTTATTCTTATTTCATGTTACTCAATTTAGTCATAGTTTCCTGGATTTTTTTCCTGGATTTTTTTCTAATTGTGTGCAAATTAGCTGGTTTGGTCGAGAGTATCACATGAATCTGCAGTGGTAGTATTATGTGATTTACAAAGTCTTTTTCTACTGTTGGTGGGTTTGGGACCATATAAGCTTATTTTTTAATACTCCAGTAGTCCCTCCATCCCAAGAAAGGAGTGTTACTTGGACCCCTTGAAGTCAAATGACCTTTTGTGTATTGACATTTGAAACACACGGTCTATGTTTTAAGCAGTTCTAACATAGTTTGTAATGGTTATAAACTTCCTCTCTAAAACAAGGTGTATTACATGTCAATTCTTCTATTTAGTTAAGTTGAATCCAAAAGTGAAAATACAACTTCTTTGTGGGATAGGATTCGCATCATTCAGTTGGATATAAAATATGGTTATGTTTTTAGAAAAAAAAAAAAACTAAGGATATTTTTTTGTTCTTATCCAAAAAGCTTGACAAATATTATACAGTTTTACAGCAAGGCCTAATATGAATTTTGGTTATTGTACATTGACATATATTGATTTAAGTGACTAGATTTCTACGAAACATAAAGACTAATTTACTTAAAATATATTGGTTAACCTCATTACTTGAAATATGTTGGTTAACCTCATTACTTGGGCTTATATTATATCTTCCTTGGACAATGATAAAATTAAAAATTCCCTGTTAAAATATGCAAGGGGGGAAAAACTATAAAATTTTGCTATTGTATTATAGGGTTAGCAGTTTTGCCATTGTACGTTATCTCAGTCAGTTTTGCCACGTTATAAAGATTCTCAGCTTCATTTCTTCCTTCACCCTAATTGACACTAGAAACTTAACTGAAATGCTAAAAATCTTTATGAAGGCCTTAAAAATTTACCATTGCAGTTAAAAACTTAACAGAAAATCTGGCTGTGCACATTAAAATGCAAACCAGGCCTACAACGTGAACTGTAAATAAAGGCTAAGAATTAAATTTAGAGTTAATTTAAAAAAATTCACTCCATCCGTCCCATAACAAACGACCCATTTTGCCATTTTGGGTGTGCCATTGGAATGTCCCACTTACCTAAAACGGAAATTTTATATTACTTTTTTATTCATGGGACCCACTTGCTATACTCACAACAACTTTCCACTTACTATTCTCTACGATAGCAATACTTTGCTATTTTTGCATTTTTTTATCACTATGTTGAAAGTACTTTGAGTACTCAAATGTTTGCTCCTACTTTTTTTATTGACAGTTTGGTCTTTCCATGTTTTTTAACTCATGGAAATAGAATGTGCTTTACTTTCAAGGGCTACAACACTCTTTGGTTAAGTTATAGACATTGTTGCCTTTTAATATTGTTCCTTTTAAAAAAATAATTTTTATTTTTTTTACTTTGAATAAATATAGACCTCTTAATGTACACATGTAGATGGAAGGGAACTTGTAGTTATATATCCCGGGTTCGTTTCCAGCTCTGCACACTTTTACAGTTTATTGACTTTTAAATTTAACGAACCATTTGGTTCTCTTAAAACTCGCCTGGCCAATTGGTCATAGCTTGTAGGTTGGTTCAGTCTCCAATCTTTTCAAGTAAATGATTCAACATTGGATCAGTGGTTTGGGGTTGTTTTAACTACTAAAACTCCTTTCCATTCCTTTAAGATTTATTTTTCTTTTCCAGAATCGATGATTTCTTCGCTAGACTGAACAACCCTATGATAGTATTACTTTACGCCAAACATCTTCAAAATTTTACATCCTCTTCAACCGTATATTTTTATCAAAATTGTTGCAATCCAATTACTGTCGCTATCCAGCATTATCATGCATGCGATTCGCTTTTGCTATCAGGGTGGAGATACGTATAGAAAGCATCCTCCCAGAACAAGTAATCTGTCCTTTCTAGGCATAGAATTGGAGTTTCCTCTTCCAAACCAAGTTTGTTGTTCTCCTACTGAAGGAAGATGTACCCCTCTTACTCAAAAACAGGTAAAGATCCTGTCATAGTTGAGATGGAATTTTAACCCTTCTACCATGTGCGGAACTGATTAAATCAAAGGTTCGCGGATTGATCATGTGATTAATTGGTAGTAAGCTCGAAGAAAGATCATCAATAAACACACTTTCATCATCCTTGAACAAAAAAAAGAGAGGAGAGTTTCCCACTCAAGGATTGCTCTACCACACAAGACTCCCTACTTTAATTAGGTGCTTCCTAGAGATCCAATAGTGTCTCGCTCATCATTCTGTCCGTTTGTAGTCCAACAAAGAATCAAGGTTGATTATAAGACCGTAACTAGTAGTTTCGTATTGTTTCGCTGCCTTCACTATGCTTAGTTCCTTCATGACTACTAGGGTTTGACAGTAGAATAACCTATATCTCTTCATCCTACTCCATTTGCATCGTAATTATATGGGACACAATTTTTTTTTTTTTTTGAAACAACTTATGTACCTCAGTTTGTGCAACTAAAGCACCGAGTCAGATGTCAGAGCGTATAGAGCTGGTTATGCTGATATACAAATATCAAATGATGTATTTATGGTAGGACTTTGTTTCTTTACCTTGATTGGTTAGTGTAGTTTTTCTTTTGTCCATAATCACATGCTATCTTATAGAAAGAATTAGGCCTCTCCAAGTCATTTGTCCATGTCTAATGGATTGAAACCCAGAGAAATTGGTTTTCAGAATGATATCCAATCCAATCGAAGGGCCTAATGATCTAAAATAGAGTTGTGAGCCAGAATATTAGAAATATTTCCACTTCAAATTTCCTAATGATATCCGCTGAAGCCGCACCGTTATAAAACTGGAACTGGACAGTTTGCTTGGTCAGTTTTGGCTTGTTGGGGTTTTAGGTTAGAAAAACAATATATGCTGTCTGATTTCCGTTCTTCAACTATAATCCGCAGAACCATCACCATGCACACCCATTTTAGCACCCTAGATATTTCATCCCGCTAGGCATATCCACAATGTATTCTTTTTATGTTTATCCCTTTTTAATTTTCCGTTTTCTAGTCTATTATCTTTCTTCTATAATAAAAGGACTAATCCTTTGTGTGATTTTGTTAATCCCTTCTGACTCAACACACAAACACACTCCCACGACCACAGACAAGGAAGAACTGCAGTTCTATTTCCCCAATCCCCACCATTTATCCTTTCTTAATTTTCCCTTAAGTTCCAATTTAATATCTCATTCTCTTGTATTTGCACCTTTCTTGGTAAATCTGGACTCTGCCAACAAATCACCCTCTCTTGTATTTGCACCTTTCTTGGTAAATCTGGCCAAAGAATGTTCAATAGAGTTTCTTATCATAGCTCTTGTGGGGTGTAAGCATAATCTTCATGGATTGCCAATTTGACCGATATTTACCTGTTTACTTCACTTTTGTCAGTCCCACCTTTTCCTATGTTCAGCGTCTGAGATACATATCGCAATTCCCCTTCCATGTACTCGAAATAAAAAAAAAATCCCCTTCCACTTCCACTTCCTAGTTTTTTTTTTTTTGCTAGAATTACTAGTAAGATGGTCCTATGTCCTCCAATACAAGGCACAACTATGAGATACTAGTATTTCTTCCAGGTACTTGCAGGCTCCCCTCTGCTCCGTCCTTGATAATGTTCACATGCATTCTCCTCTATGCGGCATTTGTCATGGGACTTAACATCCCCTTTTACCAACTTCTTGGTTGCATCACAGATCCGACTATGATCAGACAAATATCTTAACTCCTCTTCAAATTTCACTATAAGTTAGGTCAGAAGTATCTTGTATTCACGAATGTGTGTACACATCACTTTTATGCAATGAAAGTGATAATTAAAGATGCAGTTAGTTATTAGCAGCCATTAGTACAACAGAAATTTGAGATATAGTCATATAACAGCACTGAAATTATGTGTACATATACGAAATCAAGTCTGATCCACATTACAATTTTATGGTTCTCGTTAAAGGATAAATATACATGCTTATAGTAAGTCAAGAAAATAAGGAATTCTTTTTGGGATCCAGGTGTCCCCTTGTATGAAATTTCGGACCGTGAACTCCTCAGCGTCATGAGAATTATTCATTATCCTTGCCCAACCAACCCTACGTCTTGTGTCATTTCCTGTCCCGGTGTTACGATACTCCGCATAAAACACGTTTTCTGTTGAATTACTATTATCCCACTCTAACCATCCTTGTGGGTCGATTAGGTCACCGATTGAACTCTGCATTATCACTGTTCTTGCGAAAAGCCTCCAAGGCCTTCCCAAGTAAGTCTTGGTTTGGGTGGACAGGTCAGCTGCTCTAATTATTGTGCAGTTTTGTAAGACTGTTCCCGTGTTTTCTTCGTTCGTGTCTCTTCCTTGAGCTGTGATCGTGTTTGGTTTGCCAGGAAGTGTCTTGCGTGCAGTAATCAGGCAGTTTTGGAACAAAACTGTGGCATCCCCAAAGATGAAATCCACTGTCCCTGCAATTTCACATTCTCGAAAGAACTGAATGCCTTTTTTTGCGTACAAAGTGTCCTGAAACCCTAGGAACCGGCATCTAAAGAATGCGACTTTCTCGGCCTCGCTCATTAGGGCCACTGCTTGACCCATATTTGGTCCAGCCACATTCTGGAACGTTATTCCTTCCGCAAGAAAGTTATTTCCCTTCATTCCTTCAATATGATCATGCAAATTTTAATCATTTATTCATATATGTAGTCGTGAATGTCTGTGTTAATTTTTTGTTTTTGGTACCAATTAACATTATAACATTATCAGTAAAGCTTACCAACTGTAGCTGTGTAGTATGTGCCGAGTCCTTCTCCCTTTGTGCTTCGATTTCCGGTTATGACTGTCCTGTCCATTCCTTCACCTATTAGTATGAGATTAGTCTTCCACTGTTCTATGATTATATATTCAGCGTATATGCCTGCTTTGATGTGAATGGTGTAACCAACTACGCTGTTATTTGGAGCTGCTGCTATTGCCTTGGCGATGGTAGTAAAGTTCCCAGATCCATCTTGTGCAACCACAACCTCATGTGAACTGGACTTCCCTTGCGCGCTCCATAGTAGAGCTATGATTATGGTGAGACTGAATGCTATTTTCAGTTTCAAATGCATGATTTTGGGGTGAGTACCTGCATTATTAAGTGTGCAAAAGGATTGGTTAATTAAAAATTATGAGAAGTCTAGCAAAAACTGGCAAGTGAATTGATAAGAGTCATGTTAGTCTGGTGCGTCAGCAGTTCTGTTATGGCGTAAGTGCCGAAATCAGAAATTTTTGGGAAGAGGGTCAAGGGTATTCATTGCTTGAAAAGTATAATTGCTAAGCCCAAAAGAAGGTCGACCTTAGTACAAGATGCAAATTGTTTCTCTAAAACAAAGTGTTTCAAGTGAACCCCCTATCTCCGTTGTGGCTTTGCCACTGGACCTTAGATTCTAGTTCTTACTTCCACATAGTCACTTAAGTATGTAAATGGAAAAAAATGGCATAAGGCCCCAAATGCAACAAGTTTTGGGGCTATGCGTAGATTACAGAGAACTTTGATAAAGTAAATAGATTTGACCTTTTTGAAGAAGTCTGATAATTTGTACCTCAATCATGTATCATTTAGTGTTTGTACTTATGCATGTTGTCTGAACCTCATCAGCTTCACTATTTTTTTTTTTTTTTTCCCTTTCTCATCGATTCTTTTCACCCCAGAAACATAAGAGAATTGATCTGCTTGATGAATTTCTACATTTTTATGCCTAGTGTAATTGGAAATGTTACGTGAAGAAAGAAGAGAGGCAATCTATCCCACATCGATTGTTTTCTGGACCGTTTGAAGTGTGAAGAATATAAGAAAGATTCGTAGAAGTTGGTACTTAACCACACACTAATCGGTTTTCTGCTCATTTCCACGGATAAAGAAGGCGATCATATCCTCTTTACCTACTTTAATGGTAATTGGTATAAGTATTTGATTTTCTATTTTTTTTCTTTTATATTTTATTTTTGAAAATAGTAGAAAGTAGGATGGATACTTTTCTGTGCTTGATAGTTATATATCAAATTATCGTTATAACCACTTTACTACTGAACTTGGGAACATGCTCTATTTTTAACTTACCACAGGGTTGAATTTAAAATTCCTACTCCCTCCTCTCTCTCTCTCCCTCTAATGTTTACTTTTTGGGTGAGACCTGGTAATACACCCTCCCTTCCAGAATGATAGTCACACGTTTATTAGCGGTTAATTTGATTGAACTTTGACAAAAGATTCAGGAAAAGTTACTATCCCAATGAAATTCTATAATTTCTTATTGATATACCTTTAAATATATTACCAATAACAATTATTAGAATTTCCTTATGGTAATTATATTTTCCTAATCTTTCGTCAAATTCGATCAAACTAACAACTTAAAATTTGGAACTATATTTCCAGGATGGAGGGAGTATCTATTTCACCTATATGCATAAACAAAGTCAAGTTTCTACCTTGGCTACTCCTGCAGTCTAGTGACGGAAGTACTACATTACAAACAATAAGTCTGAAACAAAAAAATTGTTTCAAGAAAGTCTCTCTCCCCCCCCCCCCCCAGTTGTGCATTTGCTTTATCAGAATGTCGGGGTAGCTCAATCTTTACGTTCATGAATGTGTTAGACATAGACCATTTTTGCCCCAGTCTTCAAATTATCGTGGGAGATCCGGATTTGACTTTAGGAACCTAAAACAAACTTGGTGGTTAGTCACTATAGGTGATTCTGGTGTCATTGGTAGTGTTTAGTTATGGACCTGAAAGCTATAAGGAAAAACAATTCTTGTTATTTTCAAAAAACTATTTATATATATATACAAGAATTTTTGTTTCAAAGTAGTGGGCTGGGAGTCAAAATTATGGAGAATTTTCCATTATGCTTTATGAAGTTGACGTTCCACCTGATAGTCTTGACAACATCAACTGTAGATTTCCTGAACTATTTAAGGTTTTAGCTAATGTGGCTTACCTTTCTATGGTTAGAATCATAATGCTGGGTTCCATTTATTTCAGAGTGCTTTATAATGATTGAACGCGGAGCTTTTCATCTATCCTCTATAGATCATGCGTGACATGACCATCCTTTGTTGGTTATATTATTTTAACATATATCAGAAGAAAAAAAAAATCCTAGTTGTAATGATTTACTCCTAAAAACAGACATAAGTTTAACAATTGATTTCATCTATTCAGCTTCTAGTCAGCTGCGCGTGGCATAGAAGCATGACTTCAAGAAAATAAGTTCCCACCGCGCACGGGCTGCTCTGTAGTAGGCCAACCTAAAAAAAGCTCTCATCTCTCTGGGAAGGACACACCTTGTCTCTGCTTTAAGCTGCTTTATAGAAGGTAATTGTTTGTCCGAGTTTGTTAAATAGGCCTTATTTAATTAAAAATAATAATAATTCAGGTGTCAGATTCAATCATCAATATAAGGATTCAATGTCTGTATCTTGAAGTTTCTCAAATTCTAGGGTTTAAACTATATTTTAGTAAATCTACACCCCTGGGAAATTCAGCGGTATTCTTTGTGAACCAACAAAGATTTACCCAGTTTCAGATTGCTTTTCCTTGCATTTTGTTTTCATTGTTTATAGCAACTATGAACTTAAAAATAATTATCATTTATAACCAGATGTACCCAATTCTCTCTACTCATATTTACTTACTGGTTTCAGATCCTTGGAGGTTCATAATTTCTTTTAGGGAGAGAGTGAGAGGTCAAACCACATTGAAGTAAAACTACAGGGTCTTGAAGGGTCATAATCCTATCAGAGAGAGAGAGAGAGAGAGAGAGAGAGAGAGAGAGAGAGAGAGAGAGAGATGTATGTGTTTTTGGCTATAGATTATGCATTGTGTGCTCAATTGAAATCAAATTTGAACTTATTCCTTTACAAACAAATAAAAGGATGGTTGCTGATACTTACCTTACCCTGGTTATGCTCTTTGTAGGCTCTTCTTGAAAAGTACAATAACCCAGTTGAGAGCAGAGTATTTTCAAAGTTGTGATGAACTGGTTGCGTTGAGGGAGATGATTAAAGTTGCCAAGGTTCGTGGTGGTGGACAATGAATCCTTACAAAAGATTAAGTGAGATTAACTTAATGGATGAGCTAATTCGAATTTGGAGAGATAGAGATGACCATTGAGACAATTTCACGGAAACCCCAGGGGAGGTAAATGAATTAATCTATTTATTTGTGTTTGTTTCTTTCATTACTTCAATTATGTACCCATGCGTGGCAAAGCAAGGATTTCCATTCTCTCACCTTTTTTGCCTCTTTTGAAAAATTCAGAAAGTGTTAATTTCTAGTTCTTAAAATGTAACATTTCTTAGCGCCCTGTAAATAGTAACCTACCTGTATTTTTGTGCTTTTTAAAGTATCAAATACATTTGTGATGCATTTTTCATCACAGGGCTGGCAATTTTATTATCTTTTTTTTTTTTTTTTTTTTTTTTTTTTATGACTATCCTTATATTTAGTGTATCCCTTTAGAACACTACTTTTCTAATCACACTGATTGGGAATGTTGGAGCACAATCATATTCAAAATTAAAGGACTTATTCATCAGTTATGCTTTTACTGATAATAAGCCTTATGAGAATTTCGCTGGACTTGTATTTTATGTTTAAGCTTACTTTCAGTGCGAAGGGCTTCGGTATCTTTAAGAAAGTTTGTTTGGAAGGATGGTAATCTTGTGTTTGCCTGATTCTGTGTGTTACTTTTTGCAGCTATCTGTTTGGGGTTTTTGTATGAACAACCGAACAAGGATGCTAATCTAATCAGGTATTCACAATTGATGCAGGTGCACCAAATGATTCCCCACATTTATTTAGAAAAATATATCTCTATACATATATATTCACGTTTATTAGATACATATACATAAAGACCACCTATTGATTAAGTATTGTTGACATTTTTTATTTTTTTTTGGTATATGCACCCATTGTTTACTAGTCCTGGATCCGCCGCTAAGTGTTAGATGTTTACTTGACTTAAGGTGCACATGGACTGAGGAGCTCGTCCACACTCTTACTTCTTGGTAGATTGCGATGTACATGGCTTCGTTATGGGCCTCGTCTACACGTGTTTTTGTAGTTTCTTCTACATAGCATGCAACGGGATGAGGGAGTTTTTTTTTTTTTTTTTTTTTTTTTTGAGTTTCCAAGTTTGGATGAATGAAGAAGCTGAAGTGTGTGCTAATATAATGACTATAAATCATGTTTGTGGATTTTTTGGGATTGGGTTGGTTCATTTTTTAGTGTGCATACTCTTATTTCATCGGTTTTTGGCCTGTGGTTATTTCTTGTGCAAAGGCCTCTTTATTGTAATGTACGGCCGTAATTGTCATTTTGAAATTTATGATCAGCTCTCGATAGTTTTCAATATGGAAGTCAAATTTGAGTAATTTGACTCGTATGTGTGTTGCATGTCACTTGACATGTTATAAAGTACTACTCCCTCTCTCCCTAAATGATTGTCTATTTTCAAAAAATCTTTGTCCTAAAATGAGTCTTTTTTTAACATAAATTTGTCCCTAAATGTTTTTTTCGAATTTTTTTTCACCGGTTTCTTTATACGCGCAAAACTAGATGTTTGGAAAGGAGATTACAAAATTATATATGAATATTTGCTACCAAATTGTACAACAAAGTTGAGATTTTCAGTGTCCCTTAAAATGAAATTTGGACATTCATTTAGGGACAGAGGTAGTAATACTTGGTACAACTAAATGTAACAATTGTGTTACTTATAAAGTAATATTGTTTATAAGTAAAGGTAACACCAGTTTTACAAAAAAAAAAAAAAAAAAAAAAAAAAACTCATTTTACTCATCTTTCAATTGTAATACTAACCATAAATACGTGTAACACTAACAATAACTAAATGTCATTATCGTTATACTGAAAATGTAATAGTGTTTTTTCAGAATATTTTTTATTTTTGAGTATTTTGATTTTATTTTTTTAAAAGAAAGTAACATTTGAAAAATAACAACTTATATACATGAATGTAATTATTTGTACAAGTAAATGTAACACTTTAGTAGATGAAATTGTAACAAATTTCTATAGATAATGTAATACTTTTACATGTATTATGATAAATTGAACCTATTGTAACTTATTATTTGAAAACATATAGATATACTATTATACAAGTAAACGTAACTGTTTTACAATGTTATTATACAAGTAAAATGTAACATTCGTTTATAAAAATTGTTACTTTCTTATTTTTACAATGTTACTAACACAAGTGTTTTTAGTTCTAAAGTGTAAATAGTTGAATTATTACTTTTCTATACATATGTGTTACAATTATGTATAAACACTGTTATATATAAGTAATGCGTTCGTTACATTTTAGTTGTAATAAGTATTACTTTTGGCAAACGAAGAAAACATTAAAAAAAAAAAAGAATAATACTAGGGGCACAAAAAAGTCACAAAATCTTAGGTATAATGATTTAATTGGTGTTTTTAATTAGAGTGTGGCGGGTCCATTATCAATGCAACCAATAAAATATCATCACCTCATATTGTGAGCAAGATTTTGTGAGCTTATTTTGTGCCCCTAGCATTGCTAAAAAAAATACTGCAACTTTTTTGTAAATATGTATTACTTTTATGTATACAAACTGTTACATATAAGTAACACATTTGTTACATTTAGTTATAGTAACTATTACTTTTGACAAACCGAAAAAAAACCCAAAAATAATAATATAAAAACTCAAAAAAAAAAAGAATTTTTTTTTGCCTGTGAGTCATGGATCTGGGTCATGGGTCAAAAATGACCCGTCTCTACTATGAGACGGGTCATGGTGTTCTCATACAAGTTTTTGCCTTATATTTTGTCTGTGGGTCATGGATCTGGGTCATGGGTCAAAAATGACCCGTCTCTACTATGAGACGGGTCATGGTGTTCTCATACAAGTTTTTGTCTTATCGTAAAAGCATAAGATGTCAACTAATTAAAAAAATGCAATTATAATAAATTGGTCAGTAGTTATTTAAAGTGATAATATTGGAGTAGATTTAACGAGTACTGATTATTTTTTTCCTCTCTTTATTCCCTCTTTTAAAATGCTGTGTTAAAAAATGAGACTATCCATTTAAAAAAAGGCCGTGATTGAAAATAACATACATATAGAGAAATGAAATCCTCTGTACCACAATATGTGTACAATTTTGTACCACAAGTGATTTAATGGCTATAAATAAGTAAGACTGAAATGATTTTAATATCACAAATAAGGCATAGCCGTCAGATCATTTGTGGTACACAAATTGTGGTACAGAGGATTTCATCTCGACACACAGACCATAAACCATGTTCTAAAACTGCTTTCAAAATGAATGTCTAAAAAAAATCAAATTTGTTTTTGATTTCACTTCGAAAATACCATACATACAGATCATGTTCTAAATGAATGTTTATTTTTAAGATATTTTTGTTTGTCGAAAATTAACGTCTTTTTTGAAAATACATTTGTTCATAATTTTTTTTTTAACCAATTTTTTCATGAGTCTCTTTATACTTTCAAAATTAAATATTTGAAAAGAGGATTACATGATTAATCTTTGCCACTAAATTGTATAAAACGTAAAGATTTTTTAAATGTCTATTAAAATGAAATTCAAACATTCATTTAAGGATAAAATAAATAGTTGATATTAATTTGATATTGGATGAGATATGGATAGGTGCCTTTCTTTCGAGCAATGCTAGGGGCACAAAAAAAAGTCACAAAATCTTGATCACACAATGAGTTGATGATAGAGCAATGCTAGGGGCACAAAATAAGTTCACAAAATCTTGCTCACAAAATGAGGTGGCGATATTTTATTGGTTGCATCGATAATGGACCCGCCACACTCTAATTAAAAACACCAATAAAATCATTACACCTAAGATTTTGTGAGCAAGTTTTTGTGGTTTTTTTGTGCCTCTAGTATTATTCTTGATGATCTTTTATTGGTTGTACCGATAGTGGACCCGCCACACTTTAATTAAAAACACCAATAAAATTATTACACCAACCTACGTTTTCCGTTTCCATTGAAAAATTAAAGGGGTGTCATTTTAATTTCTGATAGTCAAGGGGGCAAATGTAATAAAAGTCACTCCAAACAAAAACTAACCTGTCAAAAATAAAAAGAACATTTCGGTTTAGAAATTGACAAAAATAGGTCAAAAAATTCACAACATTACTAACAAATTCCCCTTTCCGGTCACTCACTCCTTCTTTCAGCATCAATCCGAACAAAACGGAGCCCTAATTTCGCTTCCGAGTGTGTTAGTTCGAACATTACAGTCAATTATTCAATCCCAACGTGATTCTCCCCGCTTTCCGTTGATTCCATTTTCGGGTACGTTCGTTTTTTTTTTAAAAATTTATTTGTTGTTGTTGGTGGTGTTGTTGCTTCAGTTTGATGAAATTTTCGTTTTGCACTTTATGTAGTTAAACATTCAATTTTGGGAATTTTGCATGAAGAATGAACCCTAAATTGTAGACTACACGTAGTTTTGTTGTTACTGTTTGCATTTATGCCCATACTGCAATTTTCTTCTTTCTCATATTCATACATTGTTTTTTCTCTTGTTGTTGGGCACAACTTTACATTCATGTACTAGGGAATGAATTGTTGAAAATGTCAAAATGGAGGTGACCCCACTTTTCCATTGGGGATATTAAGGCCTGCTTGAACTTGAATGGTAGTGATCCCTTTTGGAGAGATGGTAGAGGAGGGTCAATTTAAGGAACCTGAGTGGAGATTTTCATTACGTTAGTGATATTGGCAACTTACTTTGGATGCTACGTCCATGTGGATAGGCTTTATGTAGATAAACATTGGAGGTTTTTTTTATGATTTTATTAAATTTGGTTTTTGATCTTAGTATGGAGATTCCTTGTGTGATATCAAATTGAGAGGTTCCGTCCTATAACAATGTGCCCAAATTTCCTATTTGGGTGTCCTATTGATAAGTCACACTTTCCTTAAATGGAAATTTTATATATTTCTTTATTCAATGAGACCCACTTATCATACTCACAACAATATCTGCTACTATTCTCTACCTCACTTTCTCTCTCCTACTTTACTTTTCACACTCACAACAACTGCCAACTATCATTTTCCACTTTTTTCCCGTGCATATCCCATTTTGTGCACATTGTTATGGGATAGAGGGAGTACTTAGTCATAATGTTGTTCTTCAAGTAGTAAAGTTGGATGCTTTGGAAAATGATATATATAATCCCTCGGTCCTATAAGGGCAACTCCAACAATGGTACTAGCTCCATGGGTATTAAATTCAAAATTTGATACCTATGGAGCATTATTCACACGGTACCAAAAAACCATCTCTAATCATAGGTATCAAAATTTTGATATCAAATTAGTTTTTGATAGTTATTAATTTTATGATTAAAAACAAAAAATAATTATAAACTCTAATAATATTCTTCACATGAAAAATAATTTCAAAACGTGATCATTATTTTAATTAATTACTTTTTAATTAAAATATTAATTTTTAAATAATAATATAAAAACCCAAATATATTTTAAATATATTTTTTTAATTATATATTTTGTAAATAATACTTTTAACATGATAAATAATTTTGCATTATGTTTAACAATTGCTTAAAGCTGTAACAATGGGTATCAAAATTTGGTGTGGTACTAAGCAAGGTAGCAAAATTTGCATTTGACCCCTACCATTGGAGTTGCCCTAACAATGTGCACACTTTTGGGTGTGCTTGAATTAAGGAGGGAGTATAGATATTTCTAAAAAATAAGTAGTAACGTAGGTGTTGTTTATTGTTAATCAATTATCCTTTATGAAATACTCTCTCCATCCAAATTAAACGGCCTATTTGCTGTGTTGTGCTGCTTTTTTTCATTTCAAAATTGCCCTTTCACTAAATATATAAGATAGCTCTTGTATGTGTAGATAGAGCCCCATAATTTAAGAAAATTAAGAAAATTAAGAAAATTGATGACAATTAAGAAAATTGATGAGTGTAAGAAGCGTTGTGAGAGGGAAGAAGTTAGTGGGTATGACAATTGGGGCCTACAATTTAAATATGTGAGGGGAAAGTTAGTGGGTATGACAAGTGAGCCCCATAATTTAAGTATGTGAGAGGAAGAAGTGAGTGGGTGTGACAAGTGGGGCCTACATTTTTTACCATTTTAGGAAAGGATGAAGCTTTCAATGGGACATCCATTTGGGTAAAAGGTGAAGCTTCAAATGGGACGGAGGGAGTATTTGATTTTAACAAATTGTCTTTGATGAAATGGAGTAATCTTTGGAATCAAAACGAAAGATTTAACGGAATCTTGGATCCTCTTTATTATCTTATGCGATTCTCCTTAATGTATTATGTATGGTCACAACTTAGGAGAAGTTTCCAACTTATTGCGTGTATCTTTGATTTATTAATTGCGAGATTCAAAGACTAACTCATTATTTTAGTAAGTCAAAATAATCTGTACTTTTCTACTTTTGGAGAGGATTTTGACCATTAAATATTATTTGATTGTCTTAGCAAATGCAGGTAATTTCCTTTCCATAAAATAACTCCATATATTCTTTAGCCAGCCTCACGTCTATTCTATTCTATAATCAATCACCAATAATAAACACCATGAAAATGGGGAATATGAACCTATTCACTTTGTCGCGCTTCCCAAAGATTATCAAGTTCTTCCTCATTCTCTTCGTTATAGTCCAATTTTCTTTTGCCTCGATGACCGTGAAAGATGAAGCTTTAATAGAGAAGGTTTGCAAGCAGACAAGGTATTATGGATTATGCATAGCTTCTCTTAAGTCAGATCCCCATAGTTCAACAGCGAATGTAAAACAGCTTGCCCAGATCACTCTCGATGTAACACTTGCCAAGTTCAAAGAGAATTTGCCACAAGTACAGAAATTCCTCAGCAAGGCTACTGATCCACGCATCAAACAATGTCTTAACCTTTGTTTATCTCAGTATGGTGATGCTATAGACGGCGATATTCCAACAGCAATGAAAAATTTGGCGTTAAATAATATTAGTTGGTCCGTGACATATGTGGCCTGGGCTCATCAAAATGTCGAGACCTGTGAGGACACATTTAGTGAAGTATCACGCAAGTCACCATTGACGAGTATAAATAATTACGCGATTAATCTGTGTCATATTGCAGAGGATATAATAGCTACTCTAGATAAATAGCAACTTATTTTGGATTGTTTTTTCAAGTAACATCGAATAAAAAATATTTTTCTGGGTTACTTATTTTACTTATAATAGGCGTAGCATTCCTATGCTGTTACTTTTTTTTCTACGCGTAATTTGAATTTTATTTTTCAACTGGGTTTGTGTTATTTTGCAGTTGGTGCTTTGCAAGAGGTTGTGTTTTCGCAAGCTGCATTACAGCCATGTTTGTAAAGGTAGTAATGCTAACTGTGTATTTGCCAGTTCTGTTTTAGTCATTATATAGATTGTTGTTGTAGATGTGTTCGTATATCTGATTGGTAATAAGATAAAATTATTGTTTTTATATTCACCAAGTGACATTTGGTTTCTACATTTGTCTCAGCAACTTCCCTCGTTCAATGAATTCTTGGTGAGAGTTTGTGATGGTCTTAGTAATTACTCTTTGGCTTATTCCATCTCAATTAACACCCTAACTTTTTTCTAATGCATTCTGTTAAAATTTGTTTTTAATGAGTGCGCTTCAGTGGCGAAGCAAAGCCATGTGAGAGTTAAGGGGATCGCTCGTCTCCCTTGACTTTGGAGAATTGTCATTTTAATACTTCCTATAAATTATGAAAAATGACATTAAAATATGTTTTTGTCTATTTCTACAGCCTTAAAGAGGGTATTACTCAATCTTTTGATAATTCAAATCTTGACCGTAAAGTATGTTCTAAAACTAACTCGCTATTTTAGGAAGCAAAATCTTAGTTTCCCTTCTTTTGGAAAAGATTTTGACCATGAAAATATTTGGTTTTCTTAATAAATGCTGAAATATTCAGCTGAATGATATATAAATAACAACAGATATTCTTAAATCATGTTAAGAATTCTCACTCCCACCTTTATCCATGGTCAATTGAGCCACAAACTTGATCTTAGAATGCAATTGTCACCACCATCTTCTATATTATATTCACTCGATTGTTCTTAATCTTTTATGGCTAGTCACAAGATAGGAAAAGTTTCCAACTTAATGAGTTAATCCTCAGTTTGTCAATTGCGATAAATTTCGTTCAATGCTGAGTAGATACATTTGAATGGACACCCTCTCCCAAAGTAGAAAAGTACATATTTTTCATCAAATGCTGAGTAGATTTAGAATTTTGATACTTCAAAAATTTGTCATAAGGCCCATTGAAAGATGAACTCGCTATTTTAGGAAACAAAATCTGTACTTCTCTATATTTGGAGAGGATTTTGACTATTGAAAATCATTTGATTTTCTTAGTAAATGTTGGTAATCTCCTTGGAAATTATAACTATCCAGATATTCGTTAGCCACCCTCATGTCTGATCTATAACATCTCCCATATCAATAAACGCCACGAGAATGGGGAATATGATCCTATTCGCTTTATGCCGCATCCCCAAATTCATCAAGCCCTTTCTAGTTCTCTTCTTTTTAATCCAATCTTCTTTTGCCTTGATGATTATGAAAGATGAAGCTTTAATAGAGAATGTTTGCAAGAAAACTAATTATTATGAGTTACGCAATTGTCACCACAATCTTTATGAATGCCCGCTTAGGCTACTAAGATACATGTTAAACATTTGGCTTTCTTAAATAGATGCTCTTTGATTGGATTGGACTAACCTCTGGAATAATTAAGACTAAAGATGATCAGAATCTTGTATTTTATAAAAAGATATTTTATTGTCCAAATCCCTTGATTTGAGTTTAAAATTACATTATGATTGATTATCTTGATAATTTCAGGATAATCTCATTTTCGCTAAAAGAAATCTTGTTTATTGATGTCCAAATTCCTATATGACATTGGTATTAAATATATGAATAAATCGAAGACCATCCTTTATTTTGCTAGAAATCTTGTTTAATGATCGAGATTGCATTGTCTAAGTTAGGTGAGAAGATCTAGTACTCAACCAATTGAATTGACAACTTCAACGATGCTTATGTTTTGCAAGAAATATAAAATATTTTAAGTCACTCGTTTGTTTGGTGTGAATCGTTATTCACTTCAGTTGATGCAAATATAAATAATGCAGGGAAGGGGAGAATCACGAAATGAGAAAAGCACAGTTGGGTTCTCCCTAGTTTCCCTAAATAGGAACATTACATTTATTTCAGTACATCCCAATAAGAAATTTTGAATGCTTACTATGGGTCAGAGTGGGTATTACGAGATCATTTGATAATTCAAAACTTGACCGTACAGTCTGTTCTAAAACTAAGACTCTGTTTTAGGAAGGAAAATCATTGTTTTGATGCTGTTGGATAAGATTTTGACAATTGAACAACATTTGATTTTCTTACTAAGACACATGTTAAACATTTGACTTTCGTAAATAAATGCTCTTTGATGGAATGGAGTAATCTTTGAAATAATTAAGACTCAAGATAGCAAAATCATTGTTTTGATGCTGTTGGATAAGACTTTGACCATTGAACAATATTTGATTTTCTTGCTCAAACCGATGTTAAACATTTGACTTTCGTAAATAAATTCTATTTGATGGAATGGAGTAATCTTTGGAATAATTAAGATTCATGATTAACTGAATATGATTTTGTAAAGAGAAATCTTGTCCAAATCCTTTTATTTGAGTCTAAGTTACAGTGATATTAATAATACTGATAACAGAGTACTATATACTCCCTCCGTCCCACCACAAGTGAGACTAATTTCCTTTTCAATCTGTCCCACCACAAGTGAGACTGCCCAAAATGGAAATGTTTTAATATATTTATATTCAACCAACCCCACTCATTCTCTCTCTTCATTTTCCACCACTCATTTTATTCAACCAACACTAATATTTACCCCACTTATTCTCTCTCTTCATTTTCTACCACACATACACTACCTTTTTCTTAATTATTGTGCCCCACAAGTTGGTCTCACTTGTGGTGGAACGGAGGGAGTATACTCTAATATCTCTATTGCTCTATTGTAATGTGTAATCTGAATTCTGTCTTCATAATAAAATATGCTCTCCTTCTGCCCGTAGAAGTAGCTAATACATCGTTAGTGAATCACGTAAATTTGTGTTTTTTTATTTGCGTTTACTGTTTTCTGTTTGTCTTTCTTGATCCGATATAATACGAGTCATAACTGGTTTCAGTTGATTGGTATATAAATAGTGTATTGGGGCAAATCCCAAAATGTTATAAGCACATTGGGTCAGAGAGGGTATTACTCAATCTTCTGATAATTCAAAACTCAACTGTAAAGGAGATGAAATCCTTTGTACCACTTTTGTGTCCATTTGTGTACCACTAGAGATCTAACCGTAAAGTATGTTCTAAAACCAACGCCCTATTTCAGGAAGCAAAATCTTTGTTTCTCTGCTTTTGAATAAGATTTTGACCATTGAAAAATATTTGATCTTCTTAATAAATGCTGGAAATTTAGCTGAGCAATATATAAATTACAACAGATATTACTCAGCCAACCTAATGTCTATTCTATAACATCAATCATCAATAATAAACACCATAAAAACGGGGAGCATGAACCTATTCCCTTTGTCTCGCCTCCCCAAAATCATCAAGCTCTTTCTTGTTCTCTTCTTTTTAATCCAATCTTCTTTTGCCTTGATGATTATGAAAGATGAAGCTTTAATAGAGAATCTTTGCAAGAAAACAAATTATTATGATTATGCATAGCTTCTCTTAAATCAGATACCCGTAGTTCAACAGCAAATATAAAACAGCTTGCCAAGTTCAAAGAGAATTTGCCGCAAGTGCAGAAATTGTTCAATAAGGCTACTGATCCACGCATCAAGCAATGTCTTAACCTTTGTTTAACTCAATATGGTGATGCTATAGACAACTAAATTCCAACAGCAATGAAAAAATTGGAGTTGAATAATATTGGGTGGTCAACGACATATTTGTCTTGGGCTCATCAAGATGTCGAGACTTGTGAGGAATCATTTAGTGAAGTATCACGAAAGTCACCATTGACGAGTATAAATAATTACGTGCTTAATCTCAGTAGTATTGCAGGAGCTATAATAGCTACTCTAGATAAATAGCAACTATATTTTGATCGTTATTTAAAGTAACAGTGAATAAAACATAATTTTCTAGATTACTTTTCTTAATTTTCTTTTATTGCCTATGAAGCAACATAATAGGTGCTGCATTCCTATTTCATTACTCTCCTACCTAACTTTTCACACTGACAACAACTACCCACTACTATTCCGCCCTTAATTCCTTTGCACACCTAATATTGTGCACATTGTTATGGGACCAAGGGAATATTTGGTAATAGGATATCTTATTTTGTGTACCACTGATGATCCAACGGCTATGAGTTATTAGTTATTAGGCTAACGTCATAATGATGATACAGTGATGCGTAGGCGTTGGATCATCAGTGGTTCACAAAAATTGTACACGAGATTTCGTTTCATCACATAACATGAAGAGGTTCCAACTTAATGAGTAAATCCTTGATTTGTTAAGTGCGAGTTTCCGAATTTCATTAAATGCTGTGCATAGATAAATTTGAATGACATTCTTGTTTGGTCGGGATATTTGTCTTGTAACCATTGTCCTACTCAATCTTTTGACAATTCAGAACTTTCTCATAGAGTCCATTCAGATACTACAATCTTTAGTCTCTACTTTTGGAGAGGATTTTGACCGTGAATGTTAATAATTTTCTTCGTAAATGCAGATAAATTCCTTTGTACAATATAAAAATACTTCCATATATTTTTTAGCCTGCCTCATATCTGATCTTAAACATCTTCCATCAATAATAAACGCCTAGCCAGCCCTCATATCTGATCTAAAACGTCAAAAATCAAGGAATAATAACCATACTCATGGAGAATATGAACCTATTCCCCGTTGTCTCCCTTCCCAAAAATCATTACCCTCTTCCTTGTTCTCTTCTTTGTAATCCAATCTTCTTTTGCCTCAATGATCATAAAAGATGAAGCTTTGATAGAGAGTGTTTGCAAAAAGACTACTTATTATGATTTATGCATAGCTTCTCTTAAATCAGATTCCCGTAGTTCAACAGCAGATGTAAAACAGCTCACTCGAATCATGCTCGATATTACACTTGCAAAGTTCAAAGAGAATTTGGCACAAGTCCAGAAATTCCTCAGCAAGGCCACTGATCCAATCATCAAGCAGTGTCTTAACCTTTGTTTAATTCAATACAGTTTAGCTATAGACAAAGATATTCCAAAAGCTATGAAAAAGTTGGAGTTAAATGATTTTCGGTGGTCCGCACATTATGCATCCGGTGCTTATGAAGATGTCGAATTTTGCGAGGAATCATTTAGTGAACACCCACAACCACGCAAGTCACCATTGACGAGTATAAATAATTACGCGCTTAATCTCAGCTATATTGCGACAAAAATAATAGCTATTCTTGACAAATAACTATGTTTAGATTGTTATTTCAAGTCCCAGCGAATAACATATAATCTTCTGGATTGCTCTTCTCAATTTTCTTTTATTATTGTCTGTGGAGCTACATAAAAACCGCAGCTTTCGCATTTCGCTACTCTTTTTTTATGCATAATTTTAATTTTATATTCGAACTTGGTTGGTGTGGTTTTGCAGATTTCTCTTGCTAGGAGGTTGGGGTTTTGCTTACTGCATTACAGCCATGCTTTCTCAGGTAGTAATGTTCATGTATGGCCAGTTAGGCTACCAAAACATATGTTTAACATTTGACTTTCTTAAATAAATGCTCTTTGATGGAATGGAGTAATATTATGAATAATTAAGACTAAGGATTATTAAATTTATAATTTTGTATAAAACAAAAATTATTGTCAAAATCCCTGGATTTGAGACTGAAATTACAGTGATATTGATGATCTTGATAATTCCAAGAACTTTTTTTTTTTTGCCCGCAAAAATAAATGTTGTTAAAATTGTGTGGAATTAACACAATAAGAAATTAAGATTCTTAAAAATATTTTTTAGCCAATTCCCTCCGACATAATGTTTACTCCCCCCGTCTCATAACAAAATAGCCATTTGCTTTTAGAAACTGGAATTAAGGAAAACTTTTAAAAATTAGGTGTTTTGAGTGGGTAGGAGAGAGAAAGTGTGATAGGAAATAGCAAGTGAATAGTTGTTGCGAGTATTACAAGTGGGTCCCAATGAAAAAAAGATTATTTAGTTTCCTTTTTAGGAATGTGGTACTTTTCAGTGGGACAACAAAGATGGCAAAATGGGCACACTTTGTTATGGGACGGAGGGAGTATGCTTTATTTAGAGTTTGAGTTACTTCACGCAACCCTGAATCTCCCTAACTTGGAGTTCTGATACCAGTTACTAAAAAAGACAATGGAAAACTTAAAATTCATTCACCTGACTCGTGTAACCCATCTTCACTTACAGGTTTTAATTCCATGCTGAGTCATCATTTCGAGAGAGAGAGAGAGAGAGTATGTGTTTTTGGCTTTATATTATGCATTGTGTGCTGAATTTAAATCAATTCGGAAGTTCTTCATGTACAATTAAAAGGATGGTTACTGATCTTACGTTACCCTGGTCATGCTCTTTGTAGGCCCTTCACCTCTTCTTGAAAAGTATAATAACCCAATTGAGTAATGCATGGTTGTTGCAAGAAAGAGTTTAGTGGGAGTAATAATTGGACCTCTCCAAGGGTACTAATGAAAATGATAATATGTTGTTAATATGTTCGAATAGTCAAACGAATACAGCTGTGATGCATTTTTCATTATGGGGCTGGCAGTTTTGTTAAATGTATTATGGAAAATCTTGGATCTTCCAATGAAAATGAAATGAATAAGATTAAAGATTAACTTAATGAGTAAATCCTTGATTTGTCAATTGCGAGAATCCAAATTTCATTAAGTGCTGAGTAGATAAATTTGAATGACATCCTTGTTTAGTTGGGTCACTCGTCTTTTAAGCATAGTCCTAGTCAATCTTTTTGACAATTCAAATCTTTCTCATAAAGTCCATTCCAATACTAACTCGCTATTTGTGGGAGCAAAATCTTTAGCCTCTACTTTTGGAGATGGTTTTTTTGACCATTAAATGCAATTGATATTCTTTGTAAATGCAGGTAATTCATTTGAGCAATATAAAAATACCTCTATATTTAGCCAGCTTCATATCTGATCTAAAACATTTAACATCAATAATAAACACCATTAAAATGGAGAATATGATCCTGTTCACTTTGTCTCGCTTCCCCAAAATCATTACTCTCTTTCTAGTTCTCTTCTTTCTAATCCAATCTTCTTTTGCCTCGGATATCGTGAAAAATGAAGCTTTGATAGAGTGTTTGCAAGAAAACAAAGTATTATGATTTATGCGTAGCTTCTCTTAAATCGGACGCCCGTAGTTCAACAGAAGATGTAAAACAGCTTGCTCGAATCATTCTCGATCTAACACTTGCCAAGTTCAAAGAGAATTTGCCACAAGTGCAGAAATTGTTCAGCAAGGCCACTGATCCATTCACCAAGCAGTGTCTTAACCTTTGTTTAGTTCAATATGGTGATGCTATAGACGACTATATTCCAACAGCAATTAAAAAGTGGGAGTTGAATGATTTTCGGTTGTCTGTGCATTATGTGGCCATTGCTCTGGACAATGTCGATACTTGCGAAGATTCATTTAGTGTCTGACCACGCAAGTCGCCAGTGACTAGTATAAATAATTATGCGCTAAATCTCAGCTTTATAGCGACAGAAATAATAAATATTCTGGATAAATAGCAAATTTATTTAAATTGTTATCTCAAGTAACAGCAAATAAATCATCTTCTTATGGATTACTCTTCTTTATTTTCTTTTACTGTCTATGGAGCTGCATAAAAAGCACAGCTTTCCCATTTTGTTACCCTTTTTACGCGTAATTTTATTATTCAACTTGGTTTGTGTGATTTTGCAGATCATGCTCTTGCAAGGAGGTTGTGTTTTTTCTTGCTTCATTACAGCCATGCTTCTTTGAGGTAGTAATGATTTGGCAGTACGAAAAATAAGTGATGTTTAGCCATAAAGTAGATGTGTTCCTATGTTTGATCAGTATATGTATTGTAATTTTAAAAAGGTACGAACAAATGAAGCCATTAAATGCTGACTAGGGGGTATGAAATTTTGTGTTCTTAAACATAGAAATGCAAGAAAATATGTGGATAATGGAAGTCCTAACACACTCAAACATAAACACTGAATAGGACCCAATTTGGTTCTTAATGTTGTGTGTTATTTGTGCAAGATAGAGAATAAAGCAACTTGACTGATGCTGATCTGATCCAATGGAGGCAATAAAATAAGTAAAAGTAAGAATATCTCATTTCCCTTTGGAAAGATTAGTTAAGAGTAGAATTAGATGAATTAATCTAGTATTTGCTAGGCGTGACTCTGCTTTGGATGGCTCGAGTCGTTTACATAGTGCTAAAATTACAGTGATATTGATGTTCTTGATATTCAAGATCATCTATATTAATGATTATTTTTCAATGGGATGCCCAAAATGACAAAATGGGAATTTTGTTATGGGACGGAGGAAGTATAACATCACTTAGATATGCTCATCCACGAGGAAGAAGTTAATTATTCAACTTTGAATTAAGCCGTCAAGTGATGTGTTCTATAATTACAAGGCCTAATTAGTTCCTAATGCTGTTTGTTGTTTGTGCATAATAGGTGAATACTAGAAATACTTAGCCTAGGATTGCAATTGTCACCATAATCTTTATGCATATGCCCACTTAGGCTACCAGAACACATGTTAATCTTTAGAATAAGATCAAATATTAAGGGCTTGTTTGGTAGAGCGGTGCGTTAAAAATGAGTTGAAAAAATTCAGCTTTTTGCTAATTAAGCGTATCAATAGAGAGTTTTTAAGTGGAGTTTTAAAAAAAATCTTAGTTTTTTTTAGCCACTCCAAATAGTAGTGTCCAAAAAGAAGCTTTGTTTTGAAAAATCTCTGTTTTTAAAACTGTGCACCAAATAAGCCCTAAATGAATCTTGTATTTGGTAATAGGTAATCTGTTTGTCCAAATCAGTGGATTTGAGTCTAAAATTATAGTGATATTGATTATCCTAATAGTTTCAGGACAAATCTCTTTTCGCGAAAATAAATCTTGTTTATTAAAGTCTAATCTTGTGTACCACCGATGATCCAACGGTTATTAGTTATTAGGGATAACGCGTAGTTGTTAAAGGCGAAAGGCGGGAGACGGGCGATACGTAGTTGGAAAAGGGCGAAAGGCGGCAAAAAGGCGAGCAAGGCGGAAAATTAAAAAAAAAATTATGAAATATTATATTTCTACTTATTATGGTATTGTAAACGTAACTTTGACCTCAAAAGTGAGAATTATAGTATATTGATGTTCAACAGAAAACAAAATTAAAAAAGATGCTTGGAATCTAGATTAAAGAAGAAGAAGAAAATTAAACAACAGGGGAGGGAGCAAAATAGAAAACGATAGAAAAACTGAAATTAAGTAGACAAAAAGAGAATGATTATAAATTAAACGAAAGAACTGGGAATAAAGAAGGAAATATAAAAAAACATGAATCGACGCAGAGAGTTCAGAGTTTGCGTAGTTGAGTTCATTGAAGAGCGTTGTCGTCGTTGGAGGGTTCTTGTCGTAGCTGCGCAGATTGCGATAAGTATTATCGACTTCTCGCTTCTTATCGTTTGGAAATTAGGGCTAGATTTTACCAAGGGCACCTCACTTACCTATATTGTCTCTCGCTTTCACTTCTATTAAACAACATACGACTTTGTCCAATAAGGTCATCGAACGACCGCCTGATTCACAAAGGCGGCCGACCCTCTAAGGCGCCAATATGGCGAGGCGGGCGGACGTATTTCACAACTATGGGCTAACGTCATGATGATGTCAGCAATGATGCATAGCCGTTGGATCATCAGTGGTACACAAAAATGGTACACGAGATTTCATCTCGTCACAAAGTCGGAAAAGGTTCTAACTTAATGAGTAAATCCTTGATTTGTTAATTGCGGAATTCAAAAATTCATTAAATGTTGAGTCGATAAATTTGAATGACATCCTTGTTTGGTCAAGCCACTTATCTTGTAGTCCTACTCAATCTGTTGACAATTCAAAACTTTCTCATAAAGTCCCTTCAGTTATTACTTCTTCTGTCCCTAAATAAATAAATGTCCATTTTCAAGAAATTATTATTCATTAACGTCTTTTTTTGGGGAAAAAAAATTGTCCCTAAATGTTCTTTTACCAATTTTTTTTCACTAGTCTCTTTTTACTTGCAAAACTAAATGTTTGGAATGAGGATTACAATATTATATATGAATTTTTGCCAATAAAATGTATAAAAAGTTGAGATTTTCATAATATCCTTTAAAATGAAATTTGGACATTCATTTAGGGATCTTTAGTCTACTTTTGAAGATGATTTTGGCCATTTAATGTTAGTGATTTCTTCATAAATGTTGGTAAATTCCTTTGAACAATATAAAAATACTTCCATCTGCTACCTCCGTCCCACCACAAGTGAGACTAACTTGTTAGGTTCGGAGATTAAGAAAAAACAGTTTTATATTAATATTGGAGGAGGGGTTGTGAGTGAAAAAGTAGGTGAGAGAATGAGTGGTAGGAATAGTAATTGGATTGTTGTTGCGAGTATGATAAGATGATCTTATTAATAAAAAATTATTAAAGCTTTGCCATTTTGGGCAGTCTCACTTGTATTGGGACGGACTGAAAAGGAAATTAGTCTCACTTGTGATGGGATGAAGTGAGTATTCTTTAGCCAGCCTCATATCTGATCTTAAGCCTCATATCTGATCTTAAACATCTATCAATAATAAACGCCGAGCCAGCCCTCATATCTGATCTAACATCAAGTAAACTTTTTGTAGTTTAATGATATTGGGTGGTCCGCGACATATGTGTCCTGGGCTTTTCAAAATGTGGAAACTTGCTAGGAATCATTTAGGAAGTCCCACCACCCATGTCACCATTGACGAGTATAAATAATTCGCGCTTAATCTCAGTCATATTGCAGAAGATATGATAACGTGTGTAATCTCAGTGATATTTCAGTACTCTTACATCACATGGATTTCATTTTCAATTAGGTTAGTGTAATTTTGCCGTTTCTGCTTTTTTTACGGAGGTGTGTATTTTGGCTAACTGCACTACAACCATGCTTTTGGGAGATAATGCTAGCTGTGTATTTGCCATGATATCGTTATTGGTTCCTAATGTTGATGGTTGTTTTTGCATGATAGATGCCGTTAAGCCCTCTAGCACTATGGCAATTTGAGTCATGCAGAGAAAATTCTGGATATGGAGATCTATATGAATAGATGCCAAAAGAAGTTTTTCTTCATCAGAAAAGCTACATTCAGATGATTTTGTCGAGGTTTGGCATGTCTACTACGATGCCTAAAGATACTCCTAGTGTAGTGAATGTACATTTGTCTGTTGCGTTTGCACCTAAGTTTGCGGTGGAGGAAGAGTACATGTGTTGAGTACCCTATACTATTGTGGTTGGTAGTTTGATGTACACCATGGTATGCATAAGACTTGGTCTTGCACAGGCAATTTTTTTTTTTTTTTTTTTTTGCAAAAATAAAATTGTATTTAATTATTGATCTCAACATGAGATTTAGTGGAGGTCCTAGGGTTCGACTCCCTTGGGGTTGGGGAGCAAGTGGAGAATCTTGTTTCGTTTGTAAGTTTGTACATCGTTTCTTATATGTAATAGGCTCTCTAAGAGATTATGTAATAGATTAGGGATCTATGTAATTTTGTACATCGTTTTTACATCAATAATAAGCCATGAAAATGGAAAATATGATCATATTCGCTTTGTGTCACTTCCCAAAAGTCATCAATCTCTTTCTTGTTCTCTTCTTTGCATTCCAATCTTCTTTTGCCTCGATGATGGTAAAAGATGAAACTTTAATAGAGAATGTTTGCACTAAATGCCTCTTGGCCTAGCGGTATCCGGGTGTGTGCGTAGAGTCCTCCCTTAGGGAGAGGACGATGACAATTTCCATAAATGAAACCAACTTTCTAAAAAAAAAAAAAAAAATAGAGAATGTTTGCAAGAAAAGAAAGTATTATGGTTATGCATAATTTCTCTTAAATCATGTCCATAATTTTACAGTTTTACAGGAAAGGCAAAACAATTTGCTTAAAGAGAATTTGCCACAAGTGCAAAAATGTTTGCATATTGAAGAAGTTTTTGCATGAGCTAAGACAGTCTTCGAAGCAGTGGTATAAGCTTTTATAGACAGTGAATCGATACATGATTATTGTGTCTACTATAACAAGGTACTCCCTCCGTTTCATAATACATGACGTTTTATGAGCAATTTTTTGTTCCAAAATATTTGACGTTTTACTATTACCAAGAAAGAATTACTCTTGTTTACCTATTATACTCTTATTCATTAATTGTGAACTATTTCTTGTATAAGCATTTAAATGCCTAGATAATTGGATACTTTTAGGGGCAAATATGTCTTTTTAATATGGATTAATTGCATTTCTTAATATGTGTGAAGAAGCCTAAAACGACATGTATTATGAAACGGAGGGAGTAACAAATGGTTCATTCATTTCTCTTTATCTTAAATGTAGATGATATGTTAATACCTGCAGAGTAGAAATCTAATATTCAAATGTTGAAAGTTCTCTTGAGCGTTGAATTTGAGGTGAAGGATTTGGAGGCTGGAATGTAAATACCAGTATGGAATCCACGTGGATAGAAGCGAAAATAATATATACGTATATTGTTTTGGTCACAGAAGAGTTACATCAATGTCGCTTGTTTGATTATTATTTTTAAACAATTTGATTGAAGTTTGATCAATATTTAATGATAATTTAATTATGTACATGAAATGTTAAAAATGTATTTGATTCTCTACTAACATTAATATTTGATTCTCTACTAACATTAATATCATAATAATTTTCACAATATAATGAAAATAGTTAAATTTGAGTGTGGTTAAAAATAAATTAAGTTGACTAGTGTTCTAAAAGACGTCCGTCTAGGCCCCATCTAGGCGCTAGGCGTTCATGAAACGTCTAAGTCCCGCTTAGGATATTATAACTATTTCTGAATTTTCGGCCTCGCCTAAGTTCCGTCCCCCGCCTAGGCGCTAGGCGCTAGGCACTAGCGTTTTTTAGTTTTTTAGAACCTTGAAGTTGACTAAGAAATAAAACATAAGATATTTTTTATGGGACGGAATAAGAGTACCGTATTCAACGCAACTCAAGATCTTGATGCCATTCAAATTTAAGCATGTCCAATTTGAACTCCTTGGCTCGATTCGACTTAAATTGGTCGGTATATTTTTTTTTTCCCCTAAAATAAGTACTCCCTCCGCCCCACCTCACTTGACACCCATTAGGTGGGCACAATAACTAAGGAAAAATAATAAAATAAAGAAAATGTGTGGTGGAAAATGAAGAGAGAGAATGAGTGGGGTAAATAGTAGTGCTGGTTGAATAAATTGAGTGGTGAAAAATGAAGAGAGGGAATGCGTGGTGGGGTAGAGTGAATATAAGATTATAAAAAGTAGGCTATTTTGGAAAGTGTCAATTGAGCTGGGACGGACCAAAATGAAAATAAATGTCAAGTGATCTGGGAAGGAGGGAGTATACTTTATGTTTAAAAAACTCTCAAATGATTTGTTTACATGTTTTCTTCTTCATACTATGCATTGAATTTTAAAAATATGTACAAAAAAATGACACATCTCCAACTTAAACACCAAAGCAATATCCCCTCAACATATAAAAAAAGAATCCTCCTAGCTGCCCAAAAAGTAAATTAAATTTTTTTTCAACATATAAAAATATGAAATTAAATTAATACGCATGGTACATTATTAATATTAATTAATTTCATTTTCTTATATTGATGTTGACCTGACAAATTTTTCATATAGACACTTGTAGAGTTGCAGGACACAATGGTCGGTAGACTTTTCCTTACAAAACTACTTTAAGAAGAGTTGCAATCTCCACCCATGAGATTTAACTGCCTTATTTATCGTTCCCCTATTTTTGTAGAATGACCGAGCGATCCCTGTATTTTGTAATATTTTTTCAACATTCATTAAGAAAGTAGGAGGTAATGATGCGAGCTACGGGTTTGTTTTTCAACACTCTACTTTCTTCGGGATTGGCATTTTAAGTACATTGGCTTATGGTTCTTTCGTAAAGAAAAATCCTATAAACTTCTTTTAGTTGGTGTTTGAGGTGTAAAAAAAAAACCCGACCTGAGCTTAATTGAGACTAAATGGGAGATCGCGATCCACAAATTCAAAAATTTCAGTGATATTACAAAGAAAGTTTGACAAATCAGATTGAATATATTTATGTTGGCCTAATAGTGTAGTCTAAATATTTTGTAAAACTCCAATAAAGTAAAAGTGCATCCTTATATGTACATTAATACTTAGAGACATTTATGATCACAGGCACAAACACAAACCATGAGACCAGCTTAAACTTGAATATATTTTATATAAACGAACTTATTCATGAGTTGAAACTCAAACTATATGCTATATACTTACAAGCAAGAGTCGGTTCAAATCATATTGTCCTAACCAAGCCTTATTTAAAAAGATTGCAGATCACCATGTTGAAACTGACTCTCAACTTGTAACTAACATCTTGTGCAGGGGAAAGGAAGTTCAGGCGCAAGACCATCTGCTCGCCTCTGATTGTCTTGCTCTCTTTCTACAATTTAGAAGTTTATGGCTCTCTTTTGCGTATTGGGAAGCAAACAGCATGGCAGATGTGTAAGCTAAGATTGCGGCATCCTCATCATCGTTAAATTTTGTTTATCATCCCGCCGTTGGTTTACCTTAGCTTATCTAAGGATGTAATGGGGTTTAGGATGACTAGAACTGTTACTCATTTTGCTCAACAAACTTGGTGTGTAAAATAACTCTTGTGGCTAAAAAAAACAAGGGTGACTCAAGCTTACAATATGTAAACCTTTTGGAAGTATTTGCAATTGACTCAAACCTCAAGGATGAGAACTGATTTTATTAATTTTAAGAAATAGCCCATGATTAGAAGATACTCAAACAAATGAATATTTTGAAAAGAGCTTAAAAAAAAAATATCCCAATGTCATTCTCTGTGGTCCCGCAAGAACATCACATTTTTAAATAAAGTATTAGGGGGAAAAAACAAAATAAAACAAACGTTTTTTATTATCTGTCCCTTTTGAAAATTTAAAACCCAAGGCTCCTACCATAAAGCAAGTTAAGAGTGGAGGACCTAACTAACTAAGTTGGATATCTGGATTTATTATTTGTATCAACACAATATTGTAAAAAGATGAAAATTTGTGTGAGACATTTCACACGTGAGACGGATATAGTTTGCCCCTCTATAGGGGTGGGGCAAACCCATTTTTTCTCTCATCGAGATCTGTCTCATGTATGAGACTGTTTCACAAAATACTTCCCCAAATAATAATAACAAAGCTAAGTTGATTAAAAAAAGTTGAAAATGTGAACAGAAAAGTAGGAATATATGAACAAACCTCAATATTAGATAAGCTATAGTTTTTCAAAAGCACTCTATTTTGGGGGTCAACCATTGCAATCAATCTTTTTAACCTCTTTCATTTTAAGTATTCTATGCAACTCAAAATGAATATTTTTTTTGTCCTTTTGAAGAAATTTAAGAAATTCAACATTTTATAGTAATAACAAAGGTGTATGTAAATCATTGCTATCTATTTCCTAAATTTTTTATTTTGTAAGTATAAAATGAATAGAGAAAAAATTGATAAAAAATATTTAGAGACAAATTTTTACGAAAAATTCATTTATTTTGAAATATTTTTTTATTTTAAAAATAGTCATTCATTTCGGATAGAAGAAGTAATTTTTTTTCTAAAGCTCTCTATTTATAAGTCATTATTGCGCTCTATTTGTAAGTCGTTATTGCACTCAATATATTTGTACCTAAGTACAAATAATACAAAAGAATAAACAAAAATGTGAATGTTAAGAATATATTTAACGAAAAAATGTGTGATAAAATATTAAGAGAAAAAGAAAACAAAAACATTTATGTAAATATTACATTTTTTTCAAATATCAGCATTCGCATGACTTTTTTCCCTCCACTCCGCCTCTTCAACGACATGTCTTCTCAATTCCAAGTCCATTTAAGTATGTAATTTTTCAGCATACTAAACAAAACATTTGCTTGGCGTTAAAAAAATGCATTTTTCTTTCTTTCAAAAAGTAATCTATTTCAAAAGTAATTATTATATAATTTTAATAAGACACAATTAATATAAGTTATATCAAAATGGTGTATTACATGTAGGGATGGCAACGGGTCGGGTTTCGCCAAAACCGAACCCGACCTTAACCTTAAAGAGGTCGTCCCGACCCCGACCCCGACCCGAAGTGTATAAATATCTAATTTCTCAGCTCATATTTGCTTAGGCTCAATCTCTGTTTAAGCCTAAATTTGAACCAGTTGTATAAATTAGTCTTAAATCATCAAACCTCACCCACAAACAACTATAAAAATAAATTGCAAAACACTTATAATATGGTTAACTAACATAATATGTTAACTTTGTACATAAGGGTACGTGTCGGGTTGGATCACTGTGGGTCAACATCAAAACCCGAACCCGACCCTAACCCGCTCGGGTCATGAAAATTACAACCCGAACCCTACTTTTTCGGGGCGGATCGCCTTCGGGTTCGGGCGAATTGCCACCCCTAATTACATGTAATATTTGTCACCTACAAAGTCATGCAATAGTTACTACTTTCATCTGGCACTTGGTTTGATCAAATAACAGTGTTGATATTTTTATAGCTATAACTAAAAATAATTATTGTGAAGGAAATAGTGCGAACGGATACTTAGTTAAAGCCGAATGCGCACTGATATATTAGGGGTCAAAATTCAAGAACCCATCCTTGTCATTAAGTCCGGCGGACCCCATGCGTTGAAGGTTGAAGCCGACCCTTCCCTCCCCAAAGTGAGTCCAAATACTCTGTATCATTTGTGTGCCACTCGGCGTATAATTGTTAAAAATAGTATTATTGTAATATTATGCAAACATGTGAACGGTTAGATTAAAAATGATACATGAAGTGGCACATAAAAGTGGTACAGGAGATCTCGACTCCCCCAAAATCCAATGAAGTGACTCTAATCTAATCAGAGCCATTAAGTGGATGGAGCTAACCGTCGATCGGTGGAGCGGTTCGAAATCTTTCTGATACGCCCACTACGTGTCCTTTGCTTTCATTTTCAATTTCAATGTCTTAGTTTGCGTATTACACAGTTCCATTGATCCTTTCAACTTTCAAATCCCTCAATTTTTTAATCCCAAATGGTTGTTAGTACTTAGTGCTCACCCATTGCCTACTTCTTCATACCCATTTCTTGTTTCTCTCAGAATTTCACACACACACACACACACACACACACACACACACTAGTCTATCTCTCTCATCTTGAAAAAAAAAAAATCTTGATTTTTAGCATCTGGGTGTTTCTTGATTTGATTAATTTGAACTGGGTTTGAATTGAAAATTGAAATGGAGGAAAAGTATGAGCCATTGAAAGAGCTTGGGTCTGGGAATTTTGGAGTGGCAAGGTTGGTAAGAGATAAGAAGACTAAAGAGTTGCTTGCTGTCAAATACATTGAAAGAGGGAAAAAGGTAGCTTTTTTTAGTCAAATGATAGTTGACTTGTTTGGTTCAATTTCACTATGAATTAATTTAATGCTGAATTGGGTATGTTGTTGTTGTTGTCTTTGAGTTTGATTTAATTTTTCCAGCTTGAATTTTTTGTTCAAGTTGTAATCTATTAAGGTTTATATTCTTGGAATTTGGGCATTTTTTTTTTTGAAAAAAATCAACGGAATTAATACTTTACTTTGACTGGACTGTGTTTGATGTTAGTTTGAATATGAATTTTAGGCAAAATTTTGGAATAGGTATTGAGGAAGGGTTTTCAAATGGAAATCTTTGCATTTGGCAATTGTTTGAGCTTGTTAATTTCTCTTCAAAATTTGATTTTTCTCTTTTGTGATTTCCCAGTTTTTAGCTATAATTTGATTTATCCTTGGCTGGGAAAAGATAACTCCATAGTCTCTGGCCTACTCTCTCTCTCCCTCTACGTGTATTTATATATAAACTGAATTTTCTGTATTGAAAGTGAAGTTTTTTCTTCATTTTTCTTCATATTGTTGTTTATCTGGTTCTTGTTTCAGATAGATGAGAATGTTCAACGAGAAATCATAAATCACAGATCATTAAGGCATCCAAACATTGTCAGGTTCAAGGAGGTAATTTGATTCCTCATCCAAAATTTAATGTTTTCCTAGGATCAAACTGCTCTCCCTATGATCAAAAATGCGTATAAGATAACATTCTTGCTTCCAGGTCTTGTTGACTCCGACACAATTAGCCATAGTTATGGAATATGCAGCTGGTGGTGAACTCTTTGCCAAGATATGTAGTGCTGGTAGATTCAGTGAAGACGAGGTTAGAGATTGAATAAATCTCACTTTTTAACTTACTCGATTAATTGTTTAATCTCTTTTTAACTTACTTATTTGAATGATTTCTCTTCAACAACAGGCACGGTTTTTCTTCCAGCAGCTAGTATCTGGAGTGAGCTACTGCCATTCCATGGTATTATGATTTCACAACTTAACCATATCCTACCTCCGTCCCAAAATGATCTTCCTACTTTTTTCGCTGTTATTACGAAGGAACTTTAAGCAACAATTTGAGATTGATTTAGTTGTCCTCATGAAAATTTAAAACTTGTTATTGATAGTAATGCTGATGGTGTATCAATAACAAGTTTTTGATTTTCATTAGTATTATCAAATCAATCTAAAATTATTGCTCAACATTCCTTCCTAGTAACGGCAAAAAAAGTATGAAGATCATTTTGGTACGGAGGGAGTATATATGTGTATATAGACACAAGCACACAAAATATTTTTTCCAAGAAAAAAACTGGTTTCTAGGCTTTAAAATCCTTCCTTTATGTATTAAAAACTGGTGCCAATGCTTAACAAACCAGTTTCGATGTTATGTAAACTAGTTTTTCCACAGTGTTGAGAAAAGTTTCATAAGACTTGCTCATATATACTCCCTCCGTCCAACCCGAACTAGGATATTTTGCCATTTTGGGCGTCCCACCCGAAATAGGACATCCCAAAATAGAAAGTTTTATCACTTTTTTTATTAATGGGACCCACTTGTCATACTCACAACAACTTTTCACTTACTATTCCCTACTGACTTTCTCTCTCCTTCATACTCACAATCACAACACCTACTTTTTAAACCACTTTTCCAATAAAATATTAGTATTCCTTAATTCCTGTGTTGGGACCAAGAATCATATTTCGGGTTGGACAAAGGGAGTATATTTTATTAACTTTTATCCGTTTCATGCTTATATTCTTAATCCTCTTATGTCGACCCCAGGAAATTTGTCACAGAGACTTGAAACTTGAGAACACGCTTTTAGATGGAAGTCCAAGTCCTCGCCTCAAAATCTGTGACTTCGGTTATTCAAAGGTTAGTGGTGTTTAAGTTGAGTAGTTATCTAATTGTTAATTTCCTACTTGTACGAATCTCTTGAAGGGGGCTCATTTCGTTTCTACATCGACTGGTTTTGCAGTCCGGCTTGTTACATTCACAACCAAAATCGACAGTTGGTACACCAGCATACATTGCCCCAGAAGTGCTGTCCCGAAAGGAATATGATGGAAAGGTATTTATCTGACCCTTTGTTTTTTGTTTGAGCAGTCTACGTAATCCATATTAAGTCGAACACACACAATTCATGGAACTTGAGAAAAAGAGGAAATACTCCCTCCGTCCCATAACAACTAGCACAAAATTCCTTTTTGGGTGTCCTATTGGTAACTCCCACTTCCAAAAATGTCCAACTTTTTTTTGTTTTTTTATTCACCCTACCCCACTTGCATACTCACACACTTAAATTGTGGGTCCCACCATAGTTATTAAAGGCCCAAGGCGCACCAAGGCGCAAAAGGTGTGCCCGGAGCCTAGGCGCGCTTTTGATAACTATGGTGCGTCCCATAGTTATTAAAAGCCCAAAGCGCACCAAGGCGCAAAAGGTGTGCCCGGAGCCTAAGCGCACCTAGGCGCGCTTTTGATAACTATGGGTCCCACTGTCAAATTATGATACTCAGTACCATTTCCCACTCACAATACTTTTGAAAATATATACTCTCTTCTTAATTCATGTGTCCGATAAAAATGGTGCAAGTTGTTCTTGGGACGGAGGGAGTAGGAGTGACTGTTTAGTGTCTCTTTCTCATGTTTTTTTTTTTTTTTTTTTTTTTTTTGTTCAACCTAAAGTTCTCAATGAACCAGAAGTATCCTCTGTTTTATGAAGTTTTTGTTTCAGTCTTGACATCTGTTTACATGATAGTACTCCTTATATAACTTTAAAAGGCCGGTCTGAACCTTTAGAGATTTTACTTTCTTGCACAATCTACTTTCCTTCCAGTATATACACTTCTGCAAGTTTGAAGTTTTTTAGACGCATCTTTTATTAGTAGAGGAGTGGTTCTTCTTCGACTATCTTCACTTTTTATATGGTTTAAACTGAAATAAGAGCTGAATCCTTGGCAATCTTCAATGATCATCCACATTTCATTGTTGATTTTCAAGAATCGGCTTGAATCCCACAATTTAAGATGTTCTCAGAATATTAGTTTCTGGGAACTGCTTAATCTTTTGGAATAGTTATTGAGATGAATACTCCCTCCGTCCCACAATAAATGTTGCATTCGACTTATCAACGTTTTTAAAGAATGTGCGTTACATGTGTGTACATTGTTTGTACCATGGTGAAATTGCACCAAGCCTATTTCCTTATTTAGAAACATGACATTTATTTTGGGACGGACCAAAAAGGAAAGCGCAACATTTATTACGGGACGGGGGAAGTATTAAACATCATTCGTTAAGAATCACTTTGGCAGCTGTCATTTCTGTCTCGTTATTCTTTACTCGCTAAACTTTACCGCCTAAATTAGTATTGAACGTCTGTCTAACTTTGAGTTAACGCTCCAAAGGAAAGAAAAAAAAAGACCCTTTGGCACGGATACATTTCTATTTAGGTACATGCCAACTTTCTTCATGCCTTATTTTCTTGTCATAATCTAAAGTTCATTAGTTTTAGATTGCAGATGTGTGGTCATGTGGCGTGACTCTGTACGTTATGTTGGTGGGAGCATACCCTTTTGAAGACCCTGAAGATCCTAGGAATTTCCGCAAAACAATTGGGGTGAGTTGTCATGGAAAAAAAATCATTTTATTTCCGACAAACATTCTTCTTTTTGTCCTGTATATTCATTGTTCTGTTTTTAATATGACAACGTAATTGAACTATTCTTGTTCTTGGCAGAGAATAATGAGTGTTCAGTACTCTATACCAGATTATGTTCGAGTTTCTGCTGATTGCAGACACCTTCTCTCTCATATCTTCGTTGCAAATCCCTCAAAGGTTCTTCCTCTCCTAATTTTCTTTAGCATTATACCCCTCCACTTAAATGATTGTATGTTTTTCAATTCCGTATTCATCCAGTGTACTTTCAAGTGTGTTTCACTTTTAATATCATACTTTTTTTCCTTCAAAAAATGCTACTCTAGTTTGGAAAATGTATCATTTTAACCCCAAAATTGCGGATAGAGGGCTAGAGGCACGGATTTGTCACGGATATGGGGCAAAATAGTATATTTTCCGAAGTACAGTGGTATCTTAGAAAAAAACAAAAAAGTATAATGGTAAAAGTAAAACACCCTTCAAAGTACAATGGATGAAAATTAAATAAGTTCGATTTATTTTCTGGTGAAGTTACCAAATCCTCTCTCTTTCGATCATCATATTCTATTTTACACTTGCTATTTGGATGTAAATAAAATTCTGAAGTGCTTAAAATCTAGTTTATCTTTTTCAAGAAGGGAATAATTACAATAACATGGAACGTAAAAAATGGACACACATTTAGGGACGGAGGGAATAATATTTTGTTACCGCATTAACATGATTGCTAAAACTATCCTTTTTCTTCTTGAAGAGGATCACCCTCCCGGAAATAAAGAAACATCCGTGGTTCCTCAAAAACTTACCAAAGGAGCTTGCGGAAGCTTCGAAAACAAGCAACAAAGATGTTCAACATCTTCAGAGTGTTGATGAAATAATGCGGATTATACAAGAGGCAAAAAATCCTGGGGAAGGAGGGTCCAAGACAGAGGACCATCTTGGGACGGGTTCTTTGGATCCTGATGATGATGACGAGATTGACTTGGAGAATGAGATTGACGAAAGCGGGGAATTCAATCAATTCATGCCCCCTGTTTGAGAAGGTAAAAAGTGTGTGTTTATAAGCTTTTCGTGTGTTGTTGCTTATGCAAAGTTTGAGTATTTTTAATTTTTCGATTTTTCTTCTTGATCTTGTACCTTTTTCTGGTAAATGCTATTTATACCTTCTTTTACTCTTGTTAGTTGTAGATAGAGATGAATAAGATTACTGTAACAGAGTACTAAACTTGCCTCGTTTCTCGAGATTAATATGAGTTGATTTTGTCGGTCTTTACGGCATGCTCTTCAAGGATAAGTGGTAACTGGTAACGTCCAAAATGATCTTCACACTTTTTTCGCCGAAGGAATTTTGAGCAATGATTTTAGGTTGATTTAATTATCCTAACGAAAATCTAAAACTTGTTATTGTATTGTTGATGGTGTGTCAATAACAAGTCCTAGATTTTCATTAGTACAATTGAGTCAACCTAAAATTATTTTCGTAGTAATGGCGAAAAAAGTATGAAGATCATTTTGGAACGGAGGGAGTATAACTTAAGCTATTACACTAGTGACACTTGAAAGAAGAGTGAAATTTACCGATTGAACTCGTGACATTCCATGTAGAAAGGTATACCTGATACCGCTTGAGCAAGATGATCTAGGGCTGTGCAGAGAAAACCGAAAACCGACTCGTACCGACAAAAACAGAACAAACCGAGCCGATTAAAACCGATCCCGACTCTTGTCTATAGGACACGGTTTGGTTTTATAAATAAACCGATAAATCGGTACCGGTTTCGGATGTAACCTAAGTAAACCGAATTAGCTACCGAACCGAACCGAAAACCAATACTACGTCGTTTTGTTATTCAGCATATATACATATTTCCCAATACTACGTTCATAGATTAAGCAGATGGAGGTAGGGCTGTGGACTTTTTATTTTTTGATCCCAAAATGGACTTTTTATTCAGCCCAAACAGGCCCAATTAAGCCCAATAGTATTAATCACCAAGAAACCGACACCTACCGATACCAATCATACCGAGCACGAAAAACCGACCATACCGATGCCGACCATAAACCGAAGGTGATGGTTTTTGTTATTCAGAAACCGACTAATTCGGTTCAGTGGCGGTTTTGGCAAAAAACCGAGCTGAACCGAGCCGAGCTCACCCCTAAGATGATCATATCATTCTCCATTATTGTATTTATACTTGATATATGGTGCTGGTTACCTCAAAATAATTAAGTGGTTCAATAGTATATTTTGAAAATTTAAGTTCATATCACCAAATTGACTCTACTCTTCATTAAACATTTCATGTAAAACTTGTTTTTACATCTTAATGTAAAACACGTTTTAAGACATGAAAACAAGTTTTACAATAAAGCGAGTGTAAAACAAGTTTTTTCTCGAGATTTTCACTTAATAAACAGTTTTTAGTTTTGCTGGAAAAAAAAAGAGAGATTGATTTGTAAGTGATGGGACAATCTTTTCCAAATTTTATATCTGGCATGTAATATGAACAAAGATTGATTTGTAAAAGTGCAATATACAAACAAGTTTCATTAAGCAACCCAGAGATACATTTAGCAAAAAAAATAAAATAAAAAAAATCATGGGAAGAATTTGTCACTTATCAAAAACAAATTTTAACACAAATAATTATTTGAACCAGAGACAAATTAAGGTAGAGAACAATCAATATATATATAATGTCTATTTATCTAGAAAAGAAATTATGTCTACTGCAATGCTACTGACATTAAGCGCGTAATTATTTATACCAGTCAACGGTGATTTGCGCGGTCCATCATTACACGAGTCCTCGCAAGTCTCGACATTTTCATGAGCCCAGGACGTATATGTCGCCGACTGACTAAAATTATTTAAAGCCAAGTTCTTCATTGCTGCTGGAATTAAGTCTTCTATAGCATCACCATATTGTGTTAAACAAAGGCTAAGACATTGCTTGGTTGATGGATCAGTTGGCTTGCCTAATATTTTCGGCACTTGCTCTAAATTCTCCTTCAACTTGGCAAGCGTAACGTCGAGAATGATTCGAGCAAGCTGTTTTAAATTTGCTGTTGAACTACGAGGATCTGATTTGAGCGACGCTACGCATAAATTATAATACTGTGTCTGCTTGCAAGCTTTCTCTAATAAACCTTCATCTTTGGCAATCATCGAGGCGAAACAAGAAGATTGGATTACAAACAAGAGAACTAGAAAGAGCTTGATGATCATTTTCATGGTGTTTATTATTTGATGATTGATGTTATAGAAAATAGACATGAGCCTATATATATATATATATATGATGGTGGTGTAATTTTATAGAAAGGAAATTGCCTGCATTTATTAAGAAAATCAAATAATATTCAATGGTCAAATTAAAATCCTCTCCAAAAGTAGAAAACTACATATTTTGCTACCTTAAATAACTGAAGAATAATACTAGGGGCACTAAAAAGTCACAAAAACTAGCTCACAAAATTCTAGGTTTAATGATGTTATTGGTGTTTTAAACTAGAGTGTAACGGGTCCATTATCGATGCAACCGATAAAATATCGTCACCTCATTTTGTGAGCAAGATTTTGTGACCTTATTTTGTCTCCTAGCATTGCTCATAAACTGAATGGACTTTATGACAAAGTTTTGACTTATTAGTCTAAATCTCGCAATTAACAAGTTAAAGATTTACACAATAAGTTGGAATCTTTACCTAAGTTGTGACCATCCATAATACATTAAGTAGAATTTTGTAAAGATATACTCCCTCCGTCCTATTTGAAATTGCAAAATGTTGACAATAATTATCAACTTAATTTTACCACAAAATTTTGGGGGAAAACTTAAAAAAAGACTGGTTTTGGAACTAGGTATGTAAGTCGGCTTCTTTAAGAACCGGTTCACAAAACAATTCCACGCACCTTTGTTGTAAACCGTGAAAAACAACTTTTCTTCTTTACCGTTTCTTCTTTCTCTCTTCCTCTCTCTCTCTCTCTCTCTCTCTCTCTCTCTCTCTCTCTCAAACCTAACCAGTGAAAACTACTGTCGTAAGTTCGTCGTATGGTCGTCAATTTCTCTCGATTTTAAAGCGATTTTTGATTGTCGTTGTTCGTTCGTTAATTTCGCTCTATTTGAAGCAAACTACAGCTTGATTTAAAGCAGAATGAGGATGAAATCAATAGTGAAGCCTACAACAAAGAGATCTGTATTGAAGAATAAGAGGGGCGTGATGGAGGTGTGTGTTGATTTCATGTTTTTTTTCCGCTTGATTCTCAGTCTATTTTGTTCGCTTATTGTGTTGATTTCAAACATTTTTGTTCGGTTTTTGTGATGCTTGATTAGGTATTTTGAGTTTGGTACTTGTTACTCAGTGATTTAAACATAAAAGGAGTCTTTTGTTGAATAAAATTGAAGACTTTCCGGCAATCAAACATGATCACATTGACAAGTTTTTGGGAGCAAAGACAACGAGGAGAAGAAGAGGAAGAAAGCTGGTAGTTCGAATGCAACATATGTCAGCAAACTAGGTCTAGAAAGGGTGTTAGTCAGTGAAATTGTAACTTGTTGTTTTGAAATCGAAACTTGTTGTTTTAAGTTATTAACTTGATGTTTTTTATGTCTAAACATGCGTATTCGGTTGTATTGAAAGTTCATGTTCAAACTGCTAATATCAAGTTTGTTTATTAAAACACAAAGTTATACTATTAAAATACCAAGTATATATCTGATACAACATACTTTTGATTAACCACCAAGTGCACTAATAAAACATCAAGTTACTGTACTAAAACATAAAGTTACAATACTAAAACACCAAGTTACTATACTAAAACAACACCAAGTTATATTATAAGCTGATGTTTAAAAAGCTTATTTCAATAAAAATGCATGGTTATATAATATCAAGTTTTCTTGTTAAAAAACCAAGTTACATTACAAAAACACCAAGTATATATCTGATACAACATAACTTGATTATCCACCAGGTTGCACTAATAAAATAAAAGGTTACTGTAGTAAAATATCACGTTACAATACCAAAACACCAAGTTACTATATTAAAACAACAAGTTACACCAAATCAATTCCATTTCAATTTGAGCAGCTTGAACATCTCCATTTCAATTTGAGCAGCAAACGACTACAGGATTCAAATTAAGTGTAGATTTGGTGTTTTTGAGTCAAATGAAGATATCCATCTCTTCAAATTGATCTTCATTGTCTTTTTCAATCTCACTCTCCTCTGGTTCAATGACATTGTGATCTACTATCTCCATCTCCATATCCATCTTCTATAAGGAGAAAATCAATTTCAATTAGATCAGTTAGAGAATTCGAATGTCAATTTCAATTTCAAATAAAAAAAAATGTGATAATTGATGAACAAACTTGTAAAGATTCATACCTTTTCAATCGTTTTTTTTAAGCTCATCTCGTCTGCAATGGCGGTAGAGAGATGGAGAGAGAGAAAAAGAGAGAGATTGCGGAAGAAGGGAACAGTCGGCGGCTACTAGTGTTTTTCACGTTTTATGCCCTAATTTTGTTAATGAGCGAGATGTTGGACCGAACCGGTTTAAAAAAGGTTGAAGTTTGGTTCATTATTGCTTGTCAAAACCGGTCTTTTTTTAACATTAGGGGGAAACTAGTTTCCCCCAAAACCAACTCTAATTTTACTTGACCAAGAGATTATAGAAAATTTGATAATCTTAATAAAAACTTAAAAATTGTTATTGATTCACCATTACAAATAGTATCAATAATAATTTTTAAATTTTAATTTAAGATTATCAAATATTCATATATTTTCAGTCAAAATATAATTATGTTGACCATTTTAGTCAACGTTTTGCAATTTTAAATGGGACGAAGGGAGTAGTATAGTAAAGAAGATCCAAGATTCCGTTAATCTTTTAGTTTTTACTACAAAGATTACTTCATTTCATTTAAGACAATTATTTATTAACGGTCTTTCTAAGGGCACACGTTAAGAATTAGAGCCGGTCTCCCATTTTGTTCTCATGGATGAGAACAGTTGCAATTAGGAGCAATTTTGCGCGAGCACAGGATCCCGACCCGTGCTTCACCCACAATCTGCCACATGGCAGCGACCCATAACCCGCGATGAAAAAAAAAAATAAAAAAATCCAAAAATAAAATAAAATAAGAAGACAGACTTTGGTATTACACTTCTTACAATACCCACGTCTTGTATAATCAACTCCAAAAAATCCAGAAACATGATTTACAGTCATGATTAGTACAAGCTTCAGCTTCTTCATTCATTCATCCAAACAAAGCAAAGTAGGAATACATTACAATGTCCCAAGAAGTAAGAGCGCACACGAGCGCCTCAGTCGAGGTGCGCCATAAGTCAGCAAACATCCAACACTTCCACCATATATTAGCATCCGCGGTAGGTCCAGGAGTAATAAACAATGGGTGCATATACCAAAAAAAAAAAAAAAAAAAAAATGTCAATGCTACTTGGTAAATGGGTGCACTTTATGTATAGGTATCAGAAAAACATGAATATATATATATATATATCTAAAAAATAATTATTATTTTTTTTTTAAAAAAAAGTGGGAAATCATTTGTTGTACCTGCACCAACTGTGAATAGGGTAGATCCTCCCCCAATTAGCATCCTTGTTCATGGCAAAACCCCTAACAAGTAGCTGCAAAAGGAAAATGGCAATGCTATTTAGACAAGATGCCTATGCATTACAAGGCTACTTATTTGCTATATGCCCATTTTTTCTCGTAATTTTTACTAGCATACTCCCTCCGTCCCAAAATGATCTTCTCATTTGCCATTTCTCATTGTCCCATAAAGTTCTTCACATTTCTACATTTTAGGCTTAAACAAAGCATGACTAGTGAAGCAAGTGTTCACATCTTTAAAAAGTTTGAATAGTCAAACGCGAAGATCATTTTGGGACGGAGGGAGTATAATGTTAATTTCTCTATGGGAAAAACTCATATTTTGGTCACCTAAAAATAACTGCTTTTCAAATGTTCTCGCTAATGTTTTTTATTTTGCAATGTTCTCACCTATGTACCAATTTTTTGTAATGTCGTCACTCCCTTGAAAGAGCGGTCAAGCTTTTAACGAACTTTAATGAGATAGTAGATGACATATATGCCCAAATCAAGCACCGTCGTCACCAACAACACAGTCTGCACACACGCCATCCAGAAAAACACGCAGACACATAAGTGGAAGACGGCGGTAGACAATGGGGGAATCGCAGGTGGAAATGAAGAGGGCAGGAGAAGTGGGTGCAGAGATGGGGAAACAGGCGACGGGTAGGGTGGAAGGAGGCGGTGGAGGATGGGGGAACCGCGGGTGGAGAGGAAGAGGGAAGGGAGAAGTGGGTGTTGGGAAGGGGAAAGGGGCGACGGGATTAGGGAAGAAGGGGAAGGGGATTGTGGGAACTGCAATTAAAAAGTTTACCATTAAATTCAGGTTAACTTCATTGTTAGATCCGTTATCTTTATTAACAGGCGTTAGTCAAGTGCCATCACGTGACTAACAATTGACAGCTTTATCAAGAGAGTGAGGACATTGCAAAAAATTGGTAATTGAATGAGGACATTGAAAAATAATAAACATCAGTGAGAACATTTGAAAACAGGTATACTTTAAGTGACCAAAATAGGGGTTTTGCCTTTCTCTATGCTACAATGAATTTTCTCATATTTCAAAACTCAATGTAAAAAGACGATTATTAGATCAGGCCGGCCACTACAAAAATAGGATGCAGCTTGTAATGTTAGGGTTTTGATTTCACGAGCAATTGCCTCGTCCAGGGCAAACATGAAACATCCACTCCATTTTTATCTGTACAATTGTTGGATGAATAGATCCTTTAGTGTATAATACGGATACACTATACTCCCTCCGTCCCACCCGAATTAGGATTTTTGAGTTGGGCACGGGGATTAAGGAAAAATTGTTAGTGGAGTAGGTGTTGTGAATATGAAAAGTGAAGTAGGAGAGAGAAAGTGGGGTAGAGAATAATGAGTGGAAAATTGTTGTGAGTGTGAATGTGGGTCCCATTAAATAAAACACTTCCATTTTTGGGTTGTCCTAATTCGAATGGGACACCCAAAATGGAAAATTGTCCTAATTCAAGTGGGACGGAGGGAGTATATGAGAATAGACATACAAAGATACTCCTTCCGTCCCGGAATGAAATGTCACAGTTGAAAAGTCAAGGTTTTAAAGTTTTTTTTTTTTTTTTTTTTTTTTTTATGTTTCCTTAAATACCCCATCTCTTTTGGTGTAGTATACTCTTACAAAGACGCACAACTATATTCCTTTAAGAAAGGGTAGCCTAGTGAGTCACCAAACATAACATCCTATTTTTAGCAATGCGACATTTTCTTTGTGACAAACCACAATAAAAAGTGTGACAATTATTCCAGGACAAATGGGGTAACAAAATTGCCAGCCCAGAAATAGAAATGCATTACAGATGTATTCTGTGATGCTCGGACTCTTTGGTTTACCTCTCCGTACCTGTGTCGGACACTCGTATTTTACTCTTGTTCAGAATGGTCCGGCGGGGTAAACCAAAGAGTCTGAGCATCATAGGATGTATTTGATACTTTGAAAGTGAGCACAAAAATACAGGTAGGTTACTATTTACAGGGCTCTAAGATATGTTGCATTTTAAGAACAAGAAATTAACACTTGCTGAATAATTCAAAAGAGGTAAAAAGGTGAGAAAACGAGACTCCTTGCTTTGCTACGCATAGGTACATAATTGAAGCAATGAACAAACAAAAACAAATAAATAGATCAAATCGAATTAACTTACTCTTTTGTAAGCATTTCTTGTCCACCACCACGAACCTTGGCAGCTTTAATCACCGGCCTCAAAGCAACCAGTTCATCACAACTTTGAAAAACCTCTACTGGGTTATTGTAGTTTTCAAGAAGAGCCTACAAAGAGCATAATCAGGGTAAGGTAAGTATCAGTAACCATCCTTTTATTTGTACATGAACAAGTTCAAGATTAAGTTCAATATGGTTTGACCTCTCTCTCTCTCTCTCTCTCTGATAGAATTATGACCCTGCAAGACCCTATAGTTTTACTTCACTGTGGTTTTGACCTCTCTCTCTCTCTCTCTCTCCCTGAAAGAAATTATGAACCTCCAAGGATCTGAAACCTGTAAATGAAGATGGGTAGAGAGAATCGGGTAGATCAGGTTATAAAAACAAAATTGCAAGGAGAAGCAAATCTGAAACTGGGTAAGCTGCTCTGCCTTAAGCTGTTTTATAGAAGGTAATTGAGTATGTAAAATAGGCCTTATTTAATTTTTAAAAAATGAAATTCCGGTGTCAGATTCTAATCATAAAGATAAGGATTCAATGAATGTATCTTGAAAATTCTCAAATTTTAGGGTTTAAACTGTATCTTTTAGTAAATCTGCCCCCCCAGGATATTCAGTGGTGTTCGTGAACCAACAAAGCTCTGCTATGGAGCGCGCAAGGGAAGTCCAGTTCACATGAGGTGGTGGTTGCACCGTTTTGGAAGTGATCTATGCCTTGAGGAAGAAGATTCAATCCATTTCCGTCATAGGTCTGTCTTATCGTCGAAATACGCAGGCGATAAGAAGTTGAAAAGAAGAAAAAAGAGTCTTAGTCTTAAGACGAGGCCACGGCCAAAGCATGAACTCAAACTTCAGGATGGGCTGGATCTGGGAACTTTACTACAATCACAGAGGCATTAGAGGCAGCTCCAAATAACAGTAAAGTCAGTTATACCATTCACATCAAAGCAGGCATATAAGCTGAATATATAATGATAGAAAAGTGGAAGACAAATCTCATACTAATTGGTGAAGGAATGGACAGGACTGTGATCACCGGGAATCGGAGCGTGAAAGGAGGTGGACTCAAGACATACTACACATTTTGATATGGTAAACTTTAGTGATAATGTTAATTGGTACCCCCAAAAAAAAATGACAACCGATATTCGCGAATACGTATATGAATATATGATTAAAATTTACATGTTTATACTGAAGGGATGAAGGGAAATAACTTTGTTGCGGAAGGCATAACGTTCCAGAATGTGGTTGGACCCGAAATGGGTCAAGCAGCGGCACTGATGAGTGAGGCCGAGAAAGTCGCATTTTTTAGATGCCGGTTCCTAGGGTTTCAGGACACCCTGTATGCAAAAGGGGGCATTCAGTTCTTTCGAGAATGTGAAATTGCAGGGACAGTCGACTTCATTTTCGGGGATGCGAGAGTTGTGTTCCAAAACTGTCTAATAACTTTTGTCCGTCTAAAAAAGAGCTTCTATTTGATTTGCTGTGCGTTCCGTGGTTCATCCGGAATCAAAAGTTACGCTCATTTTAGCGCAGACGCTCATTTTCCAAAACATTAAAATAGTTTTTGGTTTTTCATCTTTCATCACCCAAGTTCCAACAAAATACAACAATTTTCATCTCATTTCATCAATTTCCTTTTAGACCAAAATATATCAAACATGCATACAAGGATACTACACACACACATGCACGTATACTTCATGATACGGAGCATATACACACCGCTAAAGATGATTTATTTTTCGTTGTGCCAAACTATGAATAAAACACAACATGCGAATACACAGCATTACTACCTCAAAAAAAAAAAAAAAAAAAAAAAAAAGACTGACCAAGTTGAAAAATAGGAATGCTGGACTGGACCTATCCTATAGCTTCATACACAAACAAGGCAAAGTTAAGAGGAGTAGTCCCCATACAATTGTGTTTTATTCACTGTCACATAAAATAAAATCTATATATAGTTGCTGTTTATATAAATTAGAAATTATATCTGCTGCAATATCACTGAGATTAAGCAATCAAGATCATCAAAATCACTGTAATTTTAGCAATATGTAAACAAGTCGAGAGCCATCCAAAGCAGAGTTACGCCTAGCAACTAGTAGATTAATTCATCAGAATTTGCAACATCACGAAATTAATTCTATTCTTAACTAATAACACACAATATTAGGAACCAATTTGGGTCTTATTTAGTGTTTACGTTTGAGTGTGTTACGAGTTTTATCATCCACATATTTTCTTGTATTTGTATGTTTAAGAAGACAAAATTTCATACCCTCTAGTCAACTTTTAATGGCTTCACTTGTTCGTACCTTCTTAAAATTAAAATACATATACTGATCAAACATAGTAACACATCTACTCTATGATCTATATCATGGCCAGAACAGCTCAACATGATTTATTTCTCGTCGTGCCAAATCATGACTAAAACAGAACTGGCAAATATACAGCTAGCATTACTACCTTTACAAACATGGCTGTGATGCAGCTCGCCAAAATAACACCTCCTTTCAAAGCACCAACTGCAAAATAACACAAACCCAGTTGAAAAATAAAATTCAAATTATGCGTGAAAAAAAAAAAGTAATGGCATAGGAATGCTACGCCTATTATGTAACTTCATAGACAATAGAAGTAAATTACGTAATCCAGAAAAATATGTTTTATTCGATGTTGCATGAAATAACAATCCAAATATAGTTGCTATTTAACTAGAGTAAGTATTATATCATGTGCAACATCACTGAGATTAAGCGCGTAATTATTTATACTCGTCAATGGTGACTTGAGTGGTGTGCCCTCACTAAATGAGTCCTCACAAAGTCTCGACATTTTCACTAGCCCAGGACACATATGTCGCGGACCACCTAATATCATTTAACACCAACTTTTTCATTGCAGTTGGAAAATCGTCGTCTATAGCATCATCATATTGTTCTAAGCAAATGTTAAGACACTGCTTGATCAATGGATCAGTGGCCTTGCTTAGAAAATTTTGCACTTGTTGTAAATTATCTTTGTACTTGGCAAGCGTTACATCGAGAATGATGTGGGCAATCTGTTTTACATTTGCTGTTGAGCTACGGGGATCTGATTTAAGAGAAGCAATGCATAAATCATAATACTTTGTCTGCTTGCAAACATTCTCTATTAAAGCTTCATCTTTCACAATCATAAACTTCTCCTAAGTAGTGACCATCCATAATACATTAAGGAGAATTGCATAAGATAATAAAGAAGATCCAAGATTCGGTTAATCTTTAGTTTTTGGTCAAATATTACTCCATATAATCAAAGACAATTTATTAAATCAAATAAACATTTTCCTTGGTTAATCTTTCATAAAGGACAATTGATTAACAACACACAATTATTTGTAAAAATGCAATATGTAAACGAGTCGAGCCCAGCTAAGTAAGCCTCGCCTATCAGAGGTGAAGACCCCATGAAAAGGTAGGTATATAACGAGTTTATTGCACGCGTTCTGATAATGAAGTTTCGCTTTCTTGTACATCGGTGAAATAGCACTAATATTGTGCCATATTTAGAAGTAGAACGAGTATTTTGGGACAACCCAAATAGGAAAGTATAACTACTTTTTTGAGATGGAAGAGGGTAACAATTCATAACTTGAAAGCTTAGTTAAAATACTCCATCCGCCATAACAATGTGCACAAACTCCTTTTTTGGCGTCTCATTGATAAGTCCCACTCTCCCAAAATGAAAATTTTATAATACTTCTTTATTCAATGGAACCTACTTATCATACTTCTAACAACTATCCACTACTATTATTTCCTACCCCACTTTCTTTCCTTTCTACCTCATTTTTCATACTTACAACACCTACTTTACTGCTTAATTTAAAAAAAATATATATATGTACTCCCTCCTTAATTCAAGCACACCCAAAAGTGTGCACATTATTATAGGACGGACGGAGTATATGTATCATTTTCCAAGCCTCCAACATTTCCACTTGAAGAACAACAATATAATATGTATCACCTTTCAATATAATATCACACAAGGAATCTCCATGCTAAGATCAAATACCAAATTTAATAAAATCATAAAACACCATCTATGTTTCCATGTAGCATCCAAAATAAGTTGCCAATAGCACTAATGTAATGAAAATCTCCAATTGGGTTCCTTCAATGAACCCTCCTCTCCCAACCATCTCTCCAAAAGGGATCACGACCATTCAAGCAGGCCTTGATATCCCCAATGAAAAAGTGGGGTCACCTCCATATTGACATTTTCAACATTTCATTCCCTAGTACATGACTGTAAAGTTGTGCCCAACAAGAGAAAAGGCAAGTTGGATAAAGATTTGTCCAACTAGGAAGTTGGGCAAAAATTTAGCTCGTTAGCTTAAGAGTCAAACTCCTGTCAGGCATCAATAGCATGGCTAAATATACATCTCTTCGTCGGATACAATGTATGTCTAGGAAAACAACTATATGAATTTGACAAAGAAGAAAACTGCAGTATGGGCATAAATAAAAACAATAATAGCAAAACTGCAAGTAGTCCACAATTTAGGGCTCATTGTTCATGCAAAATTCCCAAAATTGAATCTTAAACTACATAAAATGCAAAAAAAAAAAAAAAAAAAATAAAATAAATCATCAAATTGAAACAACAACAACCACAACAACAAATAAATTACAAAAAAGAAGAAAAAATAATATACCCGAAAATGGAATCAACGCAAAGCTGGAAGAAATCACGTTGGAATGTTGAGCTGTAACGTCCGAACTAACACACTTGGAAGCGAAATTAGGGATCCGTTTTGTTTGGATTGAAGCTGAAATGAAAGGAGTGACCGGAATGGGGAAGAATTTGTTAGTAATGTTGTGAATTTTCGACCTATTTTTGTCAATTTCAAAATCGAAATGACTTTTAATTTTGAAAGGTGTTTTTGTTTTTTTGTTTTTACAATTTTATCTAAACTAATGAAATTAGGGGTTCTCCACAATTTCTCCCAACGGATACACAATCTTACAATTTTGTTAGGAGTGACTTTTATTAATTTGCCCTTTTGACTATTAGAAATTACTCTCTCTATCTCTAAATGAGTGTCTATTTTTAGATTTTTTTTGTCTCGAAATGAGTATCCATTTTGATCATAACTTTATCCTTAAATGTTTTTTTTTCACCGGTCTCTTTATACATGCAAAAACTAGATGTTCGTAAAGAGGATTACAAAATTATATATGAATTTTGCCACCAAATTGTATAAAAAGTTATATCCCTTAAAATGAAATATAGACACTCATTTAGGGAAAAGGTAGTACAATGACATCCATTTGATTTTTTCAATGGAAACGGAAAAATACGTTGGTCAAACATGGTAGTACTCCTTACTTTCTTTTTTTGGTTTGTATCAAACTAAAGTTCTTAGTTTTTCTATTTTTGTTTGTCCCAAACTAAAGTTCTTAGTTGTTTTATTACTTAAAATGGATAATTGAACCTACTTATCATTCTCACAACAAAACTCTCCACTCACTTTTTCTCTCCTACTTTCTCATACTTTACCTTTTATACTCACAACATTTATTTTTTATTAATACCCTCTCTCTCTCTCTTTCCAACACAAACACATATAGGATCTGGGTTAGAAACTTAATCACTGTTGCTCGAAAATTCTACCTTCTTGCTCACTGATTTGGTCCTCCCATGTTTTAATTTTGCACTAACAGTCTAACACTAACACTAGCACTTTTTATACTCCAAAACTGGCATTTTTTGACACCGACACTTTTTTACACTGACATTGACATGTCGAAAACATGTTTTTTTAAGCTTAAGAAAAACGCGTTTTTTTTTTCTTTTTAAGATTTTGGCATTTAGAATAATTGCAATTTTCACCTGGTTGAAATTTTAGCCAACCCATACGAAAGCAACTCAGGTCTACAAAAAGTAAACCCGAAGTCCATAAATAGTAGATAATTGCCCATAAAGTTAATAAACTCAAATTAGTTTCACATAACTTTCTAAAAGGGTTAATCTTATTTTACTACCCTAAGGTTTACATGTCGTATCATTTGGAGGCCTGTGGTTTCAATTTTCTCACTTTAAGGCATATACTTTCAATTTTGTTTCGATTTCGGGCCTGGATAATAATTTTGTTAGATTTTTAACAGAAAATTGGATGTATCATCCAACACCTCTTTTCTTTGGGGTTTGGTCTTTTCAAATAGCACTTGCCAAGTCTATGTGGTTAGAAGTTTTTTTTTTTGTATTTTTTTTTTTCAAACTTGTTTTGGAGTATGGAATTGGAGAGTAGGTAAAGGTGTGTCCTTTATCAATCACAATAAGAAACTAATAACTACTCCCTCCGTCCCAAAATGATATTCACGTTTGACTATTCAAGTTTTTTAAGGATATGAACACTTGCTTCACTAGCCATGTTTAGTTTATATACACTTTTAAGCCTAAATCGTAGAAATGTGAAGAACTTTTTGGGACAATGAGAAGTGGCAAATGAGAAGATCATTTTGGGACGGAGGGAGTATTTCATTTTGATTAATTAATTAAAGATTTAATTATGCTTCTTGTTGCTTCTAGTATATATTTGAATGAAAAATAAAATCAACAACTAATCTAAGTATTCCCTCCGTTCTGAAATGAATATCTGAAAATCTTAACCACACTAGTTTCAAGTAGTTTTTTTTTTTTTTTTTTTTTTTTTTTAATCAAATGAATATGACCCATATAAAAATGAAGAGGTAAATATAGGTTGACCAAGAATTTGAATTCCAAATTGCAGAGTAAAAGGATTGATTTGGTTGGTAATTGTGGTGCATTATGTTGATGAAGATAGCTACAGTAGGAGAAGAGACCCTATGCAACCCTCTGCTTGAGAGTTAAAGGTTTGGTAGTGAAGATGAGAAATCACATTATCACAGTTCACCAAGAAATCTAAATGTCAATGAGATGATCACATAAAAAGTCAACAAAAGACCAAATGGCATAGAGTAAATAGGTGTTGAAAGGTACATGCCAGTTTTCTGTCAAATATCTAACAGAATGTTTGCTTAGGCCCGAAATTGGTACAAAATTAAAAGTCTAGGGCTTAAAGTGAGAAAACCGAAACTACAGACCCCTAAGTGATACAACATGTATACTTTAGGGTAGTAAAATGAGATTAACCCCTTTCTAAAATCCAATAAATTTTTCGAGCAAATTCATAATAATTCCAAAGCATTCCAATATACTCCCTCTGTCCTGAAATAAATGTTCTGTTTTCCATTTTGGTTTGTCCCAATATAAAATGTCGCATTACTAAAAATAGTATATGAATTATGGTGGTCTTCCTGTACTACCCATGTTAATACTCCCTTCGTCCCATTTTAAGAGTCAAAAAATGGGTAGGTTCAAGAATTAAGAAAAATGTGATGTGTTGTGAGTGCTGATAGTTGGGTAGGAGAGAGAAAGTGGGGTAGGGAATAGTTAGTGGATAATTGTTGTGAGTATAACATGTAGGACCCACTTTCCATTTTAGGATTTTGATTCTTCAAATGAGACGCCATTTTAGGAAATTTTTTACTCTTAAAATGGGACGGAGGGAGTAGACACAACCAATGCAATGTATACTACTCCACCTATATGAATAGATTGGGGCAATCAAATAAACATAATTAAAAGCTTCAAAACATTGACTTGTCAACTATAACATTAATTCCGGAATATAGGGAGTATTTTAAAATCAAATAACCCACAAAATCAACATTCATTCACCATCCAACATGTATAGTTGCCCCAATTTCACCCCAATTATGTGTCCAACATCAATAGCAAGTCAATTGAACATCATAACATGTCAAGTGACATGCTAACACACATATAAGCCATTTTACTCAAATTTGACTTTCAACATTGAAAAACTGTTGAGAAGTCATCATAAAATTTCAAAAATCCATGATTATTACAATCACAACCGTACAATACAATCAATAAGCCTTTGCACAATAAATAACCGCACGCAAAGAGCCGATGAAACAAGAGTATGCACACAAAAAATGAATCAACCCAATTCCGAAAAAAATCCACAAACATGATTTATAGTCATTATTAGTACATGCTTCGGCCTCTTCATTCATCCAAATTCCAAATATGCACACAAAAAATGAATCAACCCAATTCCGAAAAAAATCCACAAACATGATTTATAGTCATTATTAGTACATGCTTCGGCCTCTTCATTCATCCAAATTCCAAATATGCACACAAAAAATGAATCAACCCAATTCCGAAAAAAATCCACAAACATGATTTATAGTCATTATTAGTACATGCTTCGGCCTCTTCATTCATCCAAATTCCAAACATACATACATACATACATACATACATACATACATACATATATATATATATATATATATATATATATATATATATATATATATATATATATGTAGCTCCCTGATCCCACTGCATGCTAAGTAGAAGAAACTAACATAACAACTGCATACGATGCCCATACAGAGCAATGTACATCATAATGTCCAAAGAAGCAAGAGTGTAGACCAGTAGCGGAGCTTGGATTTATAATGTATTTTTTTTCTCAACATAAATGGGGGTAATTTGCATAAAATCACCTAAATCCACCTATATTTTGCAAAAATTACACTATTAAATTATTAGTTTTTTAAACTCAATGGGGGCAATTGCCCCCTATATATGGCTCTAGCTACGCCTCTGGTGTGGACGAGCTCCTCTTAGTCCAGGTGCACCATAAGTCAGTAAACATCAAACACTTCAGCCATATATTAGCATCAGTGGCGGATCCAAGAGTAATACACAATGGGTGCATATACCCAAAAGATGTCAGTGCTATTTAGTCAATGGTGCACTTTATGTATATCTAATAAACGTGAATATATATATTTTTTATTTTTTTAATAGATGTGGGAAATCATTTGGTGCACCTGCACCAATTGTGAAAAGGGTAGATCCGCCCGCCCCTGATTAGATTAGCATCCTTGTTCGGTTGTTCCTACGAAAACCTATAACATTTAGCTGCAAAAAAGAACACAGAGTCAGGCAAACACAAGATTACCGTCCTTCCAAAACAAACTTTCTTAAAGATACCGAAACCCTTCGCACTGAAAGTAAGGTTAAACATAAAATACAAGCCCAGCGAAATAAGTAAAAGTATAATGAATAACTATAAGTCTTTTAGTTTTGAATATGATTGTGGTCCAACATTCCCAATCGAGTAGGTTTTAGGGGAAACTAGTTTCTCCATAAGTTATAAAAAATATACTTTTTAATATTAGTATTACCCTTGAACCCCAAACCCTATAAAACCAAGACCTTTTATAACTTATGGAAGAACTAATTTCCCCGAAAATTTTCTGTTCCCAATCAGTGTGATTAATAAAGTAGTGTTGTAAAGGGATACACAAAGTATGAGGATAGACAGAAAAAAGATAATAAAATTGTGAGCCCTATAATGAGAAATGCATCACAAATGTATATGATATACTTTAAAAGCACTAAAATACAGGTAGGTTACTATTTACAGGTCTCTAAGAAATGTTGCATTTTAAGAGCAAGAAATTAACACTTGCTGAATTTTTCAAAAGAGGCAAAAAGGTGATAGCATGGAACTCCTTGCTTTGCCACGCATGGGTACATAATTGAAGTAATGAACGAAACAAAAAACAAATAAATAGATTAAGTTCATTTACCTCCCCTGGGGTTTGGGTCAAATTGTCGCAGTGGTCATCTCTATCTCTATACATTCGAATCTCCACTAAGTTAATCTCACTTAATCTTCTGTAAGCATCCATTGTCCACCACCACGAACCTTGGCAGCTTTAATCACTGCCCTCAAGGCAACTAGTTCATCACAAACTTTGAAGAGCATAACCAAGGTAAGGTATGTATCAGTAACCATCCTTATTTGTACATGAAAAAGTTCCAAGATTAATTTCAATTGAGCACACAATGCATAATCTTTAGCCAAAAACACATACTCCCTCCGTCCCATTTGAAGTTTCACCAATTACCCAAATGGATGTCCCGTTGATTGCTTCACCTTTCCTAAAATGGACATCTTATATTCATTTTTTAATTGGGCTGGCCCACTTAATACTCTACTAATTACACCTCCCTTAATTAAACAAACCTAAACCAAAACTAATTAAACCCAACCTAAAATAATTTACCCAACCCAACCCAACCCAACCTAAAACTAATTTACCCAACCCAACAAATATCACGACCCAAACCCTACCACCCTCCTCATTTCCTCAATCGCGTCTGTTCTTGACGAGGGAAAAACCCTAGCCCCTCTCTATCTCTCTCGATCGAGCTCGATCTCTTTGCCGATAAACAATCGGCCTAAAATCTTAGGTTTTCTCTCCTCACACATCGCCTTTCTTCATGGATTCAAAGGTTTCCAAGCAATCTGAAGATGAATCCGCCATGGTGACTTCCGATTCTTCAACTGTTGCCAGCGATTCATCAAAAGTCAGTTCGTTTTCGTCTATTGATGGCGAATCAGATCATGTGGATAATTTTTGCTTTATCTGTTCTTTTGATCAATGTCGAAATATATTTGGGGATTTGGTGAGTCCAACCCTTCCGATATATGTCTTTAATGAGCCAGGCTGGTCTCTGTGCCAAGAAATTGATGCAATTGGAGTCCGATGTGGTCTATTTCTAGTGAGCTTTGAGCGAAAGGTAGAAGAACACAAAACTAACTTGTTGCTGGTGGGTTTGCACACTCCGGTTGTACAACGTTGGCTCAAGGAACAGGTTTATGTATTCTTTCTCTATCTTTGTTCTTCTCTATGTTTGTCTACATTGATGGGAGTTGGATGAAATTTATGTGTGAAATGATGAGATTGGCTTGTTCACCTAATTAATTGATAAGAATTCTTGTTGCCTTGGTTTGACCCTATTGTGTGCTGAGATTGGTATTGTGTGCTTATGTGAAGTTTGAATTTGCTGATAAGAACTGTTGTTGCGTTTGTATGGCCCTATTATGTTCTGAGATTGGTATTGTGTGGTTATGTGAAGTTTGAATTGGTGAGATGCATGTGATGAACTTGTGTGCACTATCATTCTATGATGATTCAAGTCTGAGAATGAAATTACTCTAGTTATGAACATTGGATGAGATTAGTAATTACAAAGCATGTTCTTTACAAAAGTGGGTTGATATTGTTGGGTATGCTTATCACTTAACCCTCCTACACTTGTTAGAATTGATTGATATATTTGCGCAGACCTTGACCCTGCTCAATTTTTAAGATATTTCTTCCTAAACTCTCAAGAGATCTCTTTGTGACCAAGCATGGTGCGCATGCTGCTCATGCGCTGAATCCATGCGCGCCGGCAATGCGCATGCCTTTGTGCGCGGACACAGCCTTGGTCAAGCTCCTCATCTCCTGATCTCTCATTCTAGAAAGTTTGGAAAACGCTTAGAAGATGCACGCTTATTAAAAAGGCTGAGGTGTGCATAAACGACAAAATAAGCACACTCAGCAAAACCATTGGTGGAGACACGCTTCAAAGAAATATCTCAAAAGAAGACAGCTGTCAACCTTCTAGAAGAAGCTTTTGAAATTGGTCTTCATGCTGTCTCCAACGGCTCTATATACCTGCGCACCAATCATATTGTGCCAGGTCATCATCTTTGATCAGAGCCCCAACGGCTATAAAGGACAGCTGCGCGCCAATCATGTTGTGCCAGCTCATTGTCCTTACTCAGAGCTCCAACGGCTATATTCAAGCTCTCAGCTATAAATAGCCTGCTCATCTTCATTTCCAAGCTGCCTTTGGATTTAGCCCTTTTCATCGGCCCTTGATCATCATCTTTGATCAAGCTCCTCTTGTTGACCATTATGCTTCAGAGCTCGAGTTTTATGCTTCACTGAAAAACCATGAAGATCTGAAGACTGCTGCTTAGTTTTTCCAGATTCTTTAGAACAGCCTTCAAGATCTTCAAACCTTCAAAACTCCTGCTCATATCACAAAGCCTATATCACCAGAATTCTTGGTGCTCTTCATCTTTCATATTCATAGAGCCCAGAATTTCTGTCACACACACACCTCTTGAAGCTTTGATCATTTTGATCTAACTTCTTGAGATACACCGGTTTAGTCTAGGATTTGTTCTTCATAGATAATAGATCTTGAGTTAGTATTGAGCTCAAATGTTGTGATTTGTAATACTCTCTCATATAATAAGATCTCCATTAGAAATCCAAGACTAACCATCTTGGTAGAGGATGTAGATCTTTCATCGATCGAACCTCTCCAAATAGCGTGTTCATTACTTATTGCATATTCCCTGCTTAACTTTTTATGAACTGCTTTGTTTGATCTTTCAGATTGCCACTCTTTGATGTTGTAATTGTTATTGCTCATTTGCCTTAGAATCCCATTTTGCGCCACTCTTTAGCCTCATACTTAGCGCGTGCGTTTTTATCTCTGCGCAGAGCTGCTTTAAATTTCCGCTGTGCATTTCACACTCTTACCGCGCGCTATACTTAGCCAAAATAAGAGTTGTGCGCATCTGCCATTGAATTGCAAAAGGGTTTGAAAAGAATTTTAAAATGCTATTCACCCCCCCCCTCTAGCGATTTTCACACCCTTGTTGCCCCTTTAGGGACCAACAAGTGGTATCAGAGTAAACACCTTCATAAAACATGTTTCTGTTTTTCAAGCTTAACAGCTTGGGTGCCGATTCAATATGGCTTCAAATCTAGGGCAATGGCTAACTTTTCACATATTCCTGCGCCTACTCAAACCTCATATCAAATTCAGAAAGCTCTCCAAACCTGGTGGATCCTCAAGCAAAGATCTGTATTCTCTCTCATAAAGACTCAAAGAAAGATGACTTGGTTTTATGCAGAAAGCCAAGACATTACGCTTCAATGCCTCCTTCAAAATTTGAGTACAAGGAAAAGCAACCCTGCGCACAAAGCATCAAAGCAGTGCAGAATGGTTGATGAAGAGATCTGCGCAGAGAAGGAGCTAAGGACTCGGAGACTTGACACTGAAGACAACTATGCTGACCCTGAGGATGGACTACTCTGCTTAATGGCAAATGCTGACAATGATTCAAAAGTTGTGTCTGAAATGGAACCTGAGCATGCGCCAAGGACAATCAAAGAAAGATCCCTTCACTCTAGTGGAAACGGGACACTTTCACCAAGCAGACAGAATGACAAGCACCTATCTGCCAGGGCCAACTTGACAGAAGCTGCATCATCACCAACTCCGCAGCCGCGCAAGGAATCTCTCAAAGTGTGCTGATCTTAAAAGATAACTCTGCTGTAGAGCGCAAGTTAATGTTTCAACAAGCAGAAAAGATCTACTTCACTGCGCTCTCTCAAGCTCAGTTGATATCGACAGTGGATTCTAGACACTACTAGAGATGTCAACACTCTTAAAGGTGCGCACGAAGGAAGAGATCACTCAGTAATATATGGTGACAACAACAAAGGGCACATAATTGGATTTGGACTAATCATAAAAGATTAAGTCTCAAGCAACCTGCTCTCCATATCACAATTATGAGATAAAGTTCTGGAATGCCATATCACTTCAACGCTATGTTACATAAAAAATGGCGTTTCTGGACTAACTTTGCTCACAAGGACTCGTAAGACCAATTTCTAATCTATTTGATCTTACCGCTATAATTTCTATTACTAATCCTTGTTTTGTAGCAATAAGCTTAAGTGAAAGCAACTAGCAATGGTGTAAGCACCATGCCAGCTTAGTAAGCAACCTGAGCAGTTTTCCTCCAGCAAGATTGCTCCGATGTCAAAACGCTTACATCCGCTTCACCTCATATGTTTGGACCGCTCACTACCGCGAAGCTTTGGACCAACCTGTGGTATCTCTATGATATCCTGGCTGTTCTCCTTAATCTCCAAACATAGAAGACATCAATAGAGTTCGACACTTCAATGGAACAAAATTTATGAACAACGATGTCGCTCAATATTGTGAGAACCAACAAGAACCAACAAATGGTATTCTTCACAATTTTCTCTGCAGCTGGAGTCTCGCGACAAAATGGCGTTGTGGAAAGAGTCGCTTGTTGATTGAAGATGGATAAACAATGATAGTAGAAGCAGTACTTCTAAAATGTATTTCTGGGAAAAAGCTGTCATTGGTGCATGTTTTACTCAGGAATAGATCCCTCATCAACAAAGCCTACATCAATACTCCATACGATCTATGGAGAGAGAGAAAGCGCCCAACATCGCTTTCTTCAAAGTTCTTTGGCTGCAAACGCTATTAAGGAAAATTCGACGCCAAAGCAGATGAAGGTATTTTCGTTGGGTATGCCAATCAGTCTATAAGCTTTTCATGATCTTAATAAGATAAATCTCTAGTCATTTTAGTATCTGTACATGTTACTTTTTGATAAGCATTCTCTCCTTGAGCCACATTTGGCTCCCAATGATTCTGATGACTCTGCTGAGCTTTTTAGACAGGTGCGCAGTAATTCTATTCCTGCGCAGGACATAGATCAAGCAGATTCAGAACCAGTCCATCTCATGCGCATACTATAAATGCTGCGCCTGAAGTTGCAACTCCTGATGCGCAAACACCTCCTGATGCGCATGATGTTTCTCCACTTCAACAAATCACCTTTGATGATCGTGATGCTGAAATAAATAAAATACCCATTGATCTTCGTATTCCTATCATCACAATATAGGGATTCGCACATCGAGAGCATCAAACTTTGCGGTGTAGCATTCGTTTATCTCTCATGTCGGATCAAAGAAGATTGATAGAGTGCTCCATATTCTAAGATGAATCGATGCTATACAAGAAGTGCAAGAAAAGCTCAACCATTATTTAGCACTTCAATGGGTGTTCGGAAACAAGATGGATGGGAATGGAAGAATCACAGAATCAAAGCAAGAAAGCTTTGTATGGTCTTAAGCAAGCTCCAAAAGCATGGTACAATACGCTATCAAAATTCCTACTAGAGAAAGGCTTCAAGCGCGGTAAAATCAATACAACTCTTTTTATTGCTAAGTATAATGATCACTCCTTACTCGTTCAAATATGTCGATGATATTATATTTGGTTCTACTAATGAGTCTCTTTGTAAGCGCTTTGAAAAGCAAATGAAAAGCTGGTTTGAAATGAGCATGATGGGAGAACTCACATTCTTCCTCGGGCTTCAAATCATGCAATTGAATGATGGCATCTTCGCAAATCAAGTCAAGTACACTAGGAACTTAATCAAGAAGTTTGGACTTGAATGCTAAAGCATACGACACTCCAATGGCCACAAGCAACAAATTTAACAGACTTAAAAGGTAAAGTTGATCAGACTATATCTAGGTATGACTAACTCTCCTTTATCTTCTGCTAGCTGGCCAAGATATTATGTTGACTGGATCTGTGCGCACTATCGCTAATTCTTCTGAAGCGCACATAACTGACGTAAAAAGTATTAGATATATTTTTAGCTCTGTTAACCTTGGACTTTGGTACACCAAAGATTCGAACTTTAAACTTGTAGGTTATTCAGATGCGGACTACGCAGCGTGCACAATTGACAGGAAGAGCACAAGTGGAACTGGTCATTTCCTTGAAAATCGACTTAGCATGGGCAAGCAAGAGACATGGTGCTGTGTTCATCTCCACTACTGAAGCAGAATATATTGCTGGTGAAAGCTGCTGCTGCCAAATCTTATGGATGAAGCAACAACCTGTGGACTATGGGATTCATGATGAGAATTATCCAACTCTCTGCGATAATATGTCCACCATAGCAGTTTTTCAATCCTGCCAAGCACTATTACCAAGCTCATCAACATCTAATATCATCTCCTCAAGAATTAACAAGTGATCTCTTGAAAGGAGAAAATGGAAATGCTTAATCTTAGCTAACTTGTCCACATGATTTATTGATACTAATGTATTTGCTTGATAAAGTGTGCAAAATAGGTTAAGTTTCATGCGCCCTATGCAACTCCTGCGCAAACAACTGTCTGCGCATGAAACAACAGTTCTGAGATTTATGGAATCTCTGCGCTATCAATACGCTGCGCATGACTATCCATGCGCAAATCATCATGGACCGCAGGTAAGTGTTCTATTCATTAGATTTTGCACATAGGTCCTTGATTGTAAAGTCAACGCTGAGTCACAAGGGTACTTGTGTAATTCAAATTTTCCCGCGCTTTCATTTTTTGAATTTTCTTGGGAAATTACCTTTTTACCCTTGCGCATGTCCCATTGTCATTTAATGCAAACTGCAATTAATGACAGCGCGTCTCACGTATGTCTGCTCACCATTTAATGAGGAAGGTGATGCGACAGCCGTCAGCCTCTTTTCACTGACACACACGCGCGCAAAGACTGCGCACGCGCATTCCCCATTCGGCCACGTCACTCTGCTAACGTGCGCCCGTCCTTTCACTGACTCATCATTTATGAGGAAGTCGACTTGACAGTGACCGGCTTAGGACTTCACTCGCACACGCGCGCATAGGCCTGTGCACGCGCGTTCCCTTTTGTGACACGTGGTATTACTATCCTATGCCACTGCACATTTTCTCAAACTTTTATTAGCTATCGTCCGCCTAACTTCTCCTTCCCTACTTAAACCGCTTCTCTCTCTACTTCTCTCTTCCTTCTAAATTTTTCTCACTCTCCTTCTAACCTCTGCTCTAAACCCTCATCTCTCATTTCCTATTCGTTATCTTCAACCTCAACCTTCCTTCTTTCTAAACCATTTCAATGGCTCCTAAGAAAACTAAAACTCAACCAGAAATCATCATCTCCGACTCTTCTTCGCACTCTGGAAACTCTCACGAAGAAGAAGTAGAACGACAATCAAGGCATCCCACCGTCAAAGACATGGTATGTTTCACTATAACTTCTTATTTTTCCCGCCATTGTTGTTCTTGGAGGTCTCAAGACTCCCTTTTTCGATTTCTCCCTTATTTACTGATCATTTTTGAAATTGATCGTTGTGTTGTGTTCGTATTTGCCTGATCTATTCTTTCATGTAGTTTATTTCATGATCAATGGTCGTTACATGTGTTTTTCGTCAATTTCTGAGCTTCGTAACTTCCTTAGCAGTCGAACCGTTTTTCTGAATTTCTGGGTTTGTTTTAATGTCGTTGACCATACTTTTTACATGGTTGACTTCGTCCTGTTCACGCCGTCATTTCGATGTATTTTTTTTGTTGAATTTTGTCAAATTTTGTTTTTCTGTATTCTTGGGTGTTCTTCATGCTCTTAAATATTTCTTTTTATATATATTTTATTTAAGTCTATTATTCACCCCCCTTATCTTTATGCTCTGCGCATAAGTTTCCTGCGCATATAGCTATATCTATTTCTCTGCGCACACTTCTTTACTAGTATTTATTTTCTGTGCACACGATCCCTCTGCGTATGCATTCTTATTTATTGCGCACCCTCTACTTTCTGCGCATAATTTTTTTTCATGGAACTTGTGCCTAGGTATATCTGCATTACTTGCATATGCGCACAGCTCCATAATCAATAGGCTGTCTAATTCTATCTATTGTTTTACGCAGGGACACGTTTATTTCATTCTGGGTTGGGAACTTATTCAAGCTGATCTCTCTTTAGATGCGATTGGTCGTCATCTGCTTCATCTTCTCAGCACCTCCGGCATTCTTCCATTATTCACTCTTGAGCAATCCTTCATAGTGCCTGCTCTGTTAGATGAATTCTTCAGGACAGCAAGAGTTGTTCCTGCACAACTTGAAGGCAAGACAACAGAAATGATCTTGGCCACCGTTCAGCGCTGTGATATAATGGTTCACCCCAATCACATTCGCAGCCTCCTAAACTTCAATGTTGATAGTTCTTCAGTCAACTATGATGAGGCTCATCAAAATGCGCTTGCTCAGAAGCTCATTGGCATCCCTTCTCTCAACAAGAAGTGGCCAATGTATAACCGAAAGGAATTTGGTGAGGTGATGTATCACCTATGCACCCTAATTGGAGACTCCCTCAACTGTAAGAATGGAAATAATGGACATTTCATCTCTAAGCAGTGGGATACTGCGCAGCCATCTTCAACGAAAATCAACTAGACTGGCCGCAGATAATCTTCAATGAGATTGTGAAGGGGATGACCAGCTATGAAAAGAAGCTGAACGCAGGAAAGACCAAATACCGAACTCACTGCAGACTGCTAACCAAACTCCTATTGACTTATGGTGAACTGGCCACCTATGTTGAAGAAAAGTCAATCAAAAAGCAGTCTTGCGACGTAAAGTACTATTCCAGAGTACACCTCCAGAATTTGCGCAGTGAGATAGGTAACGCCGATTACTATGAAATCTGGCTGTCTGATGCCGCTCCCAACAAGGAACCCTGGATAGGCCCAATTCCTGTGGTCAAATCCAAGAAGAGTGCAGGACGATCTACAACTGATGCTGCGCAAGAGACCGCAGAAGAAGCGTACAATCACAAGGGGAAGGGCATTGCTCCGCCCAGTAGCAACAAGCTCAAGGATATTCCTTTGGTTCAATCCACCAAAGGGATTTATTTCAAAGAGGCTGATCCTTCCAGCAATCCAGCTCCTGCTCCCTCAAAGCCAACCACTATGAAGCGCAAGGCTGCTTTCCGTGGTGATTCAGATGATGATGCTGTTGAGGGGGAGCAAATGCACAAAGCTTCTCAAAAAGCCATCCCCAGTGCTGATATCGCACATACCTCTTCTCGTCTCAAGCAGAAGGTGCGCAGCAGCGCTAAAGGATTGAAGAAGAGCCGCACTAGTTCCGCAGCCACCGACAGCAGTGATTCTTCTCCAGTTCAACCTCCATCTTCAGCCCCTGAGACTCCTCCTACCTCTTCAGCTGAGCTGCGCCAGATCGTGCAGAGCTTGCATTCTGTTCAAGCGAATCAAATCGCTACGCAGCTGCAGCTTAATCAACTCCTTACTGCTCAAACTGCTTTATTATATCGTCTTGATATGCAGCGTTTGGAGATTGATACCATTAAGGGGGAGAAAGCTGCCAAAGAAGAAGCAAAGGCAAAGGAAAGCACGGAGAGTGCTAAAGCAAAGGCAAGTCCATCTGAGCCTGCGCAAGAAAAAGTTCCTATCACTTTGGAACATCTTATCCTGGACTCCCTGAAATCCATCAGTGCTCAGCTTGAAAATGTCAGCGCACAACTCAAAAATGTGTGCACCTTTGGAGCGCTTGATGGTGGACTCAGGGACATTCTGAAAAAGCTCAAGAAAACCCTTGCATATGGGTTACATAGAGGATTTGATGACCTTCAAGCTCAGATGGAGGCTCAGATAGAGAAGATTAAACAAGGAGGCTCTGCGCATAATATTGAAGAAGTGCGTCGATGCATTGCTAAGTCCATGACAGATTTTTCTTTGGCGTTCAACGACAAATTTGACTACGCAATGTTAGACATTCAAGCAAGCGTCAACACTCAGCGCCTCCATACCGACTCAAGATTAGAAGCTACGCAAACTGCCATCCTGACGGACAGCAGAGCAAAATTCAGAGAGCTAGTGGATGACAATTCTGACATGCGCAGAGGAATGAACACTTATGTTGGTAAAGCTGTGGAGTTCCAGGACAAATTTCAAAATTTTAAGGTGGAACTCATGAACAAATTCAACGGTCTTCAGAATGAGATGCGCGAAGCCCTGCAACGGATCAACATAGATTAGATTTCCTTTGTAAGTATTTTGTTTTTCTTTTGACTTTTTGATTCTCGTTGCGCAGTATGTTTTTTATGCGCTTTTATTTTGTGCGCTTCTGTTTTTGTGCGCACCTCTTTTGATTTTCCTCTTTAAAACTTGTAATCTGTAATAGTCAATCCTTCAAAGTTTTAATGAGAAGAATGCATCATAAAGCTTTCACAAAAACCTTGTTCAATTCAAATCATTCGTTTGTGGAACATTGAATGCATTATTACTTAAACTCATGGGCATAATCTTAACTGCTCATGTCTTCTACGCATGATGTTTAAACATTCAGTTTAAACGCATACTTAAAACTTCATCTCACATTATTTGTATGCTCTGAATGACATTTCTATCTTTCCTATCTTGTAAGTTTTTAATCTTTTGGATAGATTAGAAATCTATAGCACTGGCTAGTGTGTGCATTGACTTGAGGCATGATTTACCATTCTCATTCTTATGGACATGTTATTATCAAGTTCAATGAATTGCCTTTGCTATAGTAGGTAATGGCATCAATCATTTAGGGGGAGATTGTTGGGTATGCTTATCACTTAACCCTCCTACACTTGTTAGAATTGATTGATACCATCACCTATAAGTATTTTTACGGACTTTAGGACCTCATGTAAAGAAGTTTAGAACTTCAATCTTTAGCTAAGTCCTTTTTATAGTATAGGCTTAGATGATAGGGCTTTAAGCTTTAAAGATCGAAGATCACCTAAGCAAGGATTCATTTCGCTACGCAGAATGTTCTCTGCGCAGGTCGCCACTGCGCATAGATATCTTTGCGCAGACCTTGACCCTGCTCAATTTTCAAGATATTTCTTCCTAAACTCTCAAGAGATCTCTTTGTGACCAAGCATGGTGCGCATGCTGCTCATGCGCTGAATCCATGCGCGCCGGCAATGCGCATGCCTTTGTGCGCGAACACAACCTTGGTCAAGCTCCTCATCTCCTGATCTCTCATTCTAGAAAGTTTGGAAAACGCTTAGAAGATGCACGCTTATTAAAAAGGCTGAGGTGTGCACAAACGACAAAATAAGCACACTCAGCAAAACCATTGGTGGAGACACGCTTCAAAGAAATATCTCAAAAGAAGACAGCTGTCAACCTTCTAGAAGAAGCTTTTGAAATTGGTCTTCATGCTGTCTCCAACGGCTCTATATACCTGCGCACCAATCATATTGTGCCAGGTCATCATCTTTGATCAGAGCCCCAACGGCTATAAAGGACAGCTGCGCGCCAATCATGTTGTGCCAGCTCATTGTCCTTACTCAGAGTTCCAACGGCTATATTCAAGCTCTCAGCTATAAATAGCCTGCTCATCTTCATTTCCAAGCTGCCTTTGGATTTAGCCCTTTTCATCGGCCCTTGATCATCATTTTTGATCAAGCTCCTCTTGTTGACCATTATGCTTCAGAGCTCAAGTTTTATGCTTCACTGAAAAACCATGAAGATCTGAAGACTGCTGCTTAGTTTTTCCAGATTCTTTAGAACAGCCTTCAAGATCTTCAAACCTTCAAAACTCCTGCTCATATCACAAAGCCTATATCACCAGAATTCTTGGTGCTCTTCATCTTTCATATTCATAGAGCCCAGAATTTCTGTCACACACACACCTCTTGAAGCTTTGATCATTTTGATCTAACTTCTTGAGATACACCGGTTTAGTCTAGGATTTGTTCTTCATAGATAATAGATCTTGAGTTAGTATTGAGCTCAAATGTTGTAATTTGTAATACTCTCTCATATAATAAGATCTCCATTAGAAATCCAAGACTAACCATCTTGGTAGAGGATGTAGATCTTTCATCGATCGAACCACTCCAAATAGCGTGTTCATTACTTATTGCATATTCCCTGCTTAATTTTTTATGAACTGCTTTGTTTGATCTTTCAGATTGCCACTCTTTGATGTTGTAATTGTTATTGCTCATTTGCCTTAGAATCCCATTTTGCGCCACTCTTTAGCCTCATACTTAGCGCGTGCGTTTTTATCTCTGCGCAGTATACCCTGCGCAGAGATGCTTTAAATTTCCGCTGTGCATTTCACACTCTTACCGCGCGCTATACTTAGCCAAAATAAGAGTTGTGCGCATCTGCCATTGAGTTGCAAAAGGGTTTGAAAATAACTTTAAAACGCTATTCACCCCCCCCCCCCCTCTAGCGATTTTCACACCCTTGTTGCCCCTTTAGGGACCAACAGATATATATCTTACTCGTTGGTTACAATGTACTTGCCTAAATGTGTATTAAGTAGTGTATCATACTAACTTAACTTGAACACTTGCACCGCCATGAAACTAACGGAACTGGGTTGATATTATCACGTTAATGTGAAACAATTTTCTTGTGACGTTACTAAATCCTCTGTCTTTAAATCATCATGTTCTAATTTACATTTGCTATTATGATGTCATATGACGAGTTCATAAAGCTTATAATATATATTATATGTATATATGCTTCTAACAAAAGATTAAAAGCTACTTATAATTTACTATATCATTTTTTCAGGTGGTCACTTAAAAGTTTAAAATGGACATGTATCAATATAAAATATGGACTATTGTAATGTTGAGGAGGAATATTTGGTTTAGGGATGGCAACGGGTCGGGTTCGAGTCAGATCAGGACCGATCCGAACCCGATCCGAATTATGAACATGCATGACCGAACCCGATCTAATCCGAACTACCATGATCCGCGATCCGATCCGCGACCCGACCCGATCCGCGACCCGATCGCTGCTCCGACCCGAGACCCGATCTGAATCCGTGACCCGATAGCTGCTCCGACCCGAATCTGCCCTTCCCATTATTTTGCAACAGCAACAGATTATAGAGCCAATGTTCAGAATCAGAACAGTCTGTGAACACATAGCCTCATAAACATCAACCCATAGTACAGTAACCATTTCCCAGAACAAGAACCAGAACCAGAACAATATATATATACACACCCATCAATTTACTGTGGGAATATAAGAATAAATGCAGCAATAGTGCAGTACAAATTCGCAAAATAAGCCATGGGCATTATCATTCTCATCAAACACTTAGTAACATCACAGATTCACAGTACAAAAAGGCAAATTAAACCCCTGTTTGACCTTCATACAACATTGAGTAATCTTTACGAATTGAATCCCTAAATATGAAACAAATTAAACGCTAATTTGAGGGGTGAGAGCTGACAGTAACTTACCTTGGGCGAGTACGCGACTGAGAGGAACGGAGACGGCGAGGAACCTGGAACGGCGAGGTCGGCGAGGCTAGAGGCTGAGGAACGGCATCGTGTTTCGCTTTGAAAAAGTAGCGGCGTGCGATGAGTGAGACTGTATGCCGAGCCCTAATTTTAGAATATATAGGTAGGGCAAAATGTAAATGCAGGAAACTAAGGGGTGATAATAAAAATAGGACATCACTAATATTTTGGATCGGGTCGGGTCGGATCGCAGGGTCTAACCGAAACCGATCCGATATCCGAACGGATCATAAAATTGCAAATTGAACCCGAAAATTACGGATCGGATCCCTCGGAACAGATCGGGTTCGGACAAATTGCCATCCCTAATTTGGTTAATGATAAATTTTAGCCAACCCATACGAAAGCAACTCAGGTCTACAAAAAGTAAACCCAAAGTCCATAAATAGTAGATAATTGCCCATAAAGTTAATAAACTCAAATTAGTTTCACATAACTTTCTAAAATCAAATAAATTTTTGAGCGAATTCACAATGATTCCAAAGCATTCCAATATACTCTATATGTCCTCAAATAAATGTTCTGTTTTCCATTTTGGTTTGTCCCAATATAAAATGTCGCATTACTAAAAATAGTATATGAATTATGGTGGTCTTCCTGTACTACCCATGTTAATACTCCCTCCGTCCCATTTTAAGAGTCAAAAAATGGGTGGGTTCAAGAATTAAGAAAAAGGTGATGTGTTGTGAGTGCTGATAGTTGGGTAAGAGAGAGAAAGTGGGGTAGAGAAGAGTTAGTGGATACTTGTTGTGAGTATGACATGTAGGACCCACTTTCCATTTTAGGATTTTGACTCTCAAATGAGACGCCCTTTTAGGAAATTTTTTACTCTTAAAATGGGACGGAGGGAGTAGACACAACCAATGCAATGTATACTACTCCACCTATATAAATAGATGGGGGCAATCAAAGAAACATAATTAAAAGTTTCAAAACATTGACTTGTCAACTATAACATTTATTCCAGAATATAGGGAGTATTTTAAAATCAAATAACCCACAAAATCAACATTCATTCACCATCCAACATGTATAGTTGCCCCAATTTCACCCCAATTATGTGTCCAACATCAATAGAAGTCAATTGAACATCATAACATGTCAAGTGACATGCTAACACACATATAAGCCATTTTACTCAAATTTGACTTTCAACATTGAAAACTGTTGAGAACTCATCATAAAGTTTCAAAAATCCATGATTATTACAATCACAACCGTACAATACAATCAATAAGCCTTAAAGATACCGAAACCCTTCGCACTGAAAGTAAGCTTAAACATAAAATACAAGCCCAGCGAAATAAGTAAAAGTATAATGAATAACTATAAGTCTTTTTGTTTTGAATATGATTGTGCTCCAACATTCCCAATCGAGTAGGTTTTGGGAGAAACTAGTTTCTTCATAAGTTATAAAAAGTCTACTTTTTAATACTAGTATTACCCTTGAACCCCAAACCCTATAAAACCAAGACCTTCTGTAACTTATGGAAGAACTAATTTCCCCGAATTTTTTTTGTTCCCAATCAGTGTGATTAATAAAGTAGTGTTGTAAAGGGATACACTAAGTATGAGGATAGACAGAAAAAAGATAATAAAATTGTGAGCCCTGTAATGAGAAATGCATCACAAATGTATATGATATACTTTAAAAGCACTAAAATACAGGTAGGTTACTATTTACAGGTCTCTAAGAAATGTTGCATTTTAAGAGCAAGAAATTAACACTTGCTGAATTTTTCAAAAGAGGCAAAAAGGTGATAGCATGGAACTCCTTGCTTTGCCACGCATGGGTACATAATTGAAGTAATGAACGAAACAAAAACAAATAAATAGATTAAGTTCATTTACCTCCCCTGGGGTTTGGGTCAAATTGTCGCAGTGGTCATCTCTATCTCTATACATTCGAATCTCCACTAAGTTAATCTCACTTAATCTTCTGTAAGCATCCATTGTCCACCACCACGAACCTTGGCAGCTTTAATTGTTGGTAGTGGTGCCCTAGGCACGTTTAATAAACGTTGTAATTGTTATCATTTATTTCATATCAATAAAGAGATTTTTTGATTATTATTGTTGTTCATGTTTACTTATAATAATCTCCGTCCCTAGTACTTGTTAAACACTAGTATAAAGGCTAAATAATCATGGGATGATCATGTTAGATTTATGGGTACTTGTTTTGAACAAGGTACTGGACATGACCCGCTGTATGAGATTTATGGCATGGTCTATGTCGTACACATATCTCATATTAGTTATGTCATACGAATCCTTAGACATGAAGTTATTATAGTCTTCCACTTGATGAACATTATGTTTGACATATTCAAACGCTACCTTTAACCGGGTAGTTATAAAGGGTATGATTGGCATAATCGGATTCACGTAGGGAAGAATAATAAGCTAAATGGATTTGTCCCTCTTCGGAGAGATGTCAAGCTTGGGCCTCTCGTAGGAATGATGTTGATGAAAATGTTCGGCCGGACTCAAATGAATTGATTAGATCAATGTCATTTGTATTATCAACATATTCGGAATCGAGAAAGTATTGAACAAAACAAGTTGACTTGTTGACCATGACTTGTGTTCAATGACATCGTGGACAAAGGGATTGTGACATATTCTAAAGGAATGCGAACTTGTATCTAGTTATACTATTTGGGTAGGTATGACGGTTTGCTAGAACCTAATCATATCTTATGGTTTCATGTTTGAACCCATTGCCAACTTAGTATAATCCTAGAGGGTCACACACAATAGAACGAATCTTAAATAAGGACTATATTGGAATTTTGGAAACTTTGGGAATCTGGACAAGTGGGCGACCGCACAGGATGGATTGGGCGGCCGCACAGCTTGGTTCAAATAGTACCAGAACCTTCCAGATAGATGTGCGGCCGCACAGGTGGTTTTGGACGGCCGCACACCATGTCGGGGCTGGTTTCCTAATTTGATTTGAAAAAGAATTTTGGACGGGTTTAGACACAAGTTTCCTATTTGGAATAGGTCTAACTTGTATATAAACAGCAAAATTCGGCCAGAATCATATCATAGCTTTTGTGCAAGTCTCCAAAGAGTTTGAGAGAGTTTTGTTTTGTTCCAAGATATCCTAGATTGAAGAACAAAATAATACACAAATAATATTCCATATAGTTCATATTGATTGTGAAAACGTGTTTCACAATTTTGGTCTAGCAACGAAGATCAAGTGTTCTTGATATTCGTTCGTGGTGTGGATACCGCTAGAAGGTGAAGCTTATCATCTTCAAAGTTCGTGTTCTTACTTTTTGTGATCAAAGCTTCAAGTTCTCCTCCAAGATCAAAGACCAAATTCAAAGTCATCAAGGGTTAGTTTTCTAGTATTCATATTGTTGTATTTGATTTAATCATATGAATGTATCTATGGGCTTTGGGTTTCATAAAATTTTGAATGCTAATTTCCGCTGCGCATGTGACTACGAAACCCAACATTAATCACCGCCCTCAAGGCAACTAGTTCATCACAAACTTTGAAGAGCATAACCAAGGTAAGGTATGTATCAGTAACCATCCTTATTTGTACATGAAAAAGTTCCAAGATTAATTTCAATTGAGCACACAATGCATAATCTTTAGCCAAAAACACATACTCCCTTCGTCCCATTTGAAGTTTCACCAATTACCCAAATGGATGTCCCGTTGATTGCTTCACCTTTCCTAAAATGGACATCTTATATTCATTTTTTAATTGAGCTGGCTCACTTAATACTCCGTCTAATTACACCTCCCTTAATTAAACAAACCTAACCCAAAACTAATTAAACCCAACCTAAAATAATTTACCCAACCCAAACTAAAACTAATTTACCCAACACAACCCAACCTAAAACTAATTTACCCAACCCAGCAAATATCACGACCCAAACCCTACCTCCCTCCTCATTTCCTCAATCGCGTCTGTTCTTGACGAGGGAAAAACCCTTGCCCCTCTCTATCTCTCTCGATCGATCTCGATCTCTTTGCCGATAAATAATCGGCCTCGAATCTTAGGTTTTCTCTCCTCACACATCGCCTTTCTTCATGGATTCAAAGGTTTTCAAGCAATCTGAAGATGAATCCGCCATGGTGACTTCCGATTCTTCAACTGTTGCCAGTGATTCATCAAAAGTCAGTTCGTTTTCGTCTATTGATGGCGAATCAGATCCTGTGGATAATTTTTGCTTTATCTGTTCTTTTGATCAATGTCGAAATATATTTGGGGATTTGGTGAGTCCAACCCTTCCGATATCTGTCTTTAATGAGCCAGGCTGGTCTCTGTGCCAAGAAATTGATGCAATTGGAGTCCGATGTGGTCTATTTCCAGTGAGCTTTGAGCGAAAGGTAGAAGAACACAAAACTAACTTGTTGCTGGTGGGTTTGCACACTCCGGTTGTACAACGTTGGCTCAAGGAACATGTTTATGTATTCTTTCTCTATCTTTGTTCTTCTTTATGTTTGACTACATTGATGGGAGTTGGATGAAATTTATGTGTGAAATGATGAGATTGGCTTGTTCACCTAATTAATTGATCACCTAATTAATTGATAAGAATTCTTGTTGCCTTGGTTTGACCCTATTGTGTGCTGAGATTGGTATTGTGTGCTTATGTGAAGTTTGAATTTGCTGATAAGAACTGTTGTTGCGTTTGTATGGCCCTATTGTGTGCTGAGATTGGTATTGTGTGGTTATGTGAAGTTTGAATTGGTGAGATGCATGTGATGAACTTGTGTGCACTATCATTCTATGATGATTCAAGTCTGAGAATGAAATTACTCTAGTTATGAACATTGGATGAGATTAGTAATTACAAAGCATGTTCTTTACAAAAGTGGGTTGATATATAACTTACTCGTTGGTTACAATGTACTTGCCTAAATGTGTATTAAGTAGTGTATCATACTAACTTAACTTGAACACTTGCAACGCCATGAAACTAACAGAACAGGGTTGATATTATCACGTTAATGTGAAACAATTTTCTTGTGACGTTACTAAATCCTCTGTCCTTCAATCATCATGTTCTAATTTACATTTGCTATTATGATGTCATATGACGAGTTCATAAAGCTTATAGTATATATTATATGTATATATGCTTCTAACAAAAGCTTAAAAGCTACTTATAATGTACTATATCATTTTTCAGGTGGTCACATAAAAGTTTAAAATGGACATGTATCAATATAAAATATGGACTATTGTAATGTTGAGGAGGAATATTTGGTTAATGATAATTTTTTTTTTTTTTTATTGATTTGACCACCACCACCACCCCCCCCCCCGCTTTTTTTTTTCTTCATCATGTACTTTCTGCTGAATTCTGATGGTTATTGCTTGATTCATTTTGTGCCGGAGGGAGTACATGTCACATTACGCTGCCTGGATAATATGCTCTCCGTCCCATAAGTAATACTTAAGTATAGCACACCGACGGTACGTGGATAATACGCCCTCCGTCCCATAAGTATAGCACACAGACGGAATGGACCTCCGATAAAATCATTAAACTCCCAACTTTACATTGCTTTTGGAATATCTTTGCCTATAGCTTCACCGTATCGATCCAATTTTACACAAATGTTACGATACTGCTTACTGAATGGATCAGTCGCGTTGCTGAGAAATTTCTTCACTTGTGGGAAATTCTCTTTCAACTTGGCAAGTGTTACATTAATAATGATCCGAAAAAGCTGTTTTACATTTGCTGTTGAACTACAATGATCTGAATTAAGACAAAGCCCGCCTAAACAGTTCACGCGAATAACATCATGAATATCTTGTTATATTGCCTCATCATATTGTTGGAGACAAACGGAGAGATCGCTATTTCTTTATACCTGGATAGTGGTGTTACTTTGTTGATCGATCGGTACACTTCCAGAAGCTTCTCACTGAACTTGGACGATGTGATCTCGACCATTATGCTCGAGCAAAACCTTCGGCATCTGCATTTTTATGACAACCTGAATCAAGAAGAACCATCCATATTAGTGGTCTTCTTAAAAATGCATTTTTATTATGGCTTTATTTTGGTGGATAAGGAAGATTGGGTTACAAACTTATAATTCTCCCTTCTTTTTTTTCCCAGACGCAGTTGTTTATACTTCAATACTCCCTCCGTCCCAAAATGATGTTCCCACTCTTTTGTCGTTACTAAGAATTAACTTTAAGCAATAATTTTAGACTAATTTAGTTATCCCAACGAAAATCTAAAACGTGTTATTAATAGTATTGTTGATGGTGTGTCAATAACAAGTTTAAGATTTTCATTAAGATAATTAAATTAACCTTGAATTATTCAAGGTTTATTCGCAGTAACAACCCAAAAAAAGTGGGAATATCATTTGGGACGGAGGGAGTACATGGTGTTAGAGATTACCTTAAAATGATTAAGATACTCAATAATAAACTGAATTTTAACTTGCATATATATCATGGGATTTGGACATCAAGTAAATGAGATTATTTAAGGCTTTACTCATTTGTATCTCCATTCCACAAGATAGTTTCAGTTGACTAGTCAAACTTTTAAGGCTCTAATTGTTTGTATCACCTCAAAATCGACCTAAAATTTTATCCTCTTCTGGAGATGGAACTAACTTTATAGAGGACAAACTAAAGTAGAAAGTCTATACTGAAATTTAGCTTACATATATAGGGCAAATTGCACTATACTACCATTAAGTTTACACCTAGTTGCAACGTGGGTCTTAATGTACCAAAAGTGGCGATTTAGTGCATCATGTTCACACAACGTTGCAATCCTATACAATTTTGGATGTTTGTTAACTAAGTTAGACAAGGTTAATAAAAAATAATGAAACGGATGGAAAGTTTAACAAGCTCTTTTGCGAATTGTCATGACCATCCCTAAAATTTTAAAAATAAAATTTTAGCATTATGTTAATTAATCATATTTATAGTAGAGCAATTTGTATTAAATTTATAATATCTCTTTGCTAATAATATTAAATATCATCCATTTTTTTTAAACTAATATCATCCACCTTTCAATAAAAAATACAAATATCAACCATTTTTCAATTTGATACAAATAAAGGAGCAGTGATATGCACACCCACTAATTCAATTAGTAAACCCAAATTATTTATTAACCCACTAATAAAAATTAATTGTGCTTAAATTTTGTAAAAACACCCACCAACTTTCTAATTTTAGCATTATTAGAAATATTTATGTATTCTTAGAAATCTTCTATTCTCCATTATTTCTTATAATGCTAAATTAGAAAGTAGGCGGGTGCTTTTACAAAATTTAAGCATAATTGATTATAGTGGGTAAATAAATAATTTAGGTATACTAATTAAATTAGTGGCTGTGCATATCACCGCTCCTTTATTTTTATTAGATTGAAAAAATAGATGATATTGGTTTTTCTCTTTTTTTTGAAAGGTGGATGATATTAGTTTTACAAAAAATGGATGATATTTAATATTATTTGCTAAGAGATTATAATAAAATTATATAATACAAATTGCTATATCATAAATATAATATCTTTTTTTGTATGTATTGTAAATATAATTAATTAACATAATGCTAAAAAGTTATTTTAAAAATTTTAAGGATGGTCATGGCAATTCGCAAAAAAACTTGTTAAACATTCCATCCATTTTGTTAGTTTTTATTAACCTCCGTCTAACTTAGTTAACAAACATCCAAAATTGCATAGGATTGCAACTTTGTGTGAACATGATGCACTAAATTGACACTTTTGGTACATTAAGACCCACATTGCAACTGGATGTAAACTTAATGGTAGTATAGTGCAATTTGCCCTACGTATATATCATGGGATTTGGAGATCAAGTAAATGAGAATACTTATTTACGGCTTCACTCGTTTGTATCTCCGTTCCCCAAGATAGTTTCAGTTGACTAGTCAAACTTTTAAGGCTTTACTTGTTTGTATCACCTCAAAATCGACCTAACATTTTATCCTCTTCTGGAGATGGGACTAACTTTTTAGGACAAACTAAAGTAGAAAGTCTTAAATTTTGTTTCAGAGTGGGGAGGGGGGGGGGGGGGAGTATTATATCTATAAGAATGGATTGATTGACTCTACTGTTAAGTAAACCTTCCAAAAGAAAATGAGAGATTCTTACTTTTAGTTCTTTTATCGCCTCCATCAGATCAGCACCAATCAAGTTGCTTTAATCTCTATCATGCACAACAAATAACACAGCATTAGGAACCAATTAGGCCATAATTCTATACTTTAAAGGCTTAATACAAAGCAGAGTAGTTACCATTTTCCCCACGGATGGACATATCGTGCAATAATGCAAGTGATGTCAGTGAGGTAAAGCTAGAGAAAAAAAAAATCACATAGCAAATACAGTAATATTATCTCATTTCATCGATTTTACGAAAATGTATCAAATATATGCATACAAGGATCATACATACACACACATATACCACATGATGTAGATACTGCTAAAGATGATGTATTTTTCATTGTGTCAAATCATGACTAAAACATACTACCTCCGACCCATAATAAATGTCACGCTTTTCATTTTGGTCCCTCTCAAAACAAATGTCGCGTTTCTAAATAAGGAATAGCCAGTGCAATCCCATTGTACAAGAATTGTATTGTGTATGAGCACGTAAAGCACACAGCTTAAATGTTGACAAACTACAATGAGCAAAAAAGACTAACCAATTATGTTTCATCTCATTGTTACATAAAACAAAAATCTATACTCCCTCCGTCCCGTCCCAGCACAAGTAGGACTCTCCCTTTTAAGCCGTCCCAAAACAATTGAGACTGCCCAAAATGGAAATGCTTTAATATATTTATATTCAACCAACCCCACCATTTAACCCCACTCATTCTCTCTCTTCATTTTCCACCACTCAATTTATTCAACAAACACTACTATTTACCCACTCATTCTCTCTCTGCATTTTCTACCACACATACACTACTTTTCTCTTAATTATTGTGTCCACTCCTCTAGTCCTACTTGTGCTGGGACAGAGGGAGTATATAGTTGCTATTTATCTATAATAGAAATTATACCTGCTGCAATATCAATGAGATTTAGCAAATAATTATTGATATTGATGATTTTGGAATTAATAAGATCATCAATATCACTGTAAGTTTAGCAATACGTAAACAAGTCGAGCCATCCAAAGCAGGGTCACATCTATTAAATACTAGATTAAATCATCAGAACTTACAACATCACGAAATTAATTCTACTCTTAACTAAACCTTTAAAAGAAAACGAGATATTCTACTTTTACTTATTTTAATTGCCTCCATCGGATCAGATCAGCACCAGTCAAGTTGCTTTAATATCTATCTTGCACAAATAACACACAAAATCAGGAACCAATTTGGGTCTTATTCAGTGTTTATGTTTGATGTGCTAGGAATTTCATTATCCACATCTTCCCTCCATCCTATAATAAATGTCGCTTTTGACTTGTTAACGTTTTTTAAGAAATGTCTTTTATTTGTTTGTAGATTGCTTGTACATTGGTAAAATTGCACTATGACTATTCCCTTCTTTAGAACGCAACATTTATTTTGGGACGGACAAAAAAGAAAAGTGGGATTTTTATCATGGGTAGGAGGGAGTATTTTCTTGGATATGTATGTTTAAGATCACAAAATCTCATACCCCCTCCATCCTTCATAAGTCGATTTTTTAATGGCTTTTACTTGTTTGTACCTTCTTAGAATTACAATACATGCATCAAAATAGGAACACATCTACTCTATGATCTATATCATGGCCAGTTCTTCTAAACATCATTTATTTTTCGTACTGCCAAATCATTACTACCTCAAAGAAGCATGGCTGTAATGAAGCAAGCAAAAACGCAACCTACTTGCAAGAGCATGATCTGCAAAATCACACTAACCAAAGTGAAAGATAAAAGAAAATAAAGAAGAGAAATTCATAAGATTAAACTTTATTCGCTGTTACTTGAAATAACAGCCAAAATCTAGTTGTTATTCATCCAGAATACCTATTATTTCTGTTGCTATATAGCTGAGATTTAGCACATAATTATTTATGCTGGTGACTTGCGTGTTCCTTCAATAAATGAATCTTCGCAAGTATAGACATCTTCATGAGCAATGGCCACATAATGCACGGACAACCGAAAATCATTCAACTCCCACTTTTTATTTGCTATTGGAATATACCAAAAGGATAAGAGAAGCTATGCATAGATCATAATACTCTGTCTTCTTGCAAACACTTTCTATCAAAGCTTCGTCTTTGATAGAACTAGAAAGAGCGTGATGGCAAACTATTCAAGAAGCGACACAAATAGAATAGGATCATAATTTCCATTTTCATGGCGTTTATTATTGATGTTAGATCTTTTACATAAGATATGAGGGCTGGCAAGGAGTTAATTATTGATGTTTGATGTTTAAGATCAGATTTGAGGCTGGCTAAAGAATGTATTTAGGTATTTTTATATTGTTCATGGGAATTTACCTGCATTTACCAAGAAAATCAATAACATTCAATGCTCTAAATCCTCTCCAAAAAAGTAGAGCCTAAAGATTATAGTAACTGAATGGACATTATGAGAAAGTTTTGAAATGTCAGAAGATAGAGTAGGACTATGGTTACAAGACATATATCCCGACCAAACAAGAATGTCATTCAAACTTATCAACTCAGCATTTAATGAAATTTGGAAGCTCGCAATTAACAAATCAAGGATTTACTCATTAAGTTGGAAACTTTTCATGCTCTATGACGAAACGAAATCTCGTGTACCATTTTTGTGTACCACTGATGATCCAACAGCTATGCATCATTGATGACGTTAGCCCTAATAACTCATAGCCGTTGGATCATCGGTGGTACACAAATAAGACTTTCTATTACCAAATACAAGATTCATTTAATACTTTTAAAATATTTAGTCTTATTCCAAAGATTAGTCCATTCCAACAAAGAGCATTCATTTAAGAAAGTCAAATGTTTAATATGCGTCTTGGTAGCCTAAGTAGGCATGCATATATAGATTGTGAGAACAATTGCATTCTCAGGCTGAGTTTTTTAATCATCATCTATCATACACAAACAGCACACAACATTAGGAACAAATTAAGACTTCAATTATATAACAATATAACTAGAGGGCTTAATTCAGGGTAGAATAGTGAAACCAAATTGCATTTAGTTAATATATTTACAATAACTTCATTTCATCCTATCAATTCTTTTAAAACTAATGTATATACATACACCGATCAAACATAAAAACACACCTAAACATCATGGCCAATACACAGCTAGCATTACTACCTCAAAATCACAAACTGCAAAATCACACTGACCAAGTTGAAAATAATATTAAAATGACGCGTAAAAAGAGTTATGAAATAGGAATGCAGCACCTATTATGTTGCTTCATAGGCAATAAAAAGAAAATTAACAAGAGTAACCAGAAAATTATGTTTTATTCATTGTTACTTTAACAACGATCGAAATATACTTGCTATTTATCTAGAGTATCTATTATAGCTCCTGCAATACTACTGAGATTAAGGACGTAATTATTTATACTCGTCAATGGTGACTTTCGTGATACTTCACTAAATGAGTCCTCGCAAGTCTCCACATTTTGATGAGCCCAGGACAAATATGTTGTTGACCACCCAATATCATTTAACTCCAATTTTTGCATTGCTGTAGGAATTAAGCGATCTATAGCATCGCCATATTGATCTAAACAAAGGTTAAGACATTGCTTGATGCGTGTATCAGTAGCCATATTGAACAATTTCTGAACTTGGGGCAAATTCACTATGAACTTGGCAAGTGTAACATCGAGCATGATGTGGGCAAGCTGTTTTACATTTGCTGTTGAACTACGGGTATCTGATTTAAGAGAAGTTATGCATAACTCATAATACATAGTTTTCTTGCAAACATTCTCTATTAAAGCTTCATCTTTTATAATCATTGAGGCAAAAGAAGATTGGATTAAAAAGAATAGAACTAGAAAGAGCTTGATGATTTTGGGGAAGCGAGACAAAGGGAATAGGTTCATATTCCCCATTTTCATGGTGTTTATTATTGATGATTGATGTTATCGAATAAACATAAGGCTGGCTAAAGAATATATGGAGGTATTTTTATATAAAGGAAATCACCTGCATTTACTAAGAAAATCAAATACTACCTTTGTCCCTAAATGAGTGTCTAAATTTCATTTTAAGGGACATCTGAAAATTTCAACTTTTTGTATAATTTTGTGGCAAAGATTCATATATAATCTTGTAATCTCCTTTCCAAACATTTAGTTTTGCACGTATAAAGAGAATGGTGAAAAAAAATCCGAAAAAAAATATTTAGGGACAAAGTTATGTTAAAAAAAGACACTCATTTTGGGACAAATATTTCTTGAAAATGGACACTCATTTAGGGACAGAGGGAGTAATATTCAATGGTCAAATCCTCTCCAAAAGTAGAAAAATACAGATCTTATTCCCTACAATAGCGAGTCAGTCTTTGAATGTACCTTAGGACATAGTTTTGACTTTTTAAAAAAAGTTTCTAGACGAAATAAGGATGTTCATTCAATTTATCTACTCGGCATTTAATGAAATTTTGAAATCTCGAGATTAACAAAATAAAGATTTACGCAATAAGTTGGAACTTTTTCCTAAGTTGTGACCATCCATAATGCATTAAGGAGAATTGATTGAACATATTAAAGAAGATCCAAGATTCAGTTAATCTTTGATTTTTATTCCAAATAATATTTCTTAAAATGACAACCCTTTCGAACTATCAGCCAAAATGACAAAAAAAAAAAAAATTAACTCGCTAGTCTAATGAGCGAGTTTTATTTTGACCAGCTAAACTTGCTATACTTGAAGTAGCGAGTTCTTTTTTTTTCCTTTACATTTGACGGAATTTGATAAATAAAATTTGAGAAATCAAACTCGCTACTTGTAGAAGCGAGTTCAACACCTCCGTCGAAACTAGGGCTTTTGCGTTTCTTCCTCAAGTACGGCCATGGCCGGCAACGTCCTCATGGACGACGCGCTGACAGAGGATGCACTGGGGTTCGTATAGGGTAGTCTACGAAGAGGAAAGGTCAAGAGGATTTGTTACTCTTAAAAAAGCATACTCCCTCTGCCCCACAATAAAGTGTACCCATTTTGCCATTTTGGTTGTCCCACAGAAAAGTACCACATTCCTAAATACGAAACTAAATTATTATTTTTTTCATTGAGACCTAGTTGTTATACTCACAACAACTATTCACTTACTATTTCCTACCACACTTTCTCTCTCCTACCCACTCACAACACCTAATACTTTAACGCTTTTCCTTAATTCCCGTTATAGAAGCAAATAAGTACTTTGTTATGGGACAAAGGGAGTAAACATTATGCCGGTGGGAATTGGCTAAAGTTTAAATTTTTAACAATCTTAATTTCTCATTGTGTTAATTCAACACAATGTTAACAAGGTTTATTTTTGCAAAAAAAAAGTCTTCAAATTATATGAATCATCAATATCACTGTAATTTTAGACTCAAATCCAGGGATTTTGACAATAATTTTTGTTTTATACAAAAATATAAATTTAGTAATCTTTAGTCTTAATTGTTCATAATATTACTCCATTCCGTCAAAGAGCATTTATTTAAGAAGGTCAAATGTTAACATATGTTTTGGTAGCCTAACTGGCCATACATGATCATTACTACCTGAGAAAGCATGGCTGTAATGCAGCAAGCAAAAACACAACCTCTTAGCAAGAGCAATCTGCAAAATGACACCAACCAAGTTGAAAAATAAAATTTAAAACTACGCATAAAAAAAGGATAACGAAATGGGAAAGATACGGTTTTTATGTAGCTCCACAGACAATAATAAAAGAAAATTAAGAAGAGCAATCCAGAAGAATATATTTTATTTGCCGCGAATTGAAACAACAATCTAAACATAGTTGCTATTTGACTAGAATAGCTATTATTTTTGTCGCAATATAGCTGAGATTAAGCGCGTAATTATTTATACTCGCCAATGGTGACTTGTGTGGTTGTGGTTCTTCGCTAAATGAATCCTCGCAAGTCTCAACATCTTCATAAGCACCGGCTGCATAATGTGCAGACCACCGAAAATCATTCAACTCCAACTTTTTCATTGCTGTTGGAATATCTTCATTTATAGCATTACCATATTCACTTAAACAAATGTTAAGACATTGCTTGATGATTGGATCAGTGGCCTTGCTGAGAAATTTCTGCACTTGTGGCAAATTCTCCTTGAACTTGGCAAGTGTTAGATCGAGAATGATTCGAGCAAGCTGTTTTACATCTGCTGTTGAACTACGGGAATCTGATTTCAGAGAAGCTATGCATAAATCATAATAATTAGTCTTTTTGCAAACACTCTCTATTAGAGCTTCATCTTTCATGATCATTGAGGCAAAAGAAGATTGGATTACAAAGAAGAGAACAAGAAAGAGCGTAATGATTTTTGGGAAGCGGCACAAAGCGAGTAGGATCACTTTCATGGTTATTATTATTCCTGATGTTTGATGTTTTAGATCAGATATGAGGGTGGCTAGAAAATATGCGGAGGTATTTTTATATTGCTCAAAGGAATTTACCTGCATTTACAAATAAAATCAATAGCACTAAATGGTCAAAATCCTCTTCAAAAGTAGAGACTAAAGATTTTGCTACCTGAAAAAGCGAGATAGTATTTGAAATGGACTTTATGAGAAAGATTTGAATTGTGAAAAGATTGAGTAGGACTATGCTTCCAAGACAAGTGTCTTGACCAAACAAGGATGTCATTCAAATATATCGACTCAACATTTAATGTTCGATATTACTGTCTGTCTTACTTATGTTATTGATTATTGGAAAAAGAAAATGTTCTATTAAGGTTTTGTTAACATCCTATGTTACAGAGATAATGATTGTAACATGTAATGAAAAATGCAGTAAACTCGAAATGGTACGCCAATACACGGTACTGCTATGTCTCGTTCCAATGGCAAACCGGTGCATTGACCGGTTACAGGAGTCATTACTATAATTTAAGGGTTAATTGCAATTTAGACCCTGAAGTACCATACCACCCTTCCAAGCGAACCCTGATATGTTTTTTTTGTCAAATCAGGTCTTGATGATTTAAAAACTCGCCAAATAAGGCCTTTTTGACGGAAACAGTCAAAAATCGCTGTTAAGTGATCACGTGCGATTCCCGTGACCAATTTTTGAGGGATTAATTGCAATTTAGACCCTGAAGTATGTTACCACCCTTCCAATCGAGCCCTGACTGTCTTTTTCGCCAGATCAGACGTTGGGGTAATTCATTTTCGCAAGTTAGGGCCTTTTTGACGGAATATGTTAAAAACTCAGTTAAAAAGCATGTGCAATGCACGTGACTAACGGAATTTGGTAGTTTGAAGTTGATATTTCATTTAAGGGACTTAATGAAAATTCCAAACTTAACATGGCTGAAATCAAAACAATTATCAAAAAAAATTTGAGCAAAAAACAATAATCAAAATATTAAATAAAACCATACAATATAATTTTATTATCATTACTTTCATCAATTTTTTAAATTTACCAAATTTTGTATTTTTTGTTTTAAAAAACTATTTATTGATTTTGTTAAACCAATAAATTTTCTTTTTGAGCATTCACTATTTATATATTTTATCTTATATAAATAATCATTTTCTTTCAAGCCAAAATGAAAAATTAACTATTTTATTTTCCTTTTTATTACTTCTTAATTACTCTCTCCTTCCCAAAATAATTTTTATTTGGCTATTAACATTTTTTTTGGCTCGTTTGATAGACCGATACGTATAAGCATTACTCCCTCCGTCCCATCCTATAGTCACGTGCATGGCACATGCTTTTTAACTGAGTTTTTAACAGATTCCGTAAAAAAGGCCCTAACTGGCGAAAATGAATTACCCCAAGGTCTGATCTGGCGAAAAAGACAGCCAGGGCTCGATTGGAAGGGTGGTAACATACTTCAGGGTCTAAATTGCAATTAACCCCTCAAAAATTGGACACGGGAATCGCACGTGATCACTTAACAGCGATTTTTGACAGTTTCCGTCAAAAAGGCCTTATTTGGCGAGTTTTTAAATCATCAAGACCTGATTTGACAAAAAAAACATATCAGGGTTCGCTTGGAAGGGTGGTATGGTACTTCAGGGTCTAAATTGCAATTAACCCATAATTTAAACGCCAAATTTCATATTAAAACATCACAAAAAAAATTGCTCTATTCGTATAGTTAGCACTACTTTCATCATTTTATATAATTATAACCTCAAGTATTTTATTAATGTGTCTTTGGAAATGAATAAATCTAGATAGGGAAATCAATTGTTCAACTCTACACCTAGAATGCATACCACCAACAACATATGCTTCCTTTACGCCCCTCTATCCACCATTTACTGCACAGCTACTTTTTTTTTCTCTCTTTTTGAAGTGTAGATACACATTCCTCGTGTATACACACAAATGCTATTTCTCAATTATGTATTGATAGGGAAGTTTAAAAAGAAAAAAATCTTAATCAGCAAACCCAAACAAAGTAGACTGGATATTTGAGACGGTTTTATACAGAAAAATTGATCAACTCCACTCAGCTATTTGTGAGACGCTATACATAAACAACTCGTGCCCAACTGAGTAAAGCCTCGCCTATCGGAGGAAAAGGCCCCATGAAAAAGTAGGCATAAAACAATTTGACACTAAATTAGGTGTTCAAATTTTAACTTCGCGCGTTGATTTAAAACAAAATGGGCCAAACAATCTTTCGAGCAACAACAACAAAGCCTTATGGGATCGGCTAACATGGATCCTCATATGTCATCGTGAAAGAGAAGATGTAAGAAAAAAATAAGTTAAAAGAAGAAATAGGTGGGAAAAAAATAATAATTAGAAAATGAAAAGAGAAGAAGAAAATAAAAATAAAAATGGTGATAGTAAAAGAATAAAAATATAATTAAAAAAAAAAAAAATCAACCCCAATCACCCACATGAATTTTTGCCCTCAAAACAATCTTTCGAGCAAAGAGAATAATAATTCATCGATGTTACTATATCTTGGAATCAACAAAAGTCTTATATTCCTTGTCCTAAAATAAGGCAATGCAAGGGCACAAAAAAAGGTCACAAAATTTCGCTCACAAAGGTGGTTGGCATTGATTGATTGGATATTTAACTAATGGAATAGTGGGTCTACAAACACAACATCCGATCAGCTAATGCGAACACTGTTTTTACCAACATTTTGCGAGATACTTAGTGAATTCAATATTACCCCTAAGAATAACAGTCTCATAGTACATTGCACGTATTTTGTAATGTTGCTTCACTTTCTTGTACATTGGTGAAATCTCATTAATATTATTGCCATATTAAGAAGTGAGATTATTATTTTTGACAAACAAAAAAAGTAAGTATTTTACTCTTAGAAGACGGAGGAAGTATATAACTTCAAAAATTGAAAATGCAGTATTCTTACTTTTCAAGTTTTCCTAGCGCCTCCCTCAAACCTTGGCGAGTTGCTTTTATCTTCATCTATCAGTCACCCTAACAATACACATTAGGAACCAGTTAGGCCATTGTAAGTTGCAACAATTCATAACTTGAGCGTTTAGTTAAAAGCAGCAAGTGTAATATTTTTCACTCCAAAAAGAAAAGAAAATCAGAAAAAGGCATCCAACATAACTACTTGAAGAACAACATTAGAACCATGCAGAACCTTTCAGTTTAATTTCGCATAAGGAATCTCTGAACTCAGAACAAACATCATATAATAAAATAAAACACCTCCTATGTTCATCTAAAATAAACTACATAGAGGCTTGCCACAACGAAATAGCATCCAGAATTAGTTGGCGACATCACCGATATTATGAAAAACCTCCACTCAGGTTCCATTTCACGCGAAACTATATTTAGCAGAACTCACCCTAAATACCGAAACAGATAGAAACAAATTAAACGGGCTGCACTTGATACATTTATTTAATATTAAGAGTAATGCTAGGGCGATTTTAGTTGCCATGCGAATACATAAAGGATCCTGTTTATATCAAGCAATGGTCTCTTGCATTTTTTTTCAAGTAGTTTGGCTAGAAATACGGTACCATTCTCTTCAATTTGTTGTCTTTATTAGAGAAGGAGAAAGTGCATTTTCCCAACTATCAACTCTCTCAACAAAAAAATATCACAAAGACTTCTTTGCCGGAGCCACAGTACTAACACGATCCTCTTGCTAGTACAAAGATCTCTACCTGGAAATTCCAATGTGTGACGCACACACATGATAAGTGAGATTTTACTCATTCTATTGGGTGCTTTTAGGCTTAATTATTGCTTAGTTCTCAGGCTTTTGTTATATGATTTTGTTCCTTTGGTGTTTTTGTTGGTTAGGGTGGTTATGTGCTCAATCTACGAGAAATAGGGAGAAAAAGTGCTTAATAGAGGAATATTGTGAAGCCCAGGGAATGCTGTGAAAAAACTGAAGATTTCAGGGACCAATCTATCATTTCTGAGACAACAACAAGGACTAAACTGCAATCATCTGGAAGATAAATACTGATCTGTAAATTTATAAAGCTCAGAGACCAAATGGTAATTTTCGGAAATCAGCTACGAAAACATCTTCACCAACCATACAAGCAACCTTAATTGAAGGAGGATAGGTTTTTGGTTTTTTTACTTATTTAGGATTTTAGTTAGTTGTCTATTTCTCTTAGCTTCCTTTTATTTTACAATTCCTTTCTATTTTGTAATTCCTTTTCTTTTTACCCTATAGTTACTAGACTCCGTTTCTTGTATTCTTATCAATCACGTAGCTAGCAAATATTTTCAAAGTTTTATAGATATTGGAGGTATCTTTTATCGAGCGTATGATTCAATAGTGCTTAATTTTATCTATGATGCTTTTAATGCTCTCGACAAGAACAAATGCCACTACTGTCAAAAACCAAGAGGCCTACAAATTACAAGGCTGCTGAGCTATATGCCTAATTTCTCCATGCTTTAGCAGATAATGTGTGTTTAAAGTCAGGATGCAGTATTTAAAATTAGCAGATAATGTGTGTTTAAAATCAGTAACATAACCGAATACTCTTAATGGTCATCTCTATCTCTCTAAATCCGAATCTTCTCCTCCATTAAGTTTAAACCTCCCTTACTCCCTCTGTAAGCATTCATTGTTCATCACAACTTTGAAAAACGACTACTCTGCCTTCAACTTGGTTGTTGCACTTATCAAGAGGAAGTGAAGAGCCTACAAAGAGCATAACCAGGGTAAGGTAAGTATCACTAACCATCCCCGTTTATACATGAAAAATCAAAATCGATTTAAATTGAGTGCACAATGCATAGTCTATAGCCACACAAAAATACTCTCTCTCTCTCTGGAAATTATGGTTCAGCAAGGCATTGAATCCTGTAAGTGAAGAAGGGTAGAGAGAATCAGGTAGATCTGGAGATGAACGATTTTCATTTAGCAGTTCTTAGTTACTTCTCTCTCTCTCTCTCTCTCTCTCTCTCTCTCTCTCTCTCTCAGAGAGAAGCTATGACCCTGCAAGACCCAGTAAGTTTACTTCAATATGGTTTGACCTCTCTCTCTCTGTCGCTCATTTTCTCTCTCCCTGAACGAAAGTATGACCCTTCAAGGTTCTAAAGCCTGCAAGTGAAGATGGGTAGAGAGAATTGGGTAGATAATGACTGTCATTTAGAAGATCTTAGTTGCTACAAACTATAAAAAAAAATGAATTGATTCTGGGTAAGCATTTTGTTGGTTCCCAAAGATGACCACTGAATATTCCAGGGGTATAGTTTTACTTCAATACAATTTGAACCTTAGGCTGTCAAAAATGTCAAGATACAGCCACTGTATCCTTATATTGATGATCAGAATCTGACGCCAGCTTTTTTTTAAAAATTAAAAAACAAGGCCTATTTTACATACTCAAGCAAATAATTACCAGGGTATGCCAAGTGCAGCTGACTAGAAGCTGAATAGAGAACATGACTTGTTAAATTTATATTTGGTTTTGGGAAACTGATTTGATTCGTAGTTGGAATTATCCCATTTACATCTCATCACCTTTTCCCAACAGAAATCACCTAAACTAAGAATTTTTTTTATTATTTACTATTTATAATCGGTTTTTAGAAAATGAAGGACAGACCAAAAGCTCCTTGTTCAACCGTTAAGAAATACTGAAATACATAGAACCCAGCAATCTGACTTTAACCCTAGAAAGGGAAGCTTCATTTACAAGAACAACAACAAAGTCTTAAATGATTCGAGGTCAACTAATATGATCAAGTAAGAACTCGTCACTCAACTTCATAAAGCTTAAAAAAATCAACCCACAAATTTCAGATCCCAGTTCTACTACTCTAAAACAAAAGTTTGATGTTCCCCACTCTCCATTTGAGATGTGTGTGTGTGTGTGTGTGTGTGTTGTATCTTTTTAGGTTTTCAAAATAGTAAGAAATGTTTTTCTCTAACACTTTCAAACGACCAAAACTAAAAACTACCAATGACACCGTAATCACCAAAAATGACCAACCATCATGTTTGTTTAAGATTCCTAAAGCCATATCTGGATCTCACATGATAATTCGGAGACTCAACCGAGCAACAATGGTCTGTGTCTAACACATTCATGATTGTTAAGGTTGAGCTACCCCGACATCTGAATAAAGTAAACGCAGAACTGTGAGTTAGAGAGAGAGGGAGACTTTCTTGAAAACAGGTTTTTTTTTTTTTTAGACTTAATGTTTAAGCGCATATAGGTGTAATAGATATTTACCAGGTCTCACTAGAAAAAGTGAGCTGGCGAGAGAGAGAGAGAGAGAGAGAGAGGAGTAGGTGTTTGCAATTTCAACCCTGCGGTAAGTTAAGAATAAAGCCTGTTCCCAAGTTCCGTAGTACAGTAGTACATGGGGGTAACAATAGTTTCACTCCCTCCGTCCCGGAATAAATGTCATGATTGAGAAGTCAGTGTTTTTAAGCTTTTTTTTATGTTTTCTTAAATGCCTTCTCTCTTCGTGAGTGGTGTAGTATAATCTTACGAAGACACAGCTATAATTTCCTTTAAGAAAGGGTAGCTTAGGGAGATCACCAAACATTACATCCTACTTTGAAATGCGACATTTGTTTTGGGACAAACCAAAATAGAAAGTGTGATATCTATTACGGACGGCGGGATTATATAACTATCAAGCACAGAAAAGTATTCATCATGCGTTCTACTATTCGTGAAAGATAATATATAGAGGGGAACATAAGAGGATTAGAATGCTTGTACCAATTACCACTAGAGTAGCTAAAGAGGATTTTAAGAAGCCATTTGTTCTAAGTATGGCTTAAATATTAAGAACGTATCTGATTTTCAAACTTTCAGCGAGACACAATACTAATGAAAATAGATAAGACTTATTTTAAATCCACAATTTGTCAGGGTAGTTACTCTTTCAAAGATTCTAAACCTTATTTCACCTTTCCTTACTTGTACATGACAAAACTGAGAAAAAGAGAAGACAATAGTTACTTCAGCTGATAAGAATTACATTCAGATAACATGCATAAATACAAGCAGAACATGTCCATGACTGCTGCAACAAATTATCAGACTTTTTCCATTCACGGTCAAAGCTATTTTCTCAGTCACATAGATTTATGTGGATTATCGATCTAAGCTTAGACCCATAATTTATTGCATTTTTGGTGCCTAATGACCTAACTCCTAAGGATAAACCCCTTAATACACAAAAAAGCTTTCTTTTAGCTTTTTCCATGTGACTGTTCTTCATTAACATGCTTAATTGACTGTGTGGATCTACGGACTAGATTCTAGAATCTCTTGTAATAATGTTGACCCCCTTTTGAGCTAACTTTCTACCTTCCAAGTATAATTGCCCAACCAAAAATACCCTTGACCCTCTTTCCAAAACAATCTGGCTTCAGCACTGTTCAGATCCTACAATTTAACAAATAACTGTGAGAAGCTAACAGAACCACTTCTAATATAACAAAACTGCTTATAAGCCAGACTATCAACTGAATTGTTATTTTTTCCTAGCTAGACTTCGCATAATCTTTAATTGATCACTACTGTTGAACACTTAATCTGCAGGTACTCACCCCAAAATAATGCACCTGAGAATGAAAATAGCATTCAATCTCGCCATAATCATAGCTCTGCTATGGAGCGCGCAAGGGAAATCCAGTTCACATGAGGTTGTGGTTGCAAAAGATGGATCTGGGAACTTTACTACAATCACCGAGGCACTAGAGGCAGCTCCAAATAACAGTGAAGTTGGTTACACCATTCACATCAAAGCAGGCATATACGCTGAATATATAATTATCCAACAGTGGAAGACAAATCTCATACTAATAGGTGAAGGAATGGACAGTACAGTGATAACCGGGAATCGGAGCAAGAAGGGAGATGGACTCGGGACGTACTACACAGCTACAGTTGGTAAGCTTTACTGATAATGTCATAATGTTAAATAAATGTCCCAAGAACTTTCAAATTTGCTCTTGGCTAAGAGTAAATTTGAAAAAAAAATGAACATTCATTTAGGGACAGGGGTAGTAATCGGTACCAAAAAATGAAAATAGACATTAGCATCTACATATAGGGATAAGTGATTAACATTTACATGCTCATATTGAAGCAATGAAGGGAAATAACTTCGTTGCGGAAGGCATAACGTTCCAGAATGTGGCTGGACCAAATATGGATCAAGCAGTGGCGCTAATGAGTGAGGCCGAGAAAGTCGCATTCTTTAGATGCCGGTTCCTAGGGTTTCAAGACACATTGTATGCAAAGAAAGGCATTCAGTTCTTTCGAGAATGTGAAATTGCAGGGACAGTAGATTTCATTTTTGGGGATGCCATAGTGTTGTTCCAAAACTGCCTAATTACGGCACGTAAGACACTTCCTGGCAAACCTAATCCGATCACAGCTCAAGGAAGAGATATCAAGGAAAGAGAAACAGGAACAGTCCTTCAGAACTGCACAATAGCTCGTGCAGATGACCTGTCCCCAAAAACCAAGACTTACTTGGGAAGACCATTGAAGCTTTTCTCCAGAACGGTGATTATGCAGAGTTCTATTGGTGACCTAATCGATCCCCAAGGATGGTTAGAGTGGAATAATAGTAGTTCAACAGAAAACGTCTACTATGCGGAATATCGTAACACCGGGACAGGAAATGACACAAGTCGTAGGGTGAGTTGGGCAAGGATATTGAATAACTCTCGTGACGCTGAGGAGTTCACAGTCCGAAATTTCATACAAGGGGACACCTGGATCCCAAAAAGAATTCCCTATTTTCTCGACTTACTATAAGCATGTATATTTATCCTTTCACAAGAACCATAAACTTGTAATATGGATCAGACTTGATTTCATATATGTACACATAACTTCAGTGTTGTTATATCTCAAATCAGTGCTGTTATATTTCAAATTTCTTTTACTAATGGCTGCTATCAACAGCATCTTTTCATTGCATACAAATATTGTGTCCATACATCCGTGAATACAAGATTGTTTCTGACCTAACCGATAGTGAATTTTGAAAAGGAGAGAAGATAGCTATCAACTTATAGTCGGGCATGTGAACATTATCAAGGACAGGGCAATAAGGAGCCTACAAGCACCTGGAAGAAGTACCTTGGAGCTCTGCCTTCTACGGAGGACTAAGGACCTTCTTACTCATAATTCTGGCTGAAAATTAGAAAAGATCAAAACATTCATTAAAGCTCTCACACAGAAAAAAAAAATAACTAGGAAGTGCAAGGGAATTGCAATCTGTATCTCAGACGCTGAACATAGGAAAAGGTGGGACAGGGTGACAGTGAAGTGAACAGGTAAATATCGGTCAAAATCGACCTCACAGACCTATGATAAGAAACTCTGTCGAACATTATTTGGCCAGATTTACCATGAAAGGTACAGAAGTTGTTTCAAATGAACAAAAGTGTCCCATATATAATTACTATACAAATGGACTTGGATGACAAGATTTCGGTCCTTTTGCTGTCAAACCCTACTGCTAATCATGAAGGAAGTAAGCATTAGTGAAGGCATCAAAACAATGCAAAACCAGTAGTTACGGTCTTATAAGTCAACCTTGATTCTTTGTTGGACTATAAAAGGACATAATGATGAGTGAGAGGCAATTGGATCTCTATGAGGCACTTACTTAAATTAGGATTCTACTGCGGTAGAAAGATTCTTGAGTGGCAAACTTTCTGTTTTTTGTTCGTTCAAGGATGACGAAAGTGTGCTTATTGACGATCTTTCTCCAAGCTAACTACCAACTAATCACATGGTCAATCCGTGACACTTTGATTTAGTCAGATTCGCTCATGGTTGAGGGGTTGAAATTCCATCTCAACTATGACGGGATCTTTACATGTTATTGATAACAAGGGGTACATCTTCCTTCAGTAGGAGAACAATAAACTTAGTTTGGAAGAGGAAACTCCACCCTGATAGCAACATCGAATCACTATAATGCTATAGCTGGATAGTGACGTGAATTGAATTGCAGCGACTTTGATTTTAAAAAAAAATACTCCCTCCATCTCAGAATAAGTGTCACAGTTGACTAGTCAACATTTTAAAGCTTTTTTATGTTTCCTTGATTGCCAATCTATGCATAAGCTTATAAGGATTTTCACTCATGAAACGGCTCCTTGCATATCCCATGGCATTGCATTGTTTGTCTACTAAAATAGGTAGTTTAGGAAGATAGCCTAACTTTATATTCTATTTTTAAAATGCGACATTTACTTTGGGACGAACTAAAATGGAAAGTGGGACATTTATTCCGGGACGGAGCCAGTACACAGGTTGAGGAGGATGTAGAATCTTGTGGAGGTTGGGCGCGCGATAGTATCATAATGTTGTTATGTGTAGCAAAGAAATCACGGATTCTGGAAAGAAAAATAAAGCATAAAGGCACGGAAAGGAGGGGAGCTTTAGTAGTTAAAACAACCCCAGACCACTCATCCGATATTGAAACATTTACTTGAAGGGAATGACGGTTGAACCAACCTACAAGCTATGACCAATTGGTCAAGCGAGTTTCAAGAGAACCCAATGGTTTGTTAAATTCAAAAAGTTAATAAACTGTTAACTGTATCGGAAGCAGTGAGAAAGCAACAACCAACTAAAGCCAGTCACTGGCATGCCAAGGTTCATATATAACTACGTGTTTCCTTCCATCTGCATGTGTATATTAAGAGGTCGTAGCCCTTGAAAGTAAAGCACATACTAATTTTCATGATTCAAAAACATGCAAAACCAAACTGTCAATAACAAAGTAGGAGCAAACATTTGAGAATTAGAATACTTCAACAAATTATTAAGATAATGCAAAAAATAACAAAGTATTGCTGGTGAGGATCAGATTATGGAATAAAATGGTATGTGAAAAACATTATTAGTTTATGTGGAAATCAACACAAAGGCGTCAGGTTTCGAGTCAACCCTCCAACTGCCTACCGCCAAACAAGTCAAGAAAACAACCATGTTTAAGAGATACGATGTGAACTTTCAATTCACCAAAGAAAAATGTGATCGTCAAAGCAAACGCCTGACCACAAAAATTAGAGTCACCATCAATGTGAAACTTCATGTAGAAGACCATTTGTCATGGAAGGGACAGTCGACAGTGTAGGAAATTGCGAGGATGATAACAGTGATGACCCGCAAGTAAGACTACAGTGGACGAGAACAAACAACGGATCTCAATTTTAGTTTGTATTCAATTGGGAAAACAGTTATATGTTTCTCTTAAATTTTACATTTCTTTTTTCTATTTACTTAGTCCTTATTGTTTTCATAGAGATTCTAATGGTTTCCTCATTAAATAATCAGCAACAATAGCGGTAAGTTTAAAGACCAACATTGAAAATAATGAATTATGGTTACTTAATAGAGAGGAAAATTATAAAACTTGCCAATGCACTATAGGGTTACGTACAATTGGGCGGTCATACTTTACTTTCGCCACTTTTATCGCTGAATCACCATTCTCGGCTATATTCTCTTCCTTTGCCCTAACAGATGTTAGAAATTTAATAGACATGTTAAAAAATAACAGAGGCATTAGAAATTTAACAGTGACGTTAAGAGCTTAACGGATAATCTGGTTGTGCATATTTAAATGTCAACTAGGTCTAGGAAGTGAGCTTTTAATAAAGAACTGATCATAGTTGTCAAAAGCGTCGCCTGCCTCACTTTTTTCATCGCCTTTCGAGTTCATTGTTTCTTCCCTAACCAGGGAGGCGATGATCGCTTTTCAGCGATGCTATTTTCAAAAAAGCGCAAAGCAAAAAAGCGACATTTTTAAGGAAAAGCGTGATAGTGGAAAACTTAATGCAGCTCTGTCGTCAAACTACGCCCTTTTCTTTTTTCTTAAAGCTATCGACTTATTGTTTGTAGCCTAATTTCACCTATTTTTACAGATCCATAACTTGGACAATGAGGAAGATGATGATATTGCTTGATTTTCATTATGTCTAATTATGTTAAAGACTTCATGTTAATTTCACTCTCAAACTAGCAGTCTAGTACTCCCTTTGTCCCAAACTAATGGTCACTTATTTTCGTTTTGGGCGTCCCATACTAATGGTTACTTACCCAAAATGTTCAATTTTCTCTCTCCTACCCACTCACAACAACTATCCACTGTTTATTTTCTACCTCATTTTTTCTCTCCTACCGACTCACACCATCTACTTTTCCAACAAATTTTCTTAATCTCTGCGCATTCAATTTTAGTAACCATTAGTTTGGGATGGAGGGAGTACTTATTTTGTTAATTTGAACATAGTACTATTAGTACTCATGCGCCTTTTGTCTTGAAATCCATACGTTGGGTTTTTAATTATGTTAATGATACCATTAAACGTGGAATTGTGATATTTATTTATTGTTTTATTCTAGTTAATAACATAGTTTAAGCTCTTTTTATGGTTACATGTATACACGTACATAATCCTGATTTTAACTACTCCCTCCGTCCCCGACTAGGATTTTTAGTTTGACTTTACACGGAGATTAAGAAAAAGTAAATGTTGTGAGTATGAAAAAGTAAGTAAGAGAAAGTAGGAGAGATAAAGTGTGCAAGGGGTTTTTGTTGTGAGAATGACAAGTGGGTCCCAAGGTTCATTTTAAGTAATAAAGCCACTAAGAACCTTAGTCTGGGACAACAAACCAAAAGGGAAAGTAAGAAACTTAGTCTGGGACAGAGGGAGTATATTTTTTTCTCTTTTTCAACACTGCTCGCTTTTTTGTCTCCTGCCTCTCGCCTCGCTCAGGTACCTTTCGCCCGCCTCTCGCTTCTCGCCTTTGACAATATGGGAACTGATATAACTATACTAGATGATATTAATCTACATAATTCAATTTTCTTTGAGATTTCTAGTTCACACCAACAAGTAATTCAATAATAACACACACACACACACACACCTGCATAATATTTAAATGAATATTAATAAAAAGTGGCCATTGGATTTTATATCCCTTAAACTAGTTTTAGAAAATAAAATTATAGAATATACATATTATTTTAATTAACTCTATATTTGAAGCCTAGTCTTTATTTACAATTCACATTGTAGGCCTAGTTCGCATTTTAATGTGCACAGCCAGATTTTCTGCTAAGTTTTTAACTGCCATGGTAACTTTTTAACGCCTTCATTAAGTTATTTAGCATTTCAGTTAAGTTTGTAGAGTCAATTAGGGTGAAGGAAGAAAATGAAGCCGAGAATCTTTATAAGTGTGAAAACTGACCGAAAGGACGTACAATGGCAAAAGTGCTACCACTATACCACAGTAGCAAACTTTACAGTTTTTCCCTTATAGAGTTTAACAGGGATTTCCATTATTTTCTTTCATTTTATCTTTGTCTAATGAAGAAATAATCTACGCCGAAGTAATGAGGTTGACCAACATATTTACGTAAACTAGTTTTTATGCTTCGTAGAAGTCTAGTCACTTAAGTCATAGTATATGTCAATGTACAAAAACCAAAATGTGTTTTATGTCCTATTGTAAAACTGCATATTGAGGTCTGATGGACGTCCTGGAAAGTTTCCATCGGCAATTTGAAATAAAGATAACGTTGGGGAGGGGAGATCAACTGTATGGAAGATCTCTTAGGTTCGTTAGATTTTAGGAACAACTAGAAAGTTACGTTTTAGTGTTAAGAAGAAAAAAATGATATCGATTAATGGTTTACCTTTGTTGCTAACACTTCAAAAAAGACTTCTCTGAGAGGAGAATATTTTTCACGGTTTTTGGATTAGGAAAAAAAAAAACCTAAGTTTTTTTCCAGAATTTTTTTTTACCATACTTTATATCCAAGGGAATGATGTGAATCCTATCCCACAAAGAAGTTGTATATTCTCTTTTTTTAATTCAACTTAACCAAATCATAAAATTGACATTTAAGTAACCATGTTTTAGAGAGGAGTTTATAACCATTAAAACTATGCTACAACTGCTATAAACATAAACCGTGTATTTCAAATGTCCATACACAAAAGGTCATTTGACTTTAAGAGGTCCATTTCTTGGGAAGGAGGGACAACTGGAGTATCAAAAACAAAAGCTTTTATGGTCCCAACCCCACCAACAATAGAGAAACGACTTTGTAAAATCATAGAAAACTTCTACTGCATGTTCATGAAATTCTCGACAAAACCAGCTTATTTGCACATAATTAGAAAAACTTCCAGAAAACTATGACTAAATCGAGGAACATGAAATAAGAATAAAAAACAAGTTTTCTACAAGTTTCAACATTTCATTTCGACAGGACTGTAGATCAGTCGAGTAGGGTTGAGTTTTTGTTGCTCAAGTTTGCCTATTTAAAACGTTTTTGAAATCAAAATTTTAATTCAACTCGAATAAATCCAATATTGAGATCTCAAGTAGTTTAGTTCTGTATTGTACGTCGTCAGATTCCCCTGAAACTGTAAAGGCCATTTTATTCCTTCAACCCACATATTATCAGTTACCACCAACAGCAAGAAAACAAACTAGTTCGATAATGCTTTCTTCAGCTAAGAAATTGGGCACAATTTAGCTCATTAAATTAAAAGTTTTAGTCAAGTCAAGTATCAAGGCTCAATTTACAGCCCAAAATGATAATCACCCAATACAGTGTACGTCAAAACAATAATATGAATATTGGAAAGAAGAAACTGCAGTATGTGCAGAATTACAAACAATAACAGTAACTTGATAAAGATGTCTACAAATTAAGGTTCAGTGTTCATCCAAATTTCCGAAAATTGGATCATAAACTACACGGAGAATAGTGCAAAAATTGATTCATCAAAATGAAAAAAAAACAACAACAAATGAATTACCAAAAACAGGAAAACAACTTACCCGCAAATGGAATTAAAGCGAAGCCGGAAGAGAGCATGTTACCGGTTGAATAATTGAGCTAAATTTGATCGAATTCAAACAGCCAATTTGAAATCGACTCGAAGCAAATTAGGGAAAGGGAGTTGGATTGAAGCTGAAAGGAGCAACAGGAAAGGGAAAGATCGTTTGTAATTTGGGGATTTTTGACCTATTTTTGTCAATTTGGGATGACTGTTAGCGAAAATAGGCAACGGCGTTTTTGAGTGGTCCGCTTTTGTTTGGAGTGAATTTGGTTAAATTTGTCCCCTTGACTACGAGAAATTGCAGTTAGGTCCATCTTAAGTTTTTTTATTCAATTTTCACAAGAACGGACGTTGGTCAAAGTCAAACTTTTTTTGTATTGATTTGGAAAGACACCTATACATTTGTTTTGAGCCATCTATATTACAATAGAAAGCAGAAATAACCAACTTATAAAGAGTGGCTAGGATTGAATTTTGAAAAGTGAAAGAAGGGCCGAGATTGAATCTAAGTTCCAAGATTGTTCATAGCAATTGAGCGGTTTCCACTTCTCCTCTTGAAACGTAAACGCAGTCATCGCCCTATTTCCAATCGAAGAACAATCAGAGAGATGAGGTGAGACTTTTTTTTTTCTTTTGAATGTTTCCTGTCACAATATCTGTAATTCCTGTCAATGTTTGTCAACATTCCATAGAAGAGTACGTCCACTCCTGAAATCGCTACAGCCACTTTGATTTAAGGTTCTTTTATTTTTCTCCTCTTTCTGATGGTGTTTTTTGTGTTTGCATTGGTACTAATTCATTTTGATTTTTGATTGATGCTCTGTTTTTCTTTGTTGTTAATAGTGCTAAGAAAGGGATTTAATTTGACTGTGAAATTCATTTTCCTAAATCGAAACTAAAGTTGCGTTTGGCCTCTTCCTCTCCATCGTTTCAAGGTTTTTATTTTTTGGAATCTAGGGTTCCGACCATTGCCATGGCGTTTGAAGCCTACAATCGACTCCACTTGGCCCTCTTTCAGCAGCGATTGGCTAGGGTTTTCGACACAGGTTTGTTCTTCGTCCATATTGAATTGTTTATTTAAGCAACCTCCACTATTTCTTCTTTTGTTAACAATTCTCGCACTTTACTTAATTTCGAACTTTGCAGCTGGTTGTATTTTGATATTTTGATTTTGATGTCAAAGATATTTAGGATTTGATTTCCATACTTTGTTCACTGCACCAATTCTCGCCGATTCTCTGTTTTGCAGCAACTTCATTGGCGATTTATTTTTCTGTGTCAAGAATTCTATTTTTTGGCTTATTGATTTAGTTTGGGAGTTAAGTGAGGGGTTTATGTTTTTCTACATTTGATTTCAACATAAGTTGATTCTCTTTTGTTTTTGCATCTATATTCTTTGAGATGTCATGAAGAAGCGACGTTTGATAATAGAGGCTTCATCTATGATTAATATAATTTCAGTTGTATGGATTGCTCTCCTGCATTACTTACATTTTCTTTTTATAATTTAAACTTTTTCTCACAAGCTATTTGTCGTGACCCCGACCCGTGGTCCTACTTGGACCCACGCTCGGATCACGAGCGGACGACGATTTAAAACTAATTAAATTTTTATAAAACTTTACATAACATCATTTGAAAGTTTTAACACAAGGCCACCGGCCACTACGAATTTAGTTATATACAAACTTCACAATTTTCCCAAAAGTTTAACAAAATGAACCACTTAGTCATAACAAGGTTTTGACTACTACCCAAAAGGGGTTACATTTACATAATGTAAGCCACTACCTTCCCAAAATAACCTCCCAAGTCGTCGCCCTTAACCGTGCTTATTGTGGCCTATTCCCTGGCTCGCCTCGACCTAAGGAAAACAAATTTGAAAGGAACGGGGTGAGATAAAATCTCAGTAAGTTACTAAATGCAACTACATGGCATGGCATAACAATATGCAATAATCATAATATAATAAGGAGTAAACAACATTTAGCACATAACCACATAGGCTGAATGAAACACGTTACAAAGGATACGTGAGCTAAGGTTTAAACCCAAGGATATAAAATCTTCACAGCATCAATGAGCAGCACGAACGGCTGAAGCAGAGGTTCCGGAACCCATAGTAACCAATCAATAACAAGGGGGAAAATGACACAGAGTCATTACCCAAACACGGCGAAAATTCCCCAAAGAGGAACTAGCCAACCCAACTATGGCCATATAGTGGGTCACGGGGATCAATAGACATTATAAGGAACTTAGCTCGGTGCCCTTATAATCTCTACATCACCAAACAAAGACACCAGCTGGACTTTTTAACTATTGCACAAACGGTGTATGACTTCAAAAGAGGAAATCATACTAGATACATCACAAAATGATCACAAGTCTCATAAAGAGTTCATCAACAATGTGCAACAAAACCATTTCTCAAATAATGAATTCCAATAAGGAAATACCATAAGACATCACAAAAGTGAAATGCCAATCACATAACACTCCATCACCACATTCATAACCTTAATACGCTCCTTACATAGCTTATATAGGCCTAAGGTTGACCTATCATTGATCCGAATACTTATTTTTAAGTTATGAACTTTTATGCTTAAAACAGGGGTGCACGGCCGAGTCAACAAATCTGCTCGGTCGAGCAACAATACCAATTTTGACACAAACCTTCTGACTCACCTGCTCAGCCGAGTCAAGGGAAGTGCTCGGCCGAGCACCACCTGAACTCAAAAAAAACGCAGAAACCCAATTTCTTCCTAAAACAAACTTTAACCCCAAATTGCTACTTGGTTGAGCTCAAGGATGAATTCTAACTAGTTTATGGTCGTTTCCTTCACTACTATTACTCATTTAACACCATTAGAGACACCCATTACACCACCAACAACAACAACAACAACAACAATAATCAACCTAACAAGAAAAGGGGAAATTCACCAAATGAAGCTCAACAACAACCCAACACCACAAACATTGCATTATATCATTATCAAATTACTACATGAACAGTTCTAATAAAAGGGGGTTAGTGAACTTACCTTGAATGGAGAATGATTTTGAGTTCAAACCCACTTCTAAAATTGCTCTAATTGCTACACCCTTCAACCTAATTACCTTGAGGAGGTTAATTCTAGGAAGAAGAAGAAATTAGAGAGGGGAAAATTAGAGAATCCTTACCATGGATTTCTTGACATGCATGGAGAATGAGAAGGAGGATGAAGAATGGAGTTGGAGAGGAAGAAAGAAAGGGAAATATTAGGTGGAATTTTTCTGGGAATGAAGAGGGTGGAGAGGTTAACTACCCAAATCAAGGTTTCCTCCTAACAACTAAACCCCTCTAGTTAGCCCATGAACACTTACACCCCTTGAGTTAATTTTACCCTAAAGCCCTTAAGGTTCTATTAACACATAAGTCTAACTCTTACTAATTTAATGATATAATACTTAAAACTCAACAATTAACATTGCAAGTATTTATTTAACATAATATGCACACATATAATTTCAATAAATAATTCTAAGCATGAAATTGAATAAACATATAATAGTCAAAATAATAATTAAAATTAGAGCCCGGATTTGGGGTCGCTACACTCACTCCCCCTAAAAGAAATTTCGCCCCGAAATTTAAACATGCTTACCTAGATTTCGAATAGCCATGGATATTTCCGCTCCATCTCCTCCCAAGTGGACTTTTCAATCTCATGATTCCGCCACACGACCCTTACCAAAGGAATACTCTTATTTCTTAACTCTTTCACCTTAGTATCCATTATCCGAACCGGGTGCTCAACATACGTCATATCGGGCTCAATATCATCCGGTATCTCCGCTAACACATGAGATGGGTCAAAAACATACCTACGGAGCATCGAGACATGAAATACATCGTCAATCTTTCCTAAGGAAGAGGGTAAGGCAAGACGGTAGGCAAGAATTCCAATCCTCTCTAAGATCTCAAAAGGTCCCAAATACCTCGGAGCGAGCTTCCCCTTTTTACCATACCTTTTAATCCCCACTTTCAGTGAAACCTTCAAGAATACCAAATCTCCTACGTTAAACTCAAGGTCTCGCCTTCTATGATCGGAATAGCTTTTCTGTCGACTTTGAGCAGTTTTCAACCTATCCCGGATAAGCTTGACTTTCTCTACGGAATCCCGAACCATATCAACACCCCATAACTTAGCTTCCCCAACCTCATCCCAACAGATCGGAGACCTACACTTTCTTCCATAAAGAGCCTCATATGGTGCCATCTGAATACTCGATTGGTAACTGTTGTTGTAAGCGAACTCGACAAGCGGTAGATGAGTGTCCCAAGAATCAGAAAAATCCACTGAGCAGGCCCGTAACATGTCCTCCAAAATCTGAATCGTTCTCTCGAATTGACCATCGGTTTGGGGATGATATGCTGTACTGAATCGCAGATTGGTACCCAAAGCTTTTTGCAACGCTTGCCAAAACCGTGAAGTGAACCGAGGATCTCTGTCTGACACGATACTAACCGGGACTCCATGAAGCTTCACAATCTCATCCATATACAAACTCGCAAGTTTCTCCATCGAATAACTAATATCAATCGGTAGAAAATGGGTGGACTTGGTTAATCTATCAACAATTACCCAAACGGCGTCGTGCTTTCTCCGAGTACGAGGTAGTTGTTGGGTTTTGAGCAAACATGCACAGCGGAATAAACCCAAAAGCCTAGATCCGATCACGATGATTAAATTAATATGGAGATGAATTTTGGAACACTAACCGTGACGGAGCTTTAAAATTCTGAGATCTTCAATCTTTGTTCTTCGCGCTTCTTCGAATCACGAACGTAGGAACGACCGCAAAACTTGGATCACGAACTTTGAAGGAGTTGATGCCAACGCCCTCTATGTTTATCCACACGCGAACGAATTTCAAGAACGATTCTTGAACCGGATTGCTAGACCCAATATAAACTTTTTCTACTTTGAAGGCTATATGGAAAATCAATGTTCTTGTTCTTGAGGAAGAAGAAGAACTTGTTTTTCTCTCTCTCGGAGGCTCTCTAATTGATATGGAATCAATCCCTACTGATTAGGTCGTTGTTAGAGGTTTATATACTTATTAGTCCTAAACCGTTTAGGAGAAATAGGTTAAAACCCGTCACAACACGAAATCAGTTTTTGGGCCCGAACAGGGCCTGCTCGGCCGAGTCCTTTAAGGTGCTCGGCCGAGCACCTTTGCTCCAGAAAATCTGACCTTCTGATTTCCCATGCTCGGCCGAGTCATATGAGGTGCTCGGCCGAGCACCACCAGAATTCCGATTTTAGCCTTTTAAACAATTCGTCCTTTTGTGTGTGACCCCATAGGATTATATTAAGTTGACAATGAGCCCAAACACATTTGTGCTCATAAATCATGAGCGGACTCTAGCAAGCCATCATGACTACCCAATTAATATAACTTGTATAAGTTCGTGAATCCTTTATAGAACATATTACAATCTCTTTGTTTCACGATGTCTATTGAACGTAAGCCATGGTCAATGGTCAACTTACAATGTTCAATGCTTTCTCGATCCCGAATGTATTGATAGTACAAATCATATTTGAGCACGGCCATGCATTTCATCAATACCATTCATCGAGTGGCCAAAGCTTGACATCTCTCTTGACGAGAAACAAATCCCTTCTAGATTAATTACCTTTCCCTACATGAATCCGATTACGCCAATCACATTCTTTATAGCTACCCGATTAGGGGTAACGTTTGAATATGTCAAACGTAATGTTCATCAAGTGGAAGACTGTGATAATCTCAGGTCTAAAGATTCCAGTAATATAACTATATGAGACTTAATTATGACATTGTGACCATGACATAAATCTCATATGGGTCAGTCCAGTATTTGGTCTCCAACAAATACCCATAAGTTTAATTGTATCCCATACACCATAATCATCATATGATTATCCATTAAACTTATACTAACAATTAATCATAATTATCAGGGACGGGGATTATTATAATAAACATGCAAAGGATATAATAATCAAACATTTAATATATTTAATATATAAATAACATTAATCGTTTTACAAAACGTGCCTAGAGCATACAACACCAACAGTAGTCCGGTTACAAAATCCATCGTAATGTGCTCCCACTTCCATTCCGGAATCTCAAGTGGTTGAAGTAGTCCCGCGGGTCTTTGGTGTTCGGCCTTCACTTGTTGACATGTCAAACATTTAGATACGTAATCCGCTATCTCCCTTTTCATGTTATTCCACCAAAAGTGTTGTTTCAAATTCTGGTACATCTTTGTATTTCCGGGGTGAATTGTATACTTCGATTTATGGCCCTCCTCAAGAACTTGACATTTAATTCCATTGACATCCGGTACGCACAACCGACCTTGATAAGTTAAAACTCCCTCAGGATCCAACAAAAAGCCAACATATTGTTTGTCCGCCATACTATCCATGATCTTCTTCAATTCCGGGTCATCCTTTTGAGCATCCTTGATTTGTTGAATTAAGGTTGGTAAAATCTGAATATTCCCAAATATAGCCCCGTGTCTCGACTCACAAGGGCTCCAATCTCGAGCATCCTCTAGCATCTTCCACTCCCGAACCATCATCGAGGCCATATAGGACTTCCGACTAATAGCATCCGCGACTACATTTGCCTTGCCCGGGTGGTAGGAAATAGTGCAATCATAATCCTTTAAGAGTTCCATCCATCGCCTCTGTCGGTTATTCAATTCTTTTTGAGAGAAAAGATATTTCAAGCTTTTGTGATCCGTGAAAATTTCAAACTTCGCTCCATATAGGTAATGCTTCCACTTATGTAACGCAAACACAATCGCAGCAAGCTCCATGTCATGAGTTGGGTAATTCTGTTCACACGGTGTTAACTTCCTCTAAGCATAAGCAATAACCTTCCCGTTCTGCATCAAAACGCAACCAAGACCCTCCTTCGAAGCATCACTATAGATAACCAAATCATCGTTTCCGTTGGGCAACGCAAGAATCGGAGCGGTGGTTAATCTCTTCTTAAACTCATCAAAACTATTCTGACACTTTTCATTCCACACAAATGGCACATTCTTTCAGGTCAATTGAGTTAACGGTGTGGCAATCCTCGAGAACCCCTCGATAAACCTTCTATAATACCCGGCCAAACCTAGGAAACTTCAAACCTCTGTCACCGTCTCGGGCCTCTTCCAATTCACTATAGCTTCAATCTTGGATGGATCCACGGAAATTCCTTTACTTGACACCACGTGACCCAGGAAAGAAACTTCCTCAAGCCAAAAATCACACTTACTAATTTAGCAAACAATTGCTTCTCTCGGAGCACCCCCAAAACTATTCGCAGATGTTGTTCATGTTCCTCCCGGGATTTAGAATACACCAGTATGTCATCAATAAACACCACCACAAAGGAGTCGAGGTAAGGCTTGAACACTCTATTCATCAAATCCATGAAAACCGCAGGTGCGTTGGTCAACCCAAATGGCATCACCAAGAACTCATAATGACCATATCGAGTCCGGAACGCAGTCTTAGGAATATCCTCGGAACGGATCTTCAATTGATGGTACCCACTTCGCAAATCCAATTTGGAGAAGACCTTCGAGCCTTGCAACTGATCAAATAAATCATCGATATGGGGTAAAGGGTACTTGTTCTTCACAGTCACTTGGTTCAATTTCCGGTAGTCTATACACAGTCTCAAAGACCCGTCTTTCTTCTTCATAAATAAAACCGGAGCTCCCCACGGTGACACACTGGGGCGGATGAAGCCTCTGTCAAGTAGTTCTTGCAACTGAATCTTTAACTCCTTTAATTCTGCGGGGGTCATTCGGTACGGTGCTTTGGAGATAGGGGTAGTCCCAGGAAATAAATCAATACAAAACTCTATCTCCCTATCGGGAGGCATAACGTACTCCGAAGAAAACACCTCAGGAAACTCTCTCACCACCGGTACATCACTCAACTCAGGCGACTTTTAGTAGTATCTAACACGCTAGCAAGGTACCCCGCACAACCCCGAGCTAATAATCTCCTAGCTTTCATATAGGAAATCACTCGAATATTTCTACCCCAAGGAACCGCCTCAAATACAAATTCAGACACACCAGGAATAGAAAAAGTAACTGTTGGTCCCAAAGGGCAACAAGGGTATGAAAAATAGCTAGAGGGGGGGGGGGTGAATAGCTATTTTAAAATTCTTTTCGTACCCTTGAAAAACTCAATTGCGAATGCGCACTTTATCAAGTAAGCGTTATGAAATGCGCCTAAGTGAGTGAGTGAAATGCACAGCGGAATTTAGTAATGAAAGTAGGCGCAAAGTGATAAAGGGAGCGCAACACACACACTAAGTATTTTGGCTCAAAGTGAGTGAAATAAGGAACTAAGGCAAATGATAAAACAAACACAACACAATTCAGTTCAATCAATCTACAATGAGTAAACAAGCAAATAGTGAGTGAAAATAATAACTTGAAAGAAATGACAAGATAATAACACAAGCTATTTGGAGAGGTTCGATCAATGAAAGATCTACGTCCTCTACCAAGATGGTTAGTCTTGGATTTCTAATCGAGATCTTATATAATGAGTGAGTGTTACAAATTACAATGTTTGAGCTTATACACTAACTCAAGATCTATTACTATGAAAGAACAAATCCAAAACAATAACCGGTGTATCTCTAAAAGATGAATCTAAATGATTAATCTTAAAGAGGTGCGTGTGTGTTCTTAGAATCAAGGCTCTTTAGATCTTTGAGATGGAGAGCACAAGAAACTAAAGTGTTAAGGCTTTGAAGATCTGGGCTAAGGATGAAGGTATGAAGATGTTCTTGAGAAATCTGGAAAAACGAAGGCAATCTTCAAATCTTCAACAAATGCTTTGAGAGAGAAATTCTTGAAATTCTTAGCAAAACTCAGCAACTTCAAAATGTTGAAGTTATGGGGTATTTATAGTGAACTTCAAAAAACTAGCCGTTTGGAAATCCTTGTGGATAAGATGAGCTGTCGTTCGATGATTGGAGCATGCATATTTTATGGCCATTTTGACACTCAACATAAATGTGACCGTTATGGACACGTGTCAACAGATTAGGCGCATATGCATCTTTTATCCACCGTTGGATCATTGGCGTAATTTTGAATTCTTTTCAAGTCTTCGAGTCTTCAATAAATCACTGAGTGTTTGAATAAACACTTTGAGGCGCGTTTGAGCCAAGAGGCGCATTTAGCCAATAGGCGCACAGTAAGCGTGCGCTTAAAACAAGGGGCGCAGAGGCGCGTAAGCTTATGAAGAAATCCTTATGCGCGCGCTCTAAATGGCGCAAGGCGCGAGTGAAGAGGCGCATGGCGCGTGGCGCAGGAGGCGCATAAGCGCGGCTCAAACTCACTGAGTGATTTTTCTTGAAACTTGATCTTCTTGCCCTATTTCTAAGCCTATTCTATAACAATGGACAACCTAAAAAATGAAGTATAAATACTTCTTACATGTGGGTCTAAAGTCCATGAAATAAAACTTAGGTGATGGATCAATCAAATCTAATAAATCCTAATACATTAAAACTGAGATATATGTGGGCATACCCAACAATCTCCCCCTATTTGATTGATGCCATTACCTACTATATCAAGGACAAACATTATACTTGATAAAAACATGTCCAAATGAATGAAATTGGTAATTCATGTCTCAAGTTAATGTACACACTAGTCCAAAATATAGATTCCTAATCTATTCCAATAAGAATAAAGAGTTACATATGGAAAGATAGAAACAACAGTTTAACACATTCAAGATGATATATGATTTTTAGTTTTGAAATGTGTTTAAACCAAGTTTAAACTTAATGCATGAAAGTATGAAACAATTCAATATGATGCATTATGAATTTAAACAATATTCATTGTTCTACAAACAAGGAGTTTGAGTGAACAAGGTTTGATAATGAGTGATGCATTGTTCTCATTAAAACTTGGGGTGTAAGAGTTACAAGTTACAAGTTACAAGTTTTGAATAGAACAAAAACAAAAGATGCTAAAACAAGTAAGCACAAAATCACTATCACAAAAGAGATTGTTCTATTACAAAAGATTCTAAAAATTTACAAAAAAAAATAATAGAAGCTAAGGGTTGGGAGGCGCATCATCTTCCTTCAATCCTTCAACGATCTCTGAAACAGAACGCTGAATTTGCTTTGCGAGCTGATGACTACGGTTCGCTAACCCTTGAGTGTTCGTGACACTGGAGTGAGTAGCAGTAATACCGTCTCTAATATAACTCAAGTGATTCACATTGATGTTTTGGTATTCATCAATGGAACGCTGAGTGATCTGCTGCTGCTGTGAAATGTTTTCTTCCAAGATTTGAATGTGAGCTTCAATGGCATTTTGAGCCGTGATAATATCTGAAGAAATATGTTCAGCGCGTCTGTCAGAGCTTGAGTGAGCAGCAGTGAAATGAGTGACGACCAACTCTTCAGGACATCCAACTTAGATACAAGCACATTCATATTTGATTGAGACGCAGCAGATTGAGGTATGAACGTAGGCGCAGAAGCGGTGGTTTGCGCCTGGTCAGTATGAGCTTGAACCTGAGTCTGCGCCGGAGGAGGAGAAGGAGCAGAAAGTTTGGCCTTGAGAGAGTTCATCTCCCCCTTAATGGCAGCAATCTCTTCAGATTGATCAGTGAGTAAGGAAGTAAGAAGCTCAAATTGAGACTTTATATGCGCCTGTCCTTGCTCTAAATTGGCTTGCCCCTGCTGTAAAGAATGAAGAATGGAAAGTACCTCGCTCAAATCAGGAGCAGACGGAGGAGGCGCAGGGGTAGAGAGTGGCGCATCATCTTGAAGGGGCGCAGAATCTTGAAGGGGCGCAGAAGGAGATGGAGGCGCAGGAGGAGGTGAATGAGTAGGAGACTCAAATTCATCTTCAGTTTCAATTTCAACAGTTTCAACAACAACTGTTTCAACATCAAAAGTTTCTGTTGAGATCGGATCTGGTCCAGGTGGAGGCGCAACTGGAGAAGGAGTGCGCTGAGGGATGGTCTCTTGCTCCCCCTGAACGGGTTCCTCAATGTCTGAAATGTCATCGCCGAAGAAATCAGAGAGGAGTTGAACCCTTGACATATTGGAAGGTTGAAATTTGAATGAGGGCGCACGAGGAGTGGGGGCGCGTTGAGAAGGAGCGCGCTGGGAAGGCGCGGAAACAGAAGGCCCTTTCTCAATATCTGCGCTTGATCCGGCGCCTTTCATGCGCTCTAACTTTTCTGACTCAGCAGCTTGTTTGGCTAGAAAGTCTTCATCTCTTTTTCGTTGAGCCTCAAGCCTGCTGGCTTCTTGCGCTAGCCTCAGATCTCGCTCATCATCAGTTTCAAATCTAGTGCGTTTGACAGGCGCAGGAGTAGGGTCATCAACTACCCGTTTGCCTTTGCTTTTATCTGCGCCTGGCACTGGATCTGCGCTTTGTCTAGCGCTTGCTTTTACTGCGCTCTTTAATAATGGTGCGCTTTTAAGGACTGGCGCATCATCGGACTCTGTGTCTTCATCTACTAAGCCTTCAACAGTCTTGATTTGGATTCCTTTTGCGCGCTTTGTGGGCTTCTTCCTGCGCTTCTTGAGGTCCAAACTAGCTTTACCAAACATTGGAACATCGTTGATCTTGTACTCCGGATTCTCATTCAAAAACTTAACTAACTCAGGGTAAGTTAGAAAAAGTTTTGTGAGAATAAGGCAGTGTGAGCGGAATCGGGTCTTTCCATCACTTTTGTTCTTCACAAATTTATCAATTTGCTCACGCAGAGTCTTGAACAGAATATGAGGCCAGTGAAGCTTCTCCTTGGCCATGATAGCAGCTGTGTATTCCCATTGTTCAACCGTGAATCGGTTTACGTTCCCAGTTTTGAACACTATTGAAGTTCCCACCAAGTGAGCGATGTGAGTCAAGAGTTCTCCACCATCTCGAATTTCGGTGTTTTTGATATTGTTTTGAAGCGTGGGAATATTTAGAAGTGAGGCAGCCATCTTGTTCTGATCATCAATTGAGTAAGTCATCGGGCGCCCAATAATGCGATCTTCACCGGTAGATGGAAAACGAGCAAGTGTCGAATCACAGATGATGAAATATGGACGTCAACATTTTGAACGCGCGCCTCAATCCGGTAGTGAGTGCGCCCATTTACGTCAATTTCCACTAGAACAGCAGTGGAGAAGAACTCATCCACGAGGAGCGCAGAGAAGAAATCTTGGTCCATGGTGAATAAAGGGAGCAGACCAGCGACGCGCAGAGTCTCTATTATTTCTCTTCCCATCATTTCACCAGATAACTCCAATAGATCAAGAGTTTCTTCAAGTTTGAAATTTGCAAGGTCCTGAAAAAATGATTGATGTTAGAAGTGATATAGGCGCATAGAAACATAAAATGATCAAAGTAACATAGGCGTATGAAATATATAGGCGCATAATTGAAACAGGCGCACAAAATTATAGAGAATCAAGGCGCATGATTGAATTAGGCGCATAAAATATTGAAGGCGCATAGAGTTACAAGGCGCATAATATGGTTCTATGTGAATACTAAGGAAAAATTAAACAACGAAATTTGACTAAGTACGAAGTTAGGCGCATAAGGTTTTTAGGCGCAGAATGATTTAAGCGCATATACAAGTAGAGGCGCATAATCATTCAGGCGCATAAAAAATAGGCGCATAAAGAAGTACATAGGCGCATGACGTGAAAATTTTTACTTAGAAAGAAAAACAAACAACAAGCATTCAAATGAAAGAAATGAAAATCAAAAAGTTCAAATTTTCGAAAACAAGTTAGAAAATTTTTAGAGACCAAAACATGCATAATGACGAAGAACACGAAGAACGACCCTTGAATGCTCGAAGAACACCAAGAACACGAAAATCATGAAACTTCACCAAACTAGACAAATAATATATCAAAATGACCGCATGACGACAAGGAATCTAAATATGCAAACAAAAATAAGAACAAATCAATAATGAAAGCACAATGATCAAAAGAATGCCCGAAAATTTTGAAAAATTTTGAAAACAAAAACTCAGATTTGTAACAAACAGAGCATTGATCGTTAAAATGTTGGTTTTAAAGATTCGAAATCAAGAATAGAACACAACCCAACAAACGATATAGAAAACGGATCATCGAATCAAGAGAAATCAAAGAAAATGAATCCGGGTTTAAAAAAAAAAAGAAATATAAGGAGATTAAAGGTTGAGAATTCATACCATATCGTCTTGTGTAGATGTTGATGCTTTCTTAGGACCCATAAACTTATATATATGAATGTAAAATGAAGAAGAAAAATGAAGATGAAGAGAAGGAGGCGAGTCTGGGAGAGAGGGAGTGAGACGGGAGAGAGAGAGAAATAGAGTAGGTGAGAAGAGAGGAAGGTGATGATGTGTTTTTATAGGTTTAGGTTTAAAATTTGCACTGATAAAGCAAAAACACAGTCAAAAATTTAAAAAGATGAGAAGTTGAAGGGATGGCATTTATGAGGGATTTGAAATGGCGGCTCATCATGATAGGTGCATTAATGCTGAATGACACAAAGTGTCATGATGTGACATTTAGGTTTTTGAAAAACTGCTCCACTTTCCCTTTAAGTGTATGAGCAATTTTGACTAATTTTTGCACAAACACCAAAAACATCTATTTTGGTGTAAGTTTGGGGTGCAAGAAATATATCCCAGAAAATAAAATTTTTCGAAAAGCGTAAAACGAGGGAAAATTTTAATTGCACAAGTACCCTTGAACAATTAAAGGAATGTCAAAAGACATAGATTCCTATAATAAATGAACAGAATGAACATACCTGGTACTTGTGTATTTATTACGTTCAATCATTGAAATTGAATTTTGAGAAATGATTGAGCCGCAATAGTTAATGCGCGCATGAAGAGGCGCATTACTTCAGCAAGGCGCATACTCATCTAGGCGCATTATTCATCAAGGCGCATTACACATCAAGGCGCGCAAAGATGGTTGAGCGCGCGCATGAATTGATAGGCGCGCAGATATTGTGCGCGCAGAAAACGAGAGATGGGCGCGCAGTTAGTAAGGCGCATAGATGGCGCATAATTTCCTTGAAACTTTTGAAAAATTGATTTAATCATTTGTACCTAATATACTCATAACTCAACAACATAAAATCATTAGTATTGACAAAACTATATTGAATTTAGTTGAGTTCAAGCATACCCATTTCACCTCTCAAAAACATGAACCGTTTCGCGTCAAGTGCTTTAGTTAGAATGTCGGCGATTTGATAGTCGGTTCCCACGTGTTCCAAATGAATATTGCCTTTTTCCACGTGGTCTTTGAGGAAGTGATATTTGATGTCGATGTGCTTGGTCTTTGAGTGCATGACAGGATTTTCAGAAACCGCAATTGTTGATGTATTGTCGCAGTAGATGGGACAATTTTCTTCGATGATATCATAGTCCACCAATTGCTGCTTCATCCAGAGTATTTGACAACAACAACTTCCCGCAGCGATATATTCGGCTTCGGTTGTTGAGACAGATACTGAAGCTTGTTTCTTACTCGCCCATGACACAAGTCTATATCCGAGGAAATGACAAGTGCCACTTGTGCTTTTCCTATCAATTGTGCACGCTGCATAATCCGCATCTGAGTAACCTACAAGTTTAAAGTTCGAATCTTTGGTGTACCAAGTCCAAGGTTAACAGTGCCAGAGAGATATCTTATAATACGTTTCACAGCAATTAAGTGTGCTTCTCTAGGGTCGGATTGATAACGAGCACAAACACAAACACTAAACATAATATCGGGCCTGCTAGCAGTAGATAAAGGAGTGAGCCAATCATACCTCGATAGAGCGTTTGATCAACACGTTTACCTTTTAGATCTTTGTCGAGTTTGTTGCCGGTGGCCATTGGAGTATCGTATGATTTAGCGTTCTCAAGTCCAAACTTCTTGATTAAGTCCTTTGTGTATTTGGATTGGTTGATAAAAATGCCTTCACTCATTTGCTTGATTTGAAGCCCGAGAAGAATGTGAGTTCTTCCATCATGCTCATTTCAAACTTGCTCTTCATTAGTTTCTCAAAACGCTTGCACAACAATTCATTAGTAGAACCAATATAATATCATCAACATAAATTTGAACAAGTAATTTATGACCATTATGTTTGGCAATGAAAAGAGTTGTATCGATTTTACCGCGAGTGAAGCTTTTTCGATGAGAAACTTGGATAGTGTATCATACCATGCTCTTGGTGCTTGTTTGAGTCCATACAAGCTTTCTGAGTTTGTACACATGATTTGGAAATTGTGAATCTTCAAACCCAGGTGGTTGAGCAACATAGACTTGTCTTGGAGTTCACCATTTAGAAACGCGCTCTTCACATCCATTTGATATAACTTGAAGTTCTTGTGAGCGGCGTAAGCTAGAAATAATCTGATAGCTTCAAGTCTTGCTACGGGCGCAAAAGTTTCATCGTAATCAATTCCTTCTTCTTGCCTATAGCCTTGTGCAACCAATCTTGCTTTGTTTCTCGTGATGGTTCCATTCTCATCCATCTTGTTCCTGAACACCCATTTCGTACCAATCACTCCTTGATCATTTGGTCTTGGAACAAGAGTCCAAACCTTACATCGTTCAAATTGATTGAGTTTCTCTTGCATTGCAATAACCCAATTAGGATCTTGGAGTGCTTCACTCAGCCTTCTTCGGTTCAATTTGAGAGATAAAAGCAGTGTAAGCATCAAAGTTTGTAGCTCTCCTTGTACGAACACCAACTTGTAAATCACCGATGATATTAGCAATTGGGTGACCTCTAACTTCACGAATTTCGGAGGTAAGTTAGGTTGAGTCGTAGAACTTGAAGATCTTCAATGGTACCATCTTCACCAGATTCAAAGTCATTGAAATTTGGGGGTTGAACTGGCTCAGAATTGAAATTTGGGTTTACACCAGATGCAGCAGTAGAAATAGGTCGCGTAAGAGGAATCATGAGGCGCATCATTTGAGTGAGGCGCAATAGAGGATTCACCAGGCGCATATACATTGAATTAGGCGGCATTTGATGTAGATGGATTTCCTTGTGTTGATAGATTCTGACCTTGAGTGGGCGCAACGTAAATAGAGCACCTGTATCATTTAACTCAATAGAATCATCAGTCAACATTTGGAGCCAAATGTGGCTCAAGGAGAGAATGTTCATCAAAAGTAACATGTACATTCAACTATCACTAATGTAGTTCTATGAAACACGAAAAGCTTTAGAGTGTTTTGGCATACCAACAAAAATACCTTCGTCGGCTTGGCATCAATTTACCTCTATGTTCGTTCCGTTGTAGAGGATATAGCATTTGCAACCAAAGATCTTGAAGAATGCAATGTTGGGAGTTCTACACGCCAAAGTTCATACGGCGTCTTGTTGTGAAGTTTGTTGATGAGGGACGATTTTGAGTAAAACATGCAGTGTTGATAGCTTCTTCCCAAAAGTACTTAGGCAATTTAGCTTCAGCTATCATCGTCTTTCCCGCTTCAATCAACGTTCTATTCTTTCGTTCAACGACGCCATTTTGTTGAGGAACTCCGGCGGTTGAAAAGTTGTGATCTATCCCA